>JBBMOI010000022.1:1485000-1815000 GCA_038088405.1 Porites divaricata
GGACACAGGGGACACAGGGGGCACAGGGGGCACAAGGGGACACAGGGGACAGAGGGGGCACAAGGGGACACAGGGGACACAAGGGACAGAGGAGACACAGGGGGACACAAGGCGACACAGGGGACAGAGGGGGCACAAGGGGACACAGGGGACACAGGGGACACAAGGGACAGAGGAGACACAGGGGGACACAAGGGGACACAGGGGACACAGGGGACACAGGGGACACAGGGGGCACAGGGGACACAGGGGACACAGGGGACACAGGGGGCACAAGGGGACACAGGGGACACAGGGGACACTGGGGACACAAGGGACACAAGGGGACACAGGGGACAAAAGGGGACAACGGCTCCCTCGGGGGCTTGTACTTGGAAATTGTCCTCAAATACAAAGTAAAACAAAGAAAAACGGTAAATTTCCTGACAAGAATAAGGCTAGCCCAATCGATTTTGAAACGCAAATTTCCCTCCGAATTTAAGCCCCTCCAAAAATAAGCCACTCAAAAAGGGACTGAAAAATATAAGCCCTGGGGCTTATTTTCGGAATTTTACGGTACTACTATAAATATGCCTTTCACTCACTCACTCTTTTAAATTGAGGAATCAGCTGCCAGCCACACCTTTCTCGGTACGGAAGATCTCTTACCGTCACCAAAGTTTCCAACAAAACAAATAAAAATAGCACAGAGTGCGAGGAAAAGAACTACCGGTGTTGGCTTGACGTTCCCTTTCATGATGCACGAAATAATTGGCTATTTTCTAGAACAGATACAAAGCAAAACTTCAATGTAATTCATTCACCTTAGTGGTCTCCGTTTTTCCTGTCCCAGCGGGCCCTGCGGGCGCTCCTCCTAAGTCAAGTTGTAGCGCTCCCATCAAACACAAGTAACAGCGATCCTGAAACAAACGAATACAAGGTTATAAAGAGCTCGTTGGTCTGAAAGATGCAAGCCTTACCCTAGTGTTAGAGCAGAGCGGGATCATATCGTGTGCTATCTTTACAATGAATAGAGCAAATTTGGCCCGACATTTGCCTTCCAAAGTTAAAGACAAAAGCATGTAATGTAGAGTTAAAGGTTCAAGTTCACCCAAAATTCTTTGCGCAAACGCGCTCGTTTACATTTAAGTGGAAAATCTACAAATTATAACTGAGGACCCCAGTAGCAAACAAATAATTTTCTATCGCAGCGGCTATTGTTTTCGTTACGTTCCTGGAGCTTTTTGTGACTTCTTTCCCCTTGACATAAGTGGGCAATCACCAGCTGCACCTTTTCAAACAAAAACATTTACGCGAAAAGCAGCTTAAGGTGAAAATGAGAGTTTAACTTTTTTATCTGTACTAAAAATCGGCGTGACCTCCCAAATGCGCATAGCGACCGACAATATACAGCTTTCCTTTAGCACATACGTTCATGGCCTCTCGTGCCATTCTTTTAAATTTTCTTTGAAGAAGAGTGAACTCAAAACCACCCACAATACCTTTCGGGATTGTCGCGCCACTTTTTCCGACAACCTTTCTTGAAATAGTTGTATACCGACAGAGGAATGTATACCGGTAGGAGAATACATACCGATGGGGGAATACATGCCGGCAGGCAAATACACCCACTATTAAACTGGTGTATACATGTATGCATACATGTATATAGTACACGAAACAACCACTTACTGTTAGTGGAGTGATAACCAGGCGAGCCGAAGCTCCAAGGTACTCATAACCATATATGTACAATGAGTTAGACATGCGCACAACACAGTTATCCAGGTCTGGGTCCCAGTAATATCGCAGCTGTTTTACCCACTCAAAACTGTTCACATTATCAACCTGGAATGGTTAAAGGAGAAAAAACTACAAAAGTTAATAGATTTCGCGGCACGACTTAAGTAAGCTCGACACAATGTTTTCTGTTTTGATTGTTTGTTTATTTGTTTTATAACCAAACCTTTCTCCATCGCATCATCAACAAACATACGGACGTATTTATTTCAGCATCGATAGACCAGCATAGTTAGTACGCGTCACTTCGCACACCGCGATTGAAAAGTTGAACTCGAGCGGGTTCTTTTACCCATACGTTTCGGCTAAAAACACTAGTGCCGTCAATTACGTTGAAATTATCTGAAAGTGTTTTCTTAAATTATGTTACGGTTATGACAAATTGGTAACAGAACTACGTGAAGACCAATTCTCTCTTTAATCGTACAATTGGTTAAATTTAAAAGAATCCATCTGTCACAACTCTGTTTGATCACTTGCAGCATTTCAGACAGAATTGGGATCCGCGTGATCCTATAACCAACCATTCAATTACATGGTCAAAGTACTTCTACATTTCGATTGCGTAGATGAAATTCTTAAGTGTGGGCTGACTGTGCACGGCTGTTTTAACTTTCGAGTCTATGAATGAAACAATTTCTTGGACGCGACCATTTAAATAAACCATTTTGGTAGTATTTTTGCTTGGTATTCGTTTTCCCACAATATCCTACAACGTGCAATTTGAAAAATCGTTTATAACAATTTCGATTAAAAGCAATCCTAAGTGATCTGACCTGATGTTCCACCATTCCACTGACTATGTCCCTCGCATGAACATCAATGGTGATCAAAGCACACAAGATGTTTCTTGTAAGTTTAGGAAGCTCTCCACGAACCAGGGCTGCCAGCTTGTTCAGGTTCTGGGTAACACAAAATACAAAGTCTTTCATTATTCAGTCTCTCTTGTCCTGTCTTCGCATTTTGCTCGACAGTGAACGAGATGTTTCTTTTTTCTATTAAAACGCGCAAAACGCATGTGCGCGCAGAAAATATCGGCACTTTCGCTGGTCGGTTTCCTAATAACATGACACTTTGCGCGCTTCCTCTCACTCGGTTTACTCTTAATTTCCGAGAAAAATAACAAAACACTTGTAGTTTATATGACAGTTTTTTTTTGTTCAGCAGCAAACTCATTCCCAGGATCCGCTCGCTGTTTTTACGTAATTCTATCCTCTCCTAGGCTCCCAGATAGACCTTGCAAGGGCTTAGTCGCGAGAGACAACGCCCTAAGAACGTTTGCTAGAAAGTGATTACAGTTCCTTGCTTCCACTGAGTAAGAGATACCAGTGAAGCTGATTGAGATTCCAGTATAAACGTACCGTAACACACATCTGTTCAGCGTTCTTCATGGCTTCTAATCTGTCTCCTTCAGTGAGTAGGCATTCTGTTATGTCTCTACACCACATGGTCTGAGAGACGGTCAAAACGATCTGCGGGAAAATATAAGAAGTTAGACATACAGATACGTAGAGCAACAATAACAGTTGTCCTTACGCTCTATCTTTATCACACTCCATAACACTAAAACCGCTATATATAACAGAAACGCTCTCGACAACGAAGTTCAGCCAAGACAAACCCAGCAAGGACAGACCTGGAAGACCACATTTATGGTGTTTCCAATACAATGTAAGTCCAAAGCCTTGTTAGAAGTATTGAAAGAACGCTGACAGAGTTAAATTTTGTACAACACTAGGCTTGTGGGGATAGAAGCAAGAGCTTCTACCCTTTCCAACCCGTTTGAGTAACATTGTAGCTTGTCGCTACCAAATCACCTGACTGGGGTGTTGTGTGACCCACTCCTCTCTGGGTCTGCTTTCATAATCAGCAATAGAAGCTTTAGCGAGACGTCTGAGTGATGCCACCATAGATTCTTCTACTTTACCCAGCCAGTCTTCAACGTTACCACGAGCTTTCAGACCCTAAAGGACAAGACAAAGTAGCCAAATTACAGTGGCACCCCGCTATAACGAAGAGATTTTGACGGTCCTAACGTACAATTTACCACGCTGTACCGAATATTTGGTCCATTCGCTCGCAGTCAGGATATGTGTTTTTTTACTGGGTAGGGGAACACTAGGAATATGCGTTTCCTGGGTAGGGGAACACATATCACAAGGTAGGCGCGGATCTAGGAAAAATACTGACCGTTTTCCTATCCAACCAGATCAGTCAAATTCTAAATACTATGCATGAAGGAGATGGTTTCTTAGCAAAAACTCTTGGGAAGGCCTGTTTTATTGTCAAAATGGCTGCTCCAGCCATGGTCTGGCCGACCAGTTTTGACTTTTGGAAAGCACCCATTTGATTTTATTATAAAATGGACAGCAAAGGGTTTGTTCGTCAACAAAGAAGGAAAAAATTATATTTCTTACCTTGGTGAGTCCAACTCTTTCTCCTTCTGGGGAAATCATTGCTAAGATGTCATTCGTTTTTGTTTCAGCAGCCTTGCCAGCCGAGGTTGCTGTAACAGTTGAAGAAAAAGCAATTAAATAAGGAAAATAATACTCTTAAATGAATTGTACAAATCGAATGAGCCTCAAAGCACACAAACATTATGAAAAACCTCCTACATGTTGAACGTTCGACGGAGAAGAACGCACTCCCAATACAGCGAGATTGTGTGAAACAACAAGCCCCGGTTGTGCAACCGTCGAATAGCGCTATTCACCGGATAAATCATTATCCAGCGGATAAGTATTAAGGAAACCAATTGCTTCTTTATCCACTAAAAAGAGATTTATCGAGAGGATAATGTATCCACCTTTAGAACAACTCGGCCCACGTACATGGATTTAGGGTTGCGTGCGAAAAATTTACGTTCGCAAATAAAATAGAGGCAATGAATGAAAGGTCGCTCGAAAGAGTTTAAGTTGAACCTCGCTCAACTTCTCGTTTAAGCTCAGCACTTTCTATCTTGCCTGAGGCTATTATATTTACGTGTCTGATTAAAATTTACGTGCGTTAACTTGCGTTAAAACCCGTCAGTGGAAATCAACCGTTAGGGAGAGGTGTCTGGCATTCCCCCAGACTTTACCAGGGCTGTATCTGACTGAATGACATCATCAGCACCTCACTAAAGGAGAGTGAGCGTGCAGGCTGTACATAATTTATCTTTTCAGATCAGACACATGTCGTCTTGAAGAAGCCGTCATTTTAGTCGCACTTACCAGAAAAAGAAAATAGTGGAGACCCTAATGGACATCCATGTTATAGTCGATTGACAGCTGTCAAAAAGGGTATCCGCTGACCAGTGTCATCTGACTGTATCTGACTGAATGACATCATCACCACCTCACTAAAGGAGAGTGAGGGTGCAGGCTGTACATAATTTATCTTTTCAGAACAGACACATGTCGTCTTGAAGAAGCCGTCATTTTAGTCGCACTTACCAGAAAAAGTTGTCTGGCATAAATGACTTTTAATTTTTTAAAGTACTATGGAGATCTTCAGCTGTAAAATTAACGTCCTGGGCCCAGTTGTTCGAAGGCCGATTAGCGCTTAACCCAGGGTTAAATTTAACCCGGGTTTCTTTTTCTTTCGTACAAAAACATTTTCTCGGATAATTTTCTCTGTTATTTTTAGAACTTCCAATCATCAACTTGTAGACCAAAGGAATTAAGACTGAACTGCTTTTTAACCTTTCAAATCTGAATTCAAATTTCGCACTATCCCTGGCTTATCTTAACCCAGCTTTGAACAACCCGGCCCTGATCTAGTCATCACGTCGGATTACCGGTAGGATTTACTCGGAAATGGGCAACTTTTAGCCGAACATTGTTTGATGAACGACTGCTATTTGCAGCTTTGGCCTCGGATCGAGATCGGTCGAACTCTTACTAGCACGAAACTGTATTCGTTGTTTCACTCACGTCTGTCTCCAGTTGGGGTCAGCGGTTTTTCTGCTCCTGATTGAGGTGTAGTAGGCGGTTGCGCAGTGGTGCCAAACTCCAGTCTGAAAGTGATTTCGGAGAATACAATTTTCAATAGCATGAAAATTATTTCGCGTTGCCATTGCACTAGTATTCACACTTTTACTGACTATTTTTTTCCAAACTAATGTGCCAATCAGAGACTCATATAGTCTACTGAAACAAAGGGTTCCTCTGTTTCAGTGGTTGGCATATCTGAATGACAAAAACGATGATTGCAAACATGAACTATCGCTATATGCTGCTTGTAGAGAAATGAAAATTGAGGAAATCGTCTCTATTCAGCCAAATTTGAGGGACGTTCTTTGTAAAGCACTTCAGTGCGCGCGCGAGAAGTAGAGTAGGCGCTTTATAACAACTTATTATATGGCTACAATAGTACGCGCGCTCTGATTGGCTGTTTTCCTGTGATGACCGGACATTATTTTCTTTTATTATTCCACTATTATGTCATTTTACCATATAAGGTCAAGAGAACAAGCAAAATACGAGGCCGTAATACACTGTAGTGTCCTGGTTTAACCGGTTTACAACAGGGCGAATACCGGCGGATGGAGAAGGAGCAACTATGGCTAACAGAATCAGGATGTTTTGGATACTCTTACTAGAAAATGGAAGCCAAAATAACATTTTTCTTTTGCAGTACATAATTAACCTCTCATTCAATGGTTTAGCATAATACGCGCGAACATTTTGCTCATTGTTAACGTCATTCTCCCAGACGGAATCGGATGTTTCTGAATACTCTTACCAAAAAATAGAAACCAATTGCCAAATAGCAATTTTTTTTGTAGTGGAATAATAAACCTCTTATTCGATGGTTTAGCATATAATACGAGCGGACATTTTGCTCATTGCTCGTATTTTTCAGTTGTTGGTTTTAATTGATCGCAGGCTCAGGTCCATAACGAAAGGCCATACAATAAGTAGCTTTAACTTCGACTGTTCGGTCATTACAGGGAAATCTCAGACCCCAGCCTTGGGCCTTGGTCTGACATTTCTCTGTAATGACCCCACTCTCGGTTAATAAGTAGTATATAATAGACTTATTACGGAGCGCATTTCCTTATACTTTTTTTAAATGATTATAAAGCTAAACATCTGCGACGCACACTTGCTGCAGCAACTTAGAGACAAACGTGTTATACATTTATTGAAAAAGAACAACTAAAGGCGATCAACCTACTTTGCAATGGCGTCGAAGCATTTTTGCAGGTGAGGCTGAACTGCGTGGGGATTCCTTGTCTGTGACAGGATCTCCAACAACTCGTCATTCGACAGAAAGTAAAACCTATAGTCACATGGAGAGAAAAAAATATAAAAGGCGGTCATTGGCTGAAAATGATATCAACAACAAATAACTTGCAAAACCTGCCAGCACGACAAAAACTTGTCACAACATGAACATGTGAGCATCAAGATGGAAGGTTACCATCCTTCACATTTATCAACAATGCTTTCATGCTTGTGATTCTTACAGTATGCAGTACGGTCATTACATAAGAAACTTGTAGTAAAAGCTTACCATGAGTTTGTCAAGGGTTCAAGACCTCGTCAGAGACTCAGAATAGTTTTCGTCTAACGCCACTCGTGGTGTAATGAACACTTCAAGATATATTTCCCAACGTTTACTCCTCTTTGCTTGTTTGTCGCAATTAAAAGAAATTTTAAGTCGCAAATGCGACTGTGAACAGTCAAACCCTTAGTTCCAGCGGCCTTTGAAAATTAACCTTTCTACTTTTCAGTCATTATATTTAGAAGTTAAATAATTGATAAATCACTGATTGGCAATTTATCATTTCGCGATACAGTAATAGTGAGTTTACGCAACAGGACGGCAGGAAGAAGAGGACGGCAAAACGCTTGTGCGTGACAAACGTGATGGGGCGAATACTCGCGTGTTATATCGTGATCGTCACTTAAATTAAGATCTATTTTAAGGGAAGTGAAGTTTGGCGAAAAGTTATTTCAAACAAAATTATTGCCACACAAGGTTTGCCGTCTTCTTCCCCCTGCCGTCCTATGGCGTAAGTTCACTAATAAGCTCAATGATGTGTACCTTGGAAAGATAACACATTTAGATTCCAGATAGGCCTCCAAACACTTCTGAATTTGGTCCAAGAGGGCATTGTTATTTTGAAAAATCTCCAGTAAACCTGGGCAACAAATAAGAACACGAGTTACGAAGCACTCATTTAAAAATAATTTATACAACTCAATTGGTATCGATGCTTTAAGGGAAAGATATATCACGTCTTGCTTTCCCTTTTATGGGATTACAAAAAAAAATCCATGAAAATACACCGGTGTGGAAGTTTGCCGTATGAGAGGACACATCGTGGTAGACTCCTCAACGTACTGAACCCGGACGGTAATATCTACTTATGAGACTGGGTTTCATTAACCCTTTAAGCCCTAAGAGTGATCAGCATCAAATTTCTCCTTGTAATATCAATGCTTTGTAAAACAGAGTGGTCATGAGAATTACGGACATCATCACACAGGATGAATTTACTTGATATTTTAGTAACTTCTCCCCACCACATCTGTAGGAAATGAATAGGGGCAACAAATGAGAATTCAGATTTTGATCTTAGGGTTTAAAGGGTTAACGAACCCAATACTCAAACTTGCTTTGCCTATATAAAACTGGCATACATGTAAAAATCCTTAGGAACCCATGTCTACCTGGGCAGCTAAGAAACTAAAAACGCATCAAGTTAAAGAACAAGAGAAAAAAGCTAACAGACCAAAGTTAATTTCATGAGAAAGCCGCACGCATGCATAAATGACTAACCAGGTTGCGTGGCAGCCCTAAGAGCATTGGGCAGCCTGTGCACTTTTCTCATAACTTCTTTCCAAGACTTGTCCACTGTCAAAAACATCTTGGCTTCGGCGGGAAGCTGGCGCTGGATATCTGGAGCACTGAAGATGCTCTCTAGATATAACCAATTACGCTGGCATGTCATCCATTCATCCTGGACAAAGAAAGATTTGGTGAATCAGCAATAAGTCGCACCTTTTTCTTTAACCAATCACAAGCCGTTTACAAGGTACTCACGTGCGCTTTCCCAAGGATGGCGCTGACTAGTAAGTAGTAATAAAGTCGCGCCATTTTTACAACCAATCAGAAGTCGAATCTTAACCCAATCACGAGGTGAGCAGGTGTGTTTCTCTGCGCTAAGCGCTCGCGCTTTCTTTACGATGTGATTAGTTCACTTGATTATCAGCCGCTGTTGAGTTTTGCAAGCAGTGCTGATTTCCCTTCAGACAAAGAGTCAGCAAATAATCAGCGACTCAGTCGCACGCTTGCCATAAAAGTTAGCGCTTGCCATAAATAAAATTAGTTGAAACATGTAGGCACAGTACTATCGATAGGATGGTATATTGCCCCCAAATAAAATTGCAACCCCAGGCAGCGACGCGGCACCCTAGGAGGCAGTTATACAACACGGCCCTCGGCTTCGGCTTCGGGGAATACCATCCTCCTCGATCTGCATAATTCTTCACATACTAAGACCCATTGCGGTCGACAAAAGGAGCCCGCAATCCTAATCTTCACGTTGTTATTACGCATGCGTCGCATGTAGTAGCTAGTATTCGTTTGGACTTCCACTAAGAATGAATGGAATGCACAGAACGCAATTTGATCACGAGCATCTCGACCTTCTATCTCTCGTAATCTCATCACACGTGTTTTGACCATCTGTCACGTGAAACTTACGTAAAGCAGGAGGAGCAAAAGCATTTGGACCTTCGATTGTTGTCGACCGAACTCCCTAACCTTTGGTTATTACTAGTTCAATAATCGTTAAATATCTCACCAGTGTTTCGCTGAAGAGATGCAGCTGCCTTTGCCAGTCTTCCACTCTTGGCCTGATGGGTCCAACATGACGAGAACCAGCAATGGTGGAAATGTTGATCTGCAAGTAAAGGAATAAATTTTCAACACAGCTTCACTGCTTTCAAGATGATCCTGATTTTCCTGCGATCGTAGGTGCATCATATCAGATGACTTATTACGGGCTGAGGACGACATTAACGTTCCATGCGATATTTGACCTTCAGTACGAGCGATACTTTAGTTCAGTAATATATAATTGTTCATGAACGTGTCATATACAACTAAAGTATGAAATCAAACAATTTGGATACACGCTTTCAAAACAAACAAACAAACAAAAAAAACGTAGCGAGTTTATTTTCGAAATAAAACCCTTTTTTAGTATCTAAACATAGTTCAGCTAAATTCTTTCTCCTCCGTTAAATTTTGTTTCGTGTTTTCAGTACTTTTAAAAGAATCTTAAACCTTCGTAATTTTCAAGTATCACTTTCCTACGTATAATGGGGATCATTAGATCAGCTACAACGAATGACTTGACAAAGAACTGACTCACTCACCATGCTATCGTCCAGTAAAGCCTGAATGTCATCGATTCCTCCCAGAATGAACACATCTTTGGATTCACGATGGGGCAAGACGATGAATTCTGTCTGCTTCCAAGAATCTTCAACCTACAAACATGGACGAAAAGGAAAAACACGACAGATAGGTGGAAGTCGAGAGAACATTTACGTCATACATCAGTAAAAAACCTTTCACTGAACCCCCTACATATAATCTGGATCAATTTTGGGTTTCTGGGAAACTACCCACCTACCCCTCCCCTAAGATAACATTAACACTTACTTCACACTTAGGGCAAAGTTTTAGCTTAGGGGAGGGGTAGGTGGGCAGCTTCCCAGAAACCCAAATTGATCCTCTAATCTAATGCATCACGGGAAACTGCCCACCTACCCCTCCCCTAAGGTAACATTAACACTTACTTCACACTTAGGGCAAAGTGTTGGCTTAGGGGAGGGGTAGGTGGGCAGTTTCCCAGAAACCTTAATTGACCCAAGTTATTTTTGAGAAGGTAGTCGTTATGGTCTAAAAGGACTAAAAAACTTCCGGTGTGCATTTTTCCTATCGCGCTTGATGCTCACAAACTTATATTAAGCTTTGAGATATGATTCGCTCAAATAATAGACACTTTCACGGTTTTTTCAACTTTCGACAGGGATCAGTTAGCTAAAATATGTCAACAAGGTTGGAAAGAACGCGTTATATTATATAGACACGAGTGTTTTACTGGAAAATTTACCACTCGTAAAATTCATAAAAACTACATCCGGGACTCCGAGTGGTTTATTTTCCATAATCTCACGCGTGAGTTTATCGATGAAGTAATTTCGGTAATTCCCCTCTATTATTTCGCGACTTTGTGAAGTAATAACTTTGCTCCCCTTCCTCAGACGTATCACCTTTAAACCTAGCAAATTACCTTATTTTAAGGCCCTATTTCCAACAGTATCGACGGATATTCCCTTACTGCTTAGCCTGAGAAAACAGACGACATTTCGCGACCCCACCAACGGTTTCCCTCGAAATGTCGTCTTAGTGAAGAGCGCCGAAATTCCATACTGATGAAGCGTCACTACCCAGATCTGGGTAGTGCTTTTGATTGGTCGTGCCGCGCGGGAAATTTGATTCAACCAATCAGAAGCGCTACCCAGATCTGCATAGTGGCGCGTCATCAGTATGGAATTTCTGCGCTCGTTTCTCAGACGTCATTTGGCGGGAAAACCGTTTGTGGTTTCGCGAAGTGTGGTCTGTTTTCTCGGGCTACTTACTCCTCTTTCTTAAAATTAAAATAATAAAAAAGAAAGACACGTGGAAGTTTCTATTGTCAGCGCTAGTTGGATGCTATCTTACGTCGCTCGAGTGAAACTGGTCTAAAAGTTCACCTTTTTCAGGATTCCCTCGAGCGATGCCTCGCTGGATGCTTGTCCAGACACTTCTTCAATGGCCTCAGTGTGATCAAATGCGTCAATCTTATTGAGTAGTCCGAAAGTAAGAGGTTCTTCTTCAGTGAAGTGATATCCAAAGATCTGCTGAATGTGTTCCCAGTGTCGCGGTTTAAGGGCAGGGTTCCGAAGGTTTGTAATAACTGGTAACTGAAATAAAACATTACGTTTTTAACTAAAAGTATTGCAAAAGAGTTCCAGATTTTTACCACTATTTTCTAGAGTGGCTACAACACAAAAAACCTTCCAAGCATAAAAAAAAACACACACACATTTAACAGTTTCTACACGAATAAGACAATATCAGAGAGTTCAGGTGGTGGTCCAATACCTTGTGTCTCATTCCTTCCACCTTTTCTTTCAGTATTGGTACCACTGAGTTAGGTGGCAGGCCTTTTTCTAGCTGCATCACTGTCTTGGCGTATTTCATGACTTGATTGCTTAGAGTTTCAGGGTTAAGCTCTTCAAAAGGAGTCTGAAAAAAAAAAAAAAACCTCAAGGTATGTTATAACCACAGAGAATCACTGAAACAGGATATAACGACCACGAGAAAGAGTGTTTCATCTAATATTCAAACACTGAGGAGCAAAATATCAAACACAAAAAGGAGTGTTTCATCCGATATTCCCACGCCCGGACAAGTGATGTATCTTACCTCAAGCCACTCATCATTAACCACATCCCAGTCCACAAGTGAATTCCACAGAGACTGTTTCAGTTTCAGCTCGGCATGAACCTCTTCAAGTTCTTCAAACTTGGCCACTTCAACCTGAAAAGCATGATTCAAAAGGTATATTGGAATTACATCTCTACGCATACGAGGAGGGGGTAGACATTAGTTCGAGAAAGGTCACAGTTTTCCATAAAAACGAACTCTTAACCTTAATTTGGCAAAACGAAAGAATTGTATGGATAAAATAACAAGTACATAACAAACAGAGCATTGTGAATCACACAGTTGAATAAAACTTGAAAAAGCTGGGGACAACATTTGACTCGAATGCTATTTCTCTTCGTGTTAACCTTCGCTACTTGTCCCAATTCCTAGCTTATTTTGACCATTATCGATTTCTATTAAATTCTTCTGTAATTCTTTATATTCCCGTCAATCCTATGGAAACTTGATAAATGCTAGTCCGCAAACGAAAGGTGGGGATTATAGATAGGAAAACTACCGTGAAATATCTATATAAGGATAATCACCTTGAAGTTCTTTTGGTACGATTTGTACGTTGATGCCAGGTTATTGAGGGTCTCCATTTTCTCCAGGAGGCCTCCGAGGTACTGAATGATATCTTCAGAAAGGGAATTGGAGTCCAAGATTTTGGGATCCTATTGCGCCAATGAAATTGCAATGGAGTCAGTGGGTTTAGTCGTTAGAACGTTATTTCATAACAGATTGCTAACAAAGCAGTTTTCAATCAGTGGTTATTTATAATATACTTCCAGGACTAGTAAGGTTTTGAACTGCTGCGCTTTGTGATTGGCTAAGAATTCAGCGTAGTTGGGGACCCTCAGGGATGTCATGACGGGCCGGGGCAGGGGCCAGGGATCCCCCCCGGCTATTAAAAGAATGATCTCCGGCAATTTTTAAAGGACAAAAAGCATTGCATATACCTGACAGCCCTGGTGGCAGTGAAGTTTGATGTGAGTTTTACGGTTAATATATTTAGTTCTCTGTCTTATTAGATTATAGCAACCCTGAAACTAGTAAAAAAAAAGGTAATTTTAACACATGGCACCATAAACGATGGATAAAAACTTTTTCAAAATTTGCGCCTAAATGATCAGGATCGTGACGCTCAAATTACGTCGTCATCAATACAAAAGGGAGCTTTAGCATCGACGACGGCAACTGCAGCGAAAACGTCAGTTTTAAAATGAATTCCCGTTTTTTGAGCTATTTTGAAAAAATAGCTCATATGTCAGTGGTGCAACCGTATGTATCTTTGTGGCTCTGTGGCTCTGTGGCTTTGTGGCTTTGTATGTTGGGATGTTTGTTGCAAGAGCCAATAAGGTTGAAGGTACTATGAGTTGATGCTTAGGAACCAATGAGATCTTGGCATCTATTTAAACATGGCATTGTTAAAGGTCGAACAAGGGCACTTTGAGACCGCCATCTTGATCCTTCACAATTTTTTCGTCTTTTATTACGGGTACAGGTGTTTGAAAGCATTACATAAAATATCTTCATGTTTCAAACGCTGTGAACAGTGATGCAGCTGTTTAAGGGTTCATATTTAAGTGTGGTTGCTGCTTCGGGGCATTTCTGACCTAATTCGGCTATCGGTACAACGCACGTCAGTATGAGTTCTGTTTCACCTGCTACAACTGGGTAGAGTATAAAAGATCATATATTTTCAATCTCTTCCAATGAAGCAATAATTGATATTTAGATATGCGCCCTATAAAATGTGGTTTTAGAAGTTTAAAAGGCAGCTTTTTTTTCAGAAAGCTGTATCGAGTATTGTTAATCCCGTAAACAAGCTTTAAAAATATTATTCTCTCGCTTACAAAGTTCAACCGACCTTTTTCGTTCTATTTAGTAAAGATGCGTAACTTATGTAGAAATAGTAGCGTTAGGGAATAAAATTGGAAGAAGCTAGTTGACACAATTATTAGATACTGTTATATCCAGTGGAGTAACATGACATAAGTAGAAACATATTTCGGCAGTTTGATAATTTTCTTGGAAGTTAATAAATGTTAGGCTATGAACCTTGACGTTGCATGAAACATAATTTAATTGCATATGTTGTAATAAAGCCGAGGTGATTTCTTAAAATCGTTTGAGAAAATTTTGTAGTAAGACAATTTGCCTCTTTTTACGTACGAATTGTGAAAGGGCCAAAGACCAACATCTTCACATGCAAATTGTGTGCATGAGTTATTTTTATAATTCTGTTTACTAGATTCCTGTGTGATAACTCGAATTCCCTCACGTACGAACCACGAAAGGGGGCAAAGTCCAACACTTTCACGTGCCAGCTGTGTGACCGTACATCTCATGCAGATTGGCTTTCCCAATAATAATAGTAACTCGGACGTATGAAGACCTGTTTCGTTTAGTAACCAATGCCTTAAAAAAGGCTCTTTTCTTTTAAGAAGCGATGGCTTTTAAAACATGACGAAATAAGTTGTCGGAGTTAAAGACTGTTTCACAAATGTTAATAAATGTTAGGTTATCAACCTTGACGTTGCATGAAACATAATTTAATTGCAGATGTTATAATGAAGCCGAGGTGATTTCTTAAAATCGTTTGAGAAAATTTTGTAGTAAAACAATTATTTTGCCTTTTTTTTTACGTACGAATTGTAAAAGGGCGAAAGACCAACATCTTCACGTGCAAATTGTGTGCATGAGTTACTTTTATAATTCTGTTTACTAGTTAACTGTGTGATAACTCGAATTCCCTCACGTACGAACCACGAAAGGGGGCAAAGTCCAACACTTTCACGTGCCAGCTGTGTGACTGTACATCTCATGCAGATTGGCTTTTCACAATGATATATAGTAACTTGGACGTATGAAGACCTGTTTCCTTTTGTAACCAAATCCTTAAAAAAGGTTCTTGTCTTCTGAGAAACAATAGCTTTTAAAACATGAAGAAATGAGTTGTCGGAGTTAAAGACTGTTTCACTGAGTAGAATCGCACGTGAAAACCTCGTGAATTATGATGATGCAACCATCTACCACAATGATAAAAATCCTGGTATTTCGTAACTATTCAGTATTCGATGAGTCACATTTTGGCTTAAGAAACTCCGAGGAAACCTTAGAGTTTTCCTTCTAATCAACGTTTGGTGAGTAGAAATTTATTTCATTTTAACGATTTGTTTAACTTGCACCAGATGTAACAGGGAAAGACAGAAGAAAGTGAATATATAGCTTGAGGATCGATTCAGCTGAGCGTTTCGCGTTTTCATTGATGTACCGCAATACGCAATTTCGCACATAAACCTAATCTACATTTAGGATAAAAGAGGTAGATTCATCACTCTTGGTAAGGTTACACCGAAGCATTAAAGTTACACTGAAGCATTCAAAATAGCTCATGCACGTTTTAACGTGCCTATGTTTCAATCTTTGTCGCGTTTATTCCAATTTGCAGAAACTGGCAAGTGTAGGCGAATTTCCCTGGAGTTGATTTCTTGAGCCCGCACTCAAGTTTAGAGAGAGAAAAAGAGATTCGTCGTCGCTTGTTTACGTCCTCCATAAAACTTGCAATTAGGTATTTTCACGTCGTAGTCGTACAAGGACAGTAAAGAAATGTACAAAAAAGCGTGATGCACGTGCAAAGTTGTTGTTTTGCGTAATAAAGCCATTGCTTTTCTGACGTCCTATTTGCCGTCCCCGTCGTCGTTGCTAAAGCTCCCTAAAGATTATAAAGACGACGCTCTTTATTGCAACATTGCAGACCTGTGCTTACTACTTCCCTCTCCTGTTATTTAGGACGTGTTCGACTGATCGTATTCTGGAATAAGAACAGAAGAAAAACTCTAAAAACACTCATTTTGGTGCTCATTGCTTTGCAATAGCCTGAAATCTGCTTGTAATAGAATATCCCGATGTACTGTAACGTTTACGTGGCCCAAAAATCACGGTACATGAGATTTGCAAGAAAACTTTTGCGTATTCTTATTCTACCCTGCTAGCAGAGGCTTTTCCCTTGTGTTTCTCAGCGTTGTACTGCCATTCTCTTCGCGGTTTTGGTTGCTCGCGTTTTGTTTTGGTTGTGAACCAGCCGAGTAAAAGACCTCTGCCGACAGCCGCTTGCGATTCCTGTTGAACATGCGCTGTAGATACCTCCAAGATCTAGGAGGTAATCACATGACTAAACCGGTTGTGGAGCCGGTTTTATCAACTCGCTCATCTTTTATGTACTAGTTTGCTGTGCAAAAGTGAGCCCGCTATATCAACATGGCGAGTGCGAGTCATTCCCGTGGGAAATTTGACTCATGAATACATGAGCAAACTCCGGCGGCGGCATCGTATTACCGACACGTGACAGAAATTCCATGGTAACCGCATTTTCATCTCGCGCATGTTCAACAGGAATCGCAAGCGGCTGTCGGCAGAGGTCTTTTGCTCGGCTGGTTCACAACCAAAACAAAACGCGAGCAACCAAAACCGCGAAGAGAATGGCAGTACAACGCTGAGAAACACAAGGGAAAAGCCTCTGCTAGCAGGGTAATTCTTATTCTGGAGTACAATCTGCAATCGAACGCACCCTCGTAATTCAACTTCACCTGCGCTTTTTGTTTGACTTCTTTGACTTCCTTCCCGAGTGTCACAATATCTTTGTCGATATGTGTGCACATCTTGTCAATGTTGGCATCTCTCTCTGCTAACGACTTATCAATCACATTTCTAACAGCCGTAACAGTCGGTCTAAGGGTCTGCAAATACATAAAAACAAAATAATACATTAAATCGTTAAAGAGAGTACTGCGAGAAGTCCCTGTGTTTCTCACGCGCGTGACTGAAGGCGCTTCGCCGCTCAACGCTCGCACGCACGTGCACTCCCCTCACAAAATCTAAAGAGAAAAAAAGAGACTGCTCGCAGACTATGAAAGAGGTGATTGCCATCACTTAAAAACCTGTTATGCCATCTGCTGGATAGACGGTATTACTTTAATGCATATTTAACGCGGGGAAGAGTAAAAACAATATTAATTCCGTCCTGTCGGGTCTACTTGTCACAATGTTGTCCTCAATAATCTGCTTGAGTTTGAAAATAACAAACTGTTTTGGGCACACTTTTTTCATTGGCTATTATAAAAAGAATCTGGCACAAAATCCGTCTTCAAAAACTGTTCCATGGTGCAGTTCGACGCAATACCGACCCAGCCCTCAAAATGTCTGTACCCTAAGTTCGTTTACCGTAATTACGTTAGCTCATGCAAACTTCTGTGTTTACTTTCGGCTTCCTTTTCACAAATGAACGATGCCATCCATAAGACTAAGTGTAAACGGTTCCAGTACGTAAATGGATAAATTTAGTTCTTGTTTGGTCTTTCGAAAGCACAAGACGTGGCCTAAGGTTTATTAGGCTGATTTAGCAACAGAACGGGAACGTCTTTCGACGACGGGAAAGCGCGCGGAAAGAACTAAACACGACTTCCGGTGCTCAATTTGCCGCTCTGCTATTGGTCAAGCCAGTTGTTTGATTTGCGCGCGCCGTCGTCAACTGACGTTCCCGTTCTGTTGCAAAACCGCTTCGGCAAAGCATTAACGGATGCATTTAATATATGTCTAGCCGGAGTCTTAAAAACGTCACCGCCAAATACACCAAAGAGTTTTCCAAAATAAGTAGACAAAAAAACAGCACAGAGTGCAAAAGTGTGACCTCCGTTAATTAATTCACATTCCGTCATGAAGGCATTAGCCAATCAGAAGTCGCGGACAGTTTCCCGCTGGCTTCTGATTGGACTAAATCTGCACGAAAGAATGTGAATAAATTAAAAGCGTTCACAGCTTGGGGCTCCTTGCTGTAAAGCTAAGAGTGCAACCATCGTTTTTTTCTCTTCTCCTCCTTTCTTTCTCCTCGCGCTTTCCTTTTTCTTCGCTGGTGTGATTTTCGAGTTTATCAGGCAAAAAAAATCTCCCATTTAATCCTTTTTCACTCAAACGGCTGCAAATTTCACTTGGTTGGTTTTTGGAAAAAATAGGGGATCAATTTCGGTTTCTGGGAAACTGACCACCCACCCTTCCCCTAAGTCAACATTATCACTTACTTCTCAGTTAGGGCAAAATGTTGGCTTAGGGGAGGGGTAGGTGGGCAGTGTATTTTGTAATGCTCATACCTGGTAGACAGCCAGATCTTCGGGTGGAGTCGGTACTTTATAGGTTTCAATCAAATCATAGAGCTCTTTGACAACAGTAGCATCTCTTTCAATATCATCCACCTAAGTATGAAGCAATGAACAAAAACTTTTATTTTGTGGCTTGAGCCAGGCAAAGGTAGCGTGCTAGTATTTTATGTGTAAAGCTGACACTAGCTTGCATTTTAAACAAAAACTGAGTGATTTCTCGTGCGCTCATGGTAGAAAGCTATTGTCTATAGAAGAAGAGGCAATTGAATGACGCATCGATGGCTTTGTTTGGTTTTCTCGGTTTTAAAGAAAAACCGCCAGAAATAGATCATAAAAACTGTTTATACTATCAATGGTGAAAACAGATCGTCAACCACTTTTCATTTTCTAGACTTAACTCATAGAGATCTTGGAGATTTGCCAGCTTCCATAACCAATCTCCACTACAAACTATGTCTGCCTCAACTACAGTATATATTGCACACTACTGATCAAGAGAGATCCCACAAAAGAAAACGGCATTGTCTTTGCTTTTGCCATTCCATTTCCCCCCTTTTGGGGGATGACACGAGGGCAGTGGTTCCTGTCGTTTCCTGGGCCATCGTTTAGTGAGTTGCTGAAAGGTTATAAAATATTTTCTTTGATAATAACTCATGTTACGATGCTCTTACCTTCTCTTGAATATCGTCCAAGAATGTAAGGCTCTCAACATACTCCACAGTACTACTGGGAATAGCTTCTAGTTTAAACTGAGCATCTTGACAGAATTCCATCAGTGTGTCCGTTCTCTTCTTGGCCAGCTTGGGTAAAATATCATTGATAACCTACACAAAAAAATATCAATAGCAAGGCGTGGATTAAAAATCTGAGCCAAACAGTATTTTAT
Organism: Porites divaricata; assembly: GCA_038088405.1. Taxonomy (NCBI): domain Eukaryota; kingdom Metazoa; phylum Cnidaria; class Anthozoa; order Scleractinia; family Poritidae; genus Porites; species Porites divaricata. Next base: position 1,504,303 of record JBBMOI010000022.1, read on the forward strand.
TGACTTTTCTTTATTACTAGTACGAATAGTAATACAACGTTTTCGCATGACGTCGCGGCAGCCACAGAGAGAGAGAGAGAGAGGGGGGGGGGGGGGGGGCAGGGGTATTAACTTTCTTCCCCTGAAATGAGTGAAGGGGCTTATTTGAGAGGGGGGCGTAATAGAGGATTTACGGTACCAAAAGAGAAAAATCAATATAATAAGAATTCTAACACTATATATATTAAACAGGGTAGTGCTTTTGATTGGAAGCCAGGTGATCTGTGACGTCATTGCGGGGGCCTGGGGAAAGAAATTTTAATGCCGTATCCCATAAACCAACGCGCACCAATTCAATTCAATTCAATCTGTTCCCGTCAGCTTTGGTTTATGGTATACGGCATTAAAATTTCTTTCCCCAGGCCCCCGCAGTGACGTCACAGATCACCTGGGAAGCAAATTTATCACGCGGCACGACCAATCAGAAGCACTACTTAGGTTTGGGTAGTGAAACGTCATCAGTATGGAATTTCTGCTCTCGTTACTCAGACGTCATTTTAGTGTCGTCACGTAACACTCCTCCCGTTGCGTGACGAATCTAAAAACGGCTGGGTAGCAGACTAGGAAACCAGTGGCGTTGCAAAATATCGGCTCTTTCCCCGTGCTAACCTATTCTGAGCCTTTTTTGGCAACTTTTAGAAGAGAAAACTTAGCTGATAGGAAACTCTACAGACATGCAGTAATAAAGGATTAAATTAGCCCGTCTTACCTCTAAGCACTTAAGTGGTGAGGGAATGAGAACCTCCTTGAGTTTCTTGCAATCTACAAGTATCATACCGATGGATCTGTGCTCCAAGATGCCAACCGCTTGTTCATGTTCATTGTTGTATTTCTCCAGTGATTCTGAGAAGAAGCTGACATCTAAATATAATACAAACATAGCAGCGACAGGTTAGAATTTGTTGCCACAAAATAGCTAAGGAATTGTGAATGTGTTCACGTTAAACGAAATAACTTTTTTAACAGCGTCCTATCGATGCACAGCCTGCGAGCAAGCTACCTTGGGGCTTTCATGGGAACAGGGGTGGGGGGAGGGGGGAGGGGGAGGGAGGTTCGCCACGGAGAGCTTGCTCTCGGGCTACAGTGTACATCAATGCCATGGTCACAATACCGTGTTCTCCCTCCCTGATGGCCTCCAAGTCCAGACTCTCATTTTCCTGGTAGAATTGGCGATAAGGCTCAAACGTGTTGGCATACATCCAGGCAGAGTCAAATGCAGATGAAACTGCATCCTACAGGCAAGACAAAGAAATTTACAATTCAGCAGTCTTCCGCAAACGAGCAGCAAAAGTTGTTTAGAGATCCAAATTTATCAAGACTACTTACTACAACAGATTAGCTACAATCGGCGACAAATTTATTATTGTTGAGAAATTGTCTTCAAATGGGGTAACTTCGGAGAACAAAATAATCCACACTCCCTCTTCCTCCCCTCCATTTGTTTGTTTGTTTGTTTCGACAGGTAGCTCGAACGGCGACACATTACATGGAGGGGTGGGGAGGGGAAGCTTTATTTTTCCCTTTAACAAAGTTAACAAAACGTCAGGGAGGCTCTTTCGGGCAAAGTGTCTCAACTACTTTTGTCGCCGATTTTGCGATTGTAGATTGTCATGCCAACCGGAAGGTCTTAATGCTCGCCAGTAAATACGGTGCTTGGGCATCAACCATGGGCAGCGGAAAAGATCACCTCCGAACGCAGACGTATTTCCGGTCGTCGTTACTTTTCGGTTGGAGGAAAGCGACGACCTGGAATACGTCTGCTTTCGCAGGCTATAAAAAAAACAAGGTCAACTGAAGGCAATGCTTATGCAAAATTTTGGGGTGACAAACAAAGAGCATTATGGTATGTTATGGTATTTCTGGAGTGGTCAATTATGGAGCGTGCACCTAAAAGACGACGAATTTCCTTTCTCTGTTTAAACTCGAATCTAATCCCTACGGGCTACCGATTTAGCACCAGGAAAAACTGGCCTATGGAAGAAGCATTAAGCGAGTTGGAATAATAGTGAATAGCGATGAAGTTTGAACGAGCGCGCCTTACTCAATTTAAAAGCGATGTATTGTATGCCATTGTCATCGTAGCAGCAGAGGCTCCTTTAAAACCATCCTTCACTGGAAACATAAGCTGAGGCTTTAGAGGCTTTAATTCAGTGATCAGAGGCAAAATCACATGTAACAATCCACAAACCTTGATGTTTTGTATAATTCCCTGCAGATGTCTATCATCTTCAAACATGGTCGCCAAGCTTGGTCCGTCGCCAGCAGTTTTCTCTTCAACTTTACCATTGATAAATGGCCTGGGTGATAAAACAAGCCAAAGTAAGAATGGTCACTGGCGCAAACAGGGACTTTAAGATGCCACGACGGCGACGAAAATAAGAACGTCAAAAAAGCAATACGTTGAATAGGCAAAACAAACAACTTTGCGCGAGCACCACGCATTTTTGTACGATTAAGACTGGAAAATGGAGAGTTTATAAGGTTCACGTATACGGCAAACGGCAAACGTCAGATTCAAGTTGAGAATTTCTCAAAAGAAAATAGAAAATGAGCAGATAAAAACAGCTCAAAACAACTCAAATGGATAAAAAGTTGCGTGAAACTACTTACATGTTCATGTGTAGAAATAATGAACAGCAAACGACAAGTAACGGGAACTTGGTCACGTGGTATAAATTCGCGTCTGCCGTTTGACGTAAACGTGATGCTTAACCTCTTTAATGCCTATTCTTGGTTTTCACATGACGTCACTAAAATTCAAACTAAAAAGCTATCCATCCTACCGAGATTTTACTTTCACGATGCATTAAAGCAGCTGAAAACTAATTGTCAAACAAATTTTCGCTTCAAAAGGGTTCTTGGTTTTCTGATAGAGTACGCTTGAATTTCTAAGCTTTTGCGTGACGCGGCATTTACATGACGGCCAAGAGAGCTGTCATGTAGGTTAAAAAATGACTTATTTCAGGAAATTTTGCCATCTAAACAGTTCATGTACTGGAAAAAGCATTATTTTAATGTTAATGAGTTTCTCGAAGAATAAATTCACGCTTTTGTAGCAAAACTCGGTAACAGATGTTTCTGTTGGTTTCCGTCCGCCATGTTGGAGCTCATCCAGGTGAGCACCAGCATGGCGTCTCCATACAAATCTCTATAAATTTGGGTAAAACATTTCTTCGGATATCTCGTATACGAAATATTCCTCTGACCTGAATCTTGGCGAGGGTCTTTGCATATGTACCTCCTTTCATTTCCCAGATTCTGGACTTTATCTATTGAATGGTTTTGATTTTTATTTTCATCTAATTTGAATGGCGTGACACTGAAAACCAGCAATTTTCACGTTTTATGGAAGACGTAAACAAGCGACGGCTAAATTTTCTTTCTCTTTCTGAACTTGAATATGGTTCTTAGAAATTCGGCTCAGAAAGAATTCACTTGCAATTGACGAAGTAAATGAGTTGGAATAATCGCGATAGAGATTGAAAGAACGCAAATTCACTTTTTAAGTGACGTTTTCGTGGCTGTCGTCGTCGTGGTATCTTAAACTCGCTACTGTTTACTAGGAATCCCTCTGCGTGTTCCTGTCCTTGAATACTTCGGTTATATTCGCACTATCCCAGAGATGCCAACCTCTGGAGACCTAAAATCGGGAGACTGTCATTTTTTTACTCCCCCCCCCCCCCCCCGAAAAATTGACCCAGCCCCCAAGGGAATGACTTAGGACATTATATGACGTCTAACATGATGTACATACTATCAAAATTCGAATGCTAGAAATAATCTTTGTCAATGACAAAAATGCCCCAGAAACCAACCGCACTGCGAATAAGAAAAATTCAAGTTTTGAGCTAAAAATGGGCTAAATCTCAAACTAAGTCTGTTTTAATTTTTACTAAGTATTCAATATTTATAGTGGACGTAAAAAGCGGGAGATTTATGTACCAAAGCGGGAGAGCGGGAGACGAGGCAAAAAAGCGTAAGTCTCCCGCCAAAAGCGGGAAAGTTGGCATCACTGCAGTATCCGGTAGAGTATAAACAGCAACGGCCCGGGGAGGCACAAGTCGTTCACACACATCGAACACCGTGCCGGCGCGGTTGGCCGAGAGGGCTTGGTACACTAAATTCCAGTCCTCACTCCTGAATATTTACTTCCGTCTCAGTGGGTTCCAGTCCTCTTTCTTACTTATTCACTTCCGCTACGGTCCGAATACTGTTCACACTGCACCAAGGTATGGCACCAAACAAATCCGATATGTGACGCTTCACTTTTGAAATCAACATTTTCAACAAGACAAATTGAATGAAACAGAACAAGATTAAGGATGTTTGGAAAAGCGCGATTTCAACGTTTTCAAGAGCCGTTTTTGCTGCCGTTCCCGAGGTGGCTGCTTGAGCTCCCTAATATTAATTTTATAATTTAATTAACACCTTTTGTTCTTGTTGTGTAAGTTTTGTGAGTGACTAAATAAATAAATAAATAATAAAAAATAATAAATATTGGGACATATGACGAATCGGACGGACGAATCGGATGAATCGTTTTAATCAAATGTACCCTAGATCGATGTCAGACTTACTGTGTGAAGGCATCAAAGTAAGGATCAGGAACAAGGTTTTCTACACTCAACACAGCATCCTGGAACTTTTTGATCACTTCCCCGAGTCCTTCCTGAAAGTCGTCTAACCCAGGAAAGAAGAGCAGCGCTTGGGGCTCCAAAAGCAACTCCGTGGTATAGAGTGGGTGCAGTTCACCTTGTTCATCCTGTTAGGTGCAAAGACAATCACGGAAAAATGTTACGCCTGGTTTCCAAATGATCGTCCCGATTGCCCCAGTCGTTTCAAATAACGTTCAGGCGATTGGGACGATTACATGTATATGGAAACACTACCCGCACGATCGCAAAAGACTCGGACGACTGAGACGACTTCGATGGTTTGGATAGAATTGAGTTCTATCTGGACGATTGGGACGATTGTATTAAATTTGAAGCAATCATATGGAAAATATGGAAACATTCTCAGAAGATCGGAATCACTCTTATCCTGGTACATGATCGGGGAGAAATTCGGCCTCGATGCCACTGTAGCCGGAAAAATACAGAAACGTTCGAACCGCGTATGGTATCCTGTGTACAGACGCCTCCTCCCCTAAAAAATAATGCAATTGGACACAACATGGACCCAGTCTTAAACGCAAATCCCAAAATGACCCACACATCTGTAAGTTTTCTGGGATCAAACTTGAAACAGGGGATAGTACGCCTGTATCGTGTTCATGAACGGTATACCTTTTGCTCAATCCCCTCCCCCTCGGGATTTTCTTGTCCATCCTCTTTCTCTTCAGTTGTTCCTTGGATCTGTGCGGGGGTGGGTGTGTGCTGAAGTTGCTCTTCTAAATAATTCAGCAAGGTGGCCACAGAGTTTGCCGCAAGCACGTGCATGGTGTTTACTATGAGGTAGTCAGCAAGCCGGATAAAGCTATAAACAAAAAAGTTGGAAAGCAAAATTAAGAATTAAACTCAAACAACCCGTAACTATTCAAAGCCATTTGAATTCGTCCAAAGAAAGAGTTACTTTATCCTGTCGTCATGATATATAAAGTACACGAGGTTTTAAATTTCACGATAGAAAACTTAATAGCATTCACAAGCTTCCGATTCCATCACGGAATCTTTCTATTGTCGGGCCCCAACTTTCAACATGGACGCTAGCTCAGGGCTCGAAAAAGACTTGAAATTCCAGCTTGTTCTTTGGGCGAGCAGATCTCGCATTTTGCTTGCCCAGGTGAGGGCCAGTTCTTGCTCGTCTCAGTTCATGATTTTGTTGGAAAATGACTTGTCTAGACCCCAGCCCATAGCCTCACACGCAGACATTCTAAGGGGTTCGTCACGCAGTGATTGCGTGACGAACCCCTAAGAAAGTCTGCGTGGGAGGCTACTTAGCCCATTGAGTAAGTAAGCTTTAAAAGTTACTTGCCCAACAAGAAAATCTACTCGTCCCGAAACACCGGACGGGACTTTTATCGAGTCCTGCCGTTACGAGCTGCCCCCAATCTACGGGACGTTTTGAACTCACAGTATAAATGACGTGACAAAACATCAGACTCCATCATTTGATAAAGATTCCGTGAAGGCTTGTGTACGGTATGTTAATCACAACCTCGTCCCCAGGTCGCTTTTCCCTGGCTTTGGGGGGAGGTGGGGGGCCCCACCTCCCCCTAAAAGCCAGGGAAAAGCGCCCTGGGGACGAGGTTGTGTTAGTCAGGTTTCGGATTATTATACCTTTCTGGGAAACTGCCCACCGACCCCTCCCCTACGCCAACATTAACAGTTACTTCTCACTTTGGGCAAGATGTTGGCTTAGGGGAGGGGTAGATGTGTAGTTTCCCAGAAACGTACTTGATCCCAGGATAATCTGGGTTTTGTAACCTTGTCTACTACAAAAAAAAAGGTTGAACACATTTATTACGCTAATCATTTATAGCATGTACATGACTTTACACGTACTGTAAATCCTCTATTAAAGCCTCTCCTCTCTAATAAGCCCCCCCCCCCCCTTTTCAGGGAAAGAAAGTTAACAAGCTCCCCCTCTCTTTCAAGTCCTCTGCCCTCCCCTCCCTCTTATTGTTCTTCACCAATAAATGATAGACTGTATTAATCAATCACGACTGTAAAACTTCGTGTGCACTGATCTGGGATGGTTTATTCACCAACTGGAAGTTCGTATTTGTTTTTCATCCTGGGCTGCATGACCTCCAACTTCTTGCATATTAGCTTTTCCACTTTGTATTCTAGTTCTTTACAGAGAACTGATACCATTGTCTTTGCTAAATGAAATAAGCACCTCCCCCGCGCTGAAATAAGCCCCACGCCTCTATTAATCCCCCTCCCCCCTTCAAATGTGTTTGAATTAAATAAGACCCCACCGCCCGGGGGGGGGGGGTTAATAGAGGATTTAGGGGGAGGTAAGGCAGTCTTTACCTTGTGAGTCTTTTACAGTGACTTCTCTTATTTGCCTGTTCGGTGTAAGTCATCTTGTCAGGCGCATCACCATACATATCCATCTCATATCCACTTGGCAGTAAATAAGATGACACTGACTGTGCACCGCCGTACTCATCTATCAATCAACATACGATATACATTATTATTCATTCAAAACATTCCGCTGTTTCTGATTGGCTCCAAGCCTCCGGCTAATTCGTCTTAGTAAAATCCAACTAGTGGTCTATTATCAATGCTGTGTTCTGATTGGTTGAGCTACTAGTAGGCTATATGTTATAGTCCACTAGTAGCGAAAAGCGCGGGCTTTTTGGCGGCAAAAAAGGATTAAAGTCTAGCTTTAACTAGCTAAAATTCTTTCATTCTCGATATTTTTGACCAACTAGTTGGATTTTACTAAAACAATTATTCCTCTCGCCTTCATGGCCTCTGAGTCAATAGCCCATTCGGCCTCGAGGAATAATTGTTAAATAACCAATTGTCGTATTCATGGCTTCTGATAGTAAGGAGCGTAAGTCATCTCGACGACAACGACAAAAACAATGGGCCATTTCCGATTTCCGCCGGGTCTCTGTATCAAAACGAGGTTAAGTGCTCAGTTTTTTTATATGGAAATGATTTCTCATTATCACGCAAACAAAACTCATTCTCGCAAGAAAGGTTGTGCACTTGGCCTCGTTTTGAAAGTGAGGGTTTTTGGAACTCGGAAGTGGCCTGTTGGTGTAATAAGCAAAACTACAGCTCTGCACGTGCATCACGCTTTTTAGTACATTTCTTTGACGTCCACTGCACGACACGAAACATCCTACATGTAATACGACGTTTTAAGGAGGACATGAACATAAGACGGCGAATGTTCCTTTCTCTATTTAAAGCTGGGTAAACTCCTTTATACTAATTCAACTACTGGAGAAATCGCCTACATTCGACCAAAAGAGCGGGTCCTAATAGGCCCGATAAAAATTGAAAAGTTGTTAGTTCTCTTTTTAAGCGCCGTTTTCAATACTAATAAAAGTTTACTCTTTTTTGACTGCATTTAACAGGGTCGACAGCATGCAAAGGAAATCGTGTCCGATAGCCCGAGGCTAGTGGAGTGTGCTGTCGGGCTGGTGAGTTCTGTTCTTAACTTTCCCGACGGGGCTTTTGGGAGGAATTCAAATTACAGATAAACTGTCATCGAAAAATATTCAGGTCCGTTAAAAAAGCCTCTTGGGTTAGTAAATGCTAGCTATAGTTTGCCGGAATGGTGAGCAATAAAATTGACTTTCTTTGCAGTAGAGATAATTCACACCTGCATACATTCCCATGGGACTGTCCATGTCCATAAAGTAATCATCCGGTGTAAAACCTGCTTCCAGCAGCGCCGTACGACATGCGCTTCTAACAACTTCTTTGACAAGATCACGGAACTCTGCTAGCCTACCCGCAACCTACAAGTGAAAGTCAACCATTGGGTGGTCATAATTCGTACTCCATTAAATCTTTAAGACTTATGAGTGGTCAGCGCCAAATTGTCCTTGTAATATCACTGCTTTATAAAACGCAGTGGTCAAGAGAATTGAGGACATGTCACACAAGATGAATCTAATACTCCCCAAATTTTCCCCACTACTTCTATTGAAAACGTATAGGGAAAACAAAAAATGAGAATTTTGAATTTTGATGTTAGGGTTTAAAGGGTTAACATAAAGCATACACGTACATGTAGCAGAAAGCTAACGTAGAACATAAGTAGAAGATTTATACACTATGCATTTCCAGAAAAATAGAAAAATGGTAAGATGTCATATGGTTTACAAATATGCCAAATTTGGCATAATTATTTTTTGCTCAAAATATTCCAAATTTGTGAACTCAAAGAATTCCTAAAGAGAGTCATTTTGACTTAATAGCTCAGAAAACAGAAATGTTCCATCGAATTTTATCATTTCAGCAAGCCAAAATTCCTTCATATTGACTATAACTGTAAGAACAGTGAAAGGGCTTAGGATAGCAAATCAAAAGCATTATCAGTATAAAAAATTGTCTTTTGCTGTTTTGTTTTATTGGGTTCTGCTTGTTTAGAGAGCTTCTCTAATCTGGGTCAGCAGTTCTGGTGGTTGCAGATGTGCACTAAATTTAAACACAGTGTACAGTAAGAAGCAAAATTAATATGTAACTCCACATTTTCAAAATTGACTCCTGACCAACATTTGTGGAAAGGCTTACATGTAAAAGAAAATTTTAAACCCTCACCTGCAATATGCAGCTCAGGACATGCATGTCATTAACACTACATAATTAAACTAGTAACAAAATTGTATTTTTAATACATACTTCATCCAGTTGTTCAAATTGGGCATTGCGGAATTCATCCAAAGTGTATGTGTGTCCTTTCTCTACTCTGCAGAGACCCATGTCACTGATGCGGTAACACATTTCACGCACATTTAACAACGCAGGGCGTAAGGACTAGAATACAAACATAAAACTCTTATTAATCTTACAGTATAAAAAATCATACAAGTTAGAAAGCTCATGGTTCACTCTGGTTTTGAGATTTACTCAGATTTCAAAGATGGTTGGAAGTACAGCAGTTAAAAGAAATGCAAAGTTCTAAACTAGAGGTAGGTACATGCACATGTGAAAGGGGTACCATTAGGTAGAATTGTTACTTTATAAATCTTCAATAAAATAGCCGGGATAAGAAAAGATGAAATTCTGTTAAAAAGTTTCAGTTTGGGATAAACCCTGGAGGCAACATAAGACATGTGATTGTTCCAGGATAACGACTCATCTACCACTACACCAAGATACTTAAAGTGCTTTTGTTGTTTTAAAATTGAATTTAAATTAAACCCACAATGCTGCAATGTACCACAGTGACGCCATAATCAACACTGTACCAGTTGACAGTCTTACCGCATTGACAATGAAGAGATTTTCCTGCAGCTGGTTTTTGCATTGTGTTTTTTTTCTAAATATTGAAAAGAAGATAAAAATAATAAGTCTGTTAGTACCATTATGATAATAGCATGATTAGTAGTGATATTTGCCATAAATACCACATTGTGATATTTCAAAATAATATTGTTATTTATAAAATAACTAAGATAGTACGCGCGCTCTGATTGGCCGAGAGGTGTGTTTGCATAAGAGTATGTAAACATGGTTGTGACGTCAAGATGTTTTGCTTTTCCCGCGCTAATCACGTAAGCACGAATTTGAAAAACGCGTCAAGTTTACTTTATTTACCCATCCCTTCGTCAGCTGAAACTTGGAAAATCGTTACAAAGAAGGTGTGTCAATTTTCTTTCACTTAAGCTGACATTTTAAGCGAGAAAAATCCTTATTTTGGAAAGTACCTTTTTGCAAAACAAGAACTGATTACGCAAGCAAGACTTCGTGGACAAGACTTTGCGACTAGTAAGAATTTCTCTTTTTATCATTTCCATAAAAAGAGGAGTTTTGCTTTTTTTTCTCTGGAAAAATATTTTATAAAAGCAATAGAAAACTTTTTTCCTGTGTTTGCATAGCCTGATATAAACACTCGAAGCATTGGGAGAATTCTCGACAGTTATGCAAACCCTTGACTTTGTCTCGGGTTTGCATAACTGTCTCGAATTCTCCCAACCCCTCTCGTGTTTATATCAGGCTATGCAAACAAGGAAAACGTTTTCTATTGCTTAAACATAATTTCACGAGCCATTAGGAAAGTAAAATTAGAGACAATTTTGAAATATCACACGTGGTATTTACATGTAAGCCAAACATCACGTACAAATCATGCTATTATTTGTTTATACTACTATACCCACAAAGTTTTGTAATTTTCACATTGTAGGTATTTCAAATTAAGCTGAAATACCACTGCTCTGAGCCAATCAAATTGCAGAAATTTCTCAAATAGTAGTATAGCTTTAGAAAAGGAAAAGTGGAAAATGTGCAAAGTAAAATGAGAGGATAAGCATTATTGTTGAAGGCAAGGGTAGAAGGACACATTGTAGAAATTACCGGTAGGCAGAAAATACAGTCATACAGGTGGAAGAAGCGAGGAGGGAGAGAGGGAGAAGAGGGGAAGAAACTAGAAGAAACTGGAAGGGAAACAGGAGACATTAGAATAAGCGCTAAAAAGACAAAATGAAGGTAACTGGATGGGAAAAGGGGATGGGAACTGGAAGAAAAGGGATGGAAGGGAAAGAGAAGGGAAAATGGATAATGACACAAGGGGATCATGAGGAAAGTCAACTTTTCAAAACCTTACTTTGTCTTGACATTTTTTCTCCATACAACAAAGGCCTTCCACATCCTAAAGTTGGCAAATGTTGGAATCTTAACAAGGCATTTATAGTCCTTGTATTCCTTCTCCCAGCGCTCCAGAGCAGTAAACTCTGCTTCATTGTCTCGCATGTGAGTGACTCCTTTATTGCTGATTGTGTAGTAGTCAGAATGGTTGATTTCACAATGTTTGACAATCCTGTTGAGGTAAGGTTTTGAATTTTAATTGAATCTTACAATGTATTTATTTTCTACAATACAGTGCTGTACATGTAGATAAACTTTCTTGGCTAAGATTGTGCCATTACAAATCAAATCGAGCCTCTTTGTTCAACCAGCCCTTACATAAAAGGACAATGTATTCAAACTACCAAAATACATGTGAGCTAGCTTTCCAGCATGAAAGTGGACCTCTTATACAAACTTTAAATTACCACCACCCATAATAAAAAGTACTAAATCTTGGCACTTTGAGTAATCAACTTTGGGAAGTTTTGACTGTCATTTTTCCTCTTGTTCTGGTGGCCCATTTTAGTTCTATGACTGGATGACAGAACCTGAAACTCCTCTGATTGTTGTTTCCTTTATATAATAATGAAACAACTACATGTACACTGTATGTAATTCTGTTTTCCCCAATCTAACATCGTATTACTCGTGGGAGGCAATTAATTGAGGGATGGCTATTATTTGAGGAAATCCAGTATTTCTCTTTGTGCCCCTGATGAATAAAGTGATGTCCTTTACTTACTTGAGGTTGTAAGGGTTGTACAAGATGGACGATCTATCAACAGCTGGAGTCATATAAAGAAACCCAAGCTTTGAATTTTCTTTAATCAAGTGGATAATCTGAAGTGGGTCTTGTAACCCCTCAGGAATAACATCAGTTTTGTGTGCCACCACTCCCTCATTCACGATGGGCTCCTGGAACTGAGTGACCTTCTGCTTCGGCGACATCTGCTGCTGAGGACTCAAAGCTTTCACTTGAGCTACAGAATCAATTTTTTCTTGCTTGCTTCTCAAGTCATCAGGCAAGTTTGGTAACGGAGATGTTGTACGCTCAATGGGTTCCACAACATCTCTTCGGCGTGTCTTTTTCTTCTCTGGCTCAGATGATGATGGAGGTTTTGGAGATTTTGTCTTTCCCGCAGGAGATGTGTATGGCAGGCTTCTTTGCTTTTCTTGATATTTGGCAAGGTTTGGCTACAAAGAACATTATTTATTTCATCATTTATTAAGAGCCACTGTCTTATAAGCCTGTGCGGCAGACATAATCTTACCCCGGTTAGTAATGTCTGGGCTCCTGACAGACTCAACAAATTACCAAAAATGTGTTTCCAATTTCTTTTCAAACTGATAGGCAAATCGACAATGGCATTCTCTACTGAGGCCAATAATGGCACATACGCAGTACTTATGCAAAAATTCAGCTTTAAATTGACAGTCTATGATATTTTACCTATGGCCCATTGTGTACCCTGCACCACAAATGGATCGAGATTAAAGAAAATTTGACATGCTCTTCTGGTAATTTGTTGAGTCTTTTGGAGGCCCAGAACAAGGAGCATCGGCGCTGCTTCACAGAGAAATTTGATGCTGATCACTCTTCTATAGGGCTTAAAGGGTTAATGCACCTGGTAATTATTGATAGTATACATGGGTGACTGCACTTGACACATAACAACCTCTATCACATCATTGTAGGAAAATTAATGGTAATTCAATCACACACAGAGCTGTCTTTAAGGGTCATAACCCGTAACACCAGTTCGTTACGGCTGAGCTCACTTGATGTTACAGGTGATCAAACTGGAAAGCTAATGGTGGCACTATAAATTTTTGTGAGATGTTATGGGTGAATCTTCATTTGCTACAGCTGCTTCAAAACTTAATGACAGCCCTGACACAATCGTAGTACACTGACTATTTCAGTCAGCTGACCTAGTATTATCAACTTACCAGGGGCTCTAATCTAGGAGCTGTTGGCACATTCTAAAGGAGAAAAATCACAAAAAAAGAAATTGTCAGAGATAACAGCAGCTTTCAGTTGTCGAAAGTGACTGCATGTCTCCCCAAGTTAGTTCAAACATGCAAATTTGATAATGTACAAGTCTATGATGTGCATGTTGTAGTTAATTTTTTATCTTACAGTGGTAAATGGGCTCATCCTCGGTGTAAGAACCTGTTGAACTCACGAGTGACGTGAAACAAAGGAAACAAAGAAATCTGCACAATAGAACCTAGAAAAACAAAAGGTGCGAAACAAAGAAAAAGTTCACAGGTTCTTACACCGAGGTAAACCCGGTAAATGTATCCTAATGAAGTTAAACAAAAGAAAAAAAATGAGCTGAGATAAAAAAATTAGCTACAACATACACAATATTCTACCTCAACAAGCACGAAAGCCGCGGCTTATCAAACGGTTCAACAGCAACAACAAAACAAAATGGTAAAATCTTAAATGAGACCATACAGTATAAACTTATAAGCTGATCGCGATCTGTCCCTCTCGTCGCATCACTCCTCTAGTCAAGCACGCTGTAAGTTGAACAAGCGTATGACTATAACTTCCTATTTTAACTAAGACAACTGCACTTGATAAGGAATCTACGTAAACTTCTTGCTTTACTCTCAGACTGAAATTGTGTAAGCATAATGACTTGATTTTTTCCTCACCTTCTTTAGCTGTACAGGAGTCGGACCGCTAAATCTAAGGGCCCTTGGATTTGGTTTTAGTTGTGGTTTTGCATAAATACGTGCACGAAGTTCATTTTGGTCGATCCCAGGCAGAGAAAAACCATCGGGCCTTCCATTGTTTGTAGGTTTTCTGTTGCCGTTAGCCAAAGTGCTGGCACCGTTTTGAGCCATTATCTCGCGAAAAAAACCCTCGTAGCTGTAATCAAAAGGTTCCTCCTTTGCGGTTTATCTCATTATTAACTGGACACATCCCTTAACAAACCATCTAGAGTGCGAAAATGAACCATCTACTCGAAGGATGTCACAATTTTACGTTCCACAGACTTTGTCCGCCATTTTGTTTCAGGATGATGTTGCTACGTAACCGCGGTTGTCAACTGATGCAGCCTCGATGTCATGCGAGAAAAGAAGATTGAAAAAAGTGTTCGAAAAAATGAGGGGAAAGAAGATTTTGACATTTCCCACCTTCATTTTTTCCACTCTTGAAATATAAGAAAGATTTTTTTTCATAATTTCAATTTATATTTATTTGGGTAAAACATCCACTACACATTACTGATCAGCCAAGAACCTGACTAAAATTTGTGTTTTCACGCATGAATGCAAGCTAAACACAATTCATTATTTATCAAGTCTTGCACTCAAGAAAACTCTCGCGCCAAAGGCATGTCCGCGGAATATATCAATCCGTCACTGAATTTAAATTTCGTAAAAATGTAAATAAAAATAGCACTTCAGTTTGCTATTTGCCAGTCACCTGTTGTTTTGAAATTCTGTTCCCTTTAGAATTGTGATACTTGTGTCATAGGGGCGTAGATCCTATCATCTCGGTTCGTTGAGGCTGTGACATTTCTTCCAGTGAAAGTGTCATCCACGATGGATCGATCGCGCAATTCTTTATACCTCATTTCATCTTTGGAACAGTTTCACAGATAAATTATATATAAAACCTTTTCGCTCTACTTATAATCTACTATTATTTAACAGTACAAGTAAATTTGCGGAAAGCACTTTCTAGTCCAGAGAGTTAATTCTTTCAGTTCTGTCTTTCTTGCCTTTAGGATTGCAAAATGAAAGGAGTCGAACAGGTATCTTGAACAAAAAAAAAACTGACATATTTCCGCCCGCGTCTCGCAGTTAAAAATGATTTGCATTTAGTCGTCTTCGCGAAGGTGTTTTAGATCATCCTTGAAACTGATATTTCAAGAGATTTCCGAAAACACTGTTTTCTTCATAATTATCTCATCGTGCAGTAACGGTTCACTGGATTTTACGACGAAAAGGCGGTAAAATTATGTTACTTTGGTGTAGAAATTCACAGCGTTTATTCAAGCAAAGCCATCACTAAATTAGATTCACTGGTTTGGTTGAGAGAAGGCAAATTCTTTTTCGGCTAGATAATAACAGAAATCAATGAATGTTTGTTGCTAACAGTCTTCATTCTTTTCGATGGGGCCTTTTAATCTTTTCTTTAGGATTACTTCGCATTTGATAAGGTTCAAACTCGGCTGAAGGAATTAACTTGACGGATGAAAAAGGAAAATAGAGCTTCTTGTGGTCAAAACGGCTGTGCTCCTAGTGACGACTGAAACCAATTTTTTTATTTCTGTGCGTGACCCTTACTGAAACAGGTTCTTCTGAAGTGTCTAAAGTTTGTTTAAAAACGGCAATAACTTGACGATAGTTTGATAATCTGAAACCTCTCCAGGGTTGCAGGAAAGATTCAATGAGCAGCTGGAATATCTAATGGATTCACGTGGAAGATTCCATCGTAGACCCGAAGAGGAAATCAAGACAGAAACTTTCCTGGACTCGCTTGTAAGGCGAATGACCGTTTACGCAGTAGCCTTGATCGGCTTATTTCTCATTATTAAAGAGTTTCTTATCGGTAAGTAAGCGATTTGGGTGTAGCTTTCGGGAGGGATTTCCGCACTTGAGATGCGCGAGATCATTTTGTAGTTTTTTTCTGAACCCTTTAGTTCACTCTCGTACTAACTTGGGCAAGCTCAATGTTCATTTATTATTACGGAAATAACTGAAAATAGATTTAACCAAATATCCGAAGGAAGAATAAGCTTTTGATTTGATGTCTCGAGTTTCCCTGACAAAGATAAACATTGGTGCAGGTAAAGCGTATCATCTTTATTTTTATAACAAGCTTGATTGTAAAACATTTTCACGGCTTCCGCCGAAAAGCACCATCACTATCTAACTGTCCTCTAAGCTCAAGCCGGACATGTCATCGGACACACTCAGAGATCCAGGGGCAGTTGGTCGGGGCGGGAAAAACGGCGCGACGGAAGTTTTCAAGCACCTGAAAACCGGTTTCATGGCTCCCTTAGATCACCGAGGATGGTGGATGGGAAACTGACGCAACAGCTCCTCAAAATAACGAATCCCCCCCCCCCCCCCCCCAAAAAAAAAAACCGTGCAGCGTTGACATGCTTTCAAGTCTTTTGTCGGATCAATTTAAGCTTCTAGTCAACTATCCACCCACCCCACCCCAAACTCAAAGGTAACTCAA
Source organism: Porites divaricata (assembly GCA_038088405.1). Lineage (NCBI taxonomy): Eukaryota > Metazoa > Cnidaria > Anthozoa > Scleractinia > Poritidae > Porites > Porites divaricata. Next base: position 1,520,821 of record JBBMOI010000022.1, read on the forward strand.
ACTTCTAAACGTATGGCAAAATGTCAGGTCAAGGGAGGGGTAGGTGGAGAATCTTTATTTGCGATATAAAAACCTATGCAGACCTACCCCTTCCCCAGCCCAAGGTCAAAACTGACTTCTCTCTATGTAAAAAAAATGTTGGGTCAAGGGAGGGGTAGGTGGTCCGTTTACCAGAATCTTATTCGCAATATTATTGTCTGGGCCAAACTGCATAGCATGGTGGCTATATAAAAGGGCGCGGCCATCTTGGTGTTCCGAACTAATCTTTTCTTTTGTAAAGTCTTTCTTTTGTTCCAATAAATTTGAAAAGTTGCTGGCCACACGAGTAAAAACGCTCTTTTGTAAACGGTTTTGTGTTTCACTATTTCGCTTGATGACACACAGTTCGAAATACCGAAACAAAAAAGTTGGAAAGATTGAGTTCATTACAACGCCGCAAAGGACCCATAATCACTAGCGTAATTGCTCGTTTACTTCCTCAACAGGCACCTTCATCGTCTGCCAACCAATCAACAGAAGCGTTAGAATTAACATTTCTTACAGCCAATCAGAGGCGGACTACGACAAAGCGTACTGTTCCATGTCCATGACTGACCTCCAGGAAAACCTCATCAGAGCAACTGGAAGTGAACCCAACGCTATTCCAGGGGTGACAATTATGGGCATCAGACCAGGCGAAGGGCGCGTCATTTATCAAAATCTTCTACCATTCGCTTTTGTAATTCAAGCTGCACTTTGTAGCATTCCATCACTTCTGTGGAAAACATGGGCATCCGAAATACTCTATGCTTCTGTAAGATTCATCGTGGATATCTCAGAAAGATTTCCTCGAACTGCTATAGGCGAGTTTGCACCTCGCAGAAAGGAACAAAGTTATGAAGTACTTTCCGAGGATCTAAGCAGTCAAGTTTATTTCTGGGGAGCCAGTAAATTCCTTGCAAGAGTCTATACCACGAAGCTAATGCTTAATCTTGGCATTTTGATCTTAATTGTTTGTTTTTATCTGTCCTATCCAATGCTTAATTATTTCAGCTTGCAAGCGCTATTTGTTTGTCACGTGAACAGGCAGACCCTGGTCACTTGCACTTTCCCCGACATTGACTTGTTTAAAGTGGCGTGGATAGCCAATTTAGTCCTCGTCGATATCTCGATTGTCCTCGTTGTTTTCCAGTTGATAAACGTGGCCTTCTGCATGTCACGAACAAGAACCTTCTTCGTCTGGTATCTAGGAGTGGAGGAAAGAAAAAAGACAAGATTACCAAATGACATGCATTTAATTTCACATTTCTGTTATGAAAATCTCAGTGCGATGTGTCCTAAAATTGTACTCCATTCAGACGTTCAAAGAACAGCGTTATATAATCCGCTTATTTCGTTAGGAAGTTCACAAGAGGAGTTGAATTCTAGTAGTTCAAGTTCATCTCTCTCCTATAACACGGCTCCACAAGTGTTTAGACGACAGACCGCCAGCGAATTAGATAGGGAATAATCATAAAAGGGGAAGACTTCACGATAAGCCTTCCAAGATTTTGTGTAAACTACTCATACTATTCGATTAAAGGGCCACAAAAGTGCACACTTTACCAAATAACTCCCCATATCGGATAGAACTTCTGTTCACACATGAAGAACGGTGATGTCTTTTGCGATTTCTGTAACAGAGCAAAGTTGCGCTTTGTCGATCTCGAAAGTGGATCGTCATATACCAGATAGGTTTTAAAGCAAGGGTTATACATGTATGCCGCTCTTGTTTGCAGTGTGAACATTGGACCGTGGGTATCGGAAAGTAAATGATCATAAATAGGAGCGAAGACTGGTACCCACTAATTATAAAAGAGGAGTAAGTATTCAGAAAAGAGGACCAAGCACCAATTTGAACACTGATCAGATATCGGTTGAATCGTAATGTTTAAAAGTTAAGTCAATTTTTTTGTATGCAGTTGTAAAATTCAAGCACTGCTTTCAATAAGTTTTAGTTGTAAGTATATATTTAATATATTTACAGGAAAATAATAATGATAATAATAATAATAATAATAATAATAATTGAATAAGTAAAATAAAGTAAGAAAAGGTGGCGTTTTAGTTTTCTGGCCAATTAAGGGCGTGTTGGTTTAGTTTTGCTTCTCCGTTATATTTTTTCAGAGTTGTCAGCATTACATCTTGTTCAGTGATGCAGTTGCGAGGAGCTCCCAGCAAACTACGTGTGCGTGCGCTTCGATATGAAAGTTCAGCGGTGTGTTTTAATGAAAAGGTACCTTCCCTCAGTATGATTGAAGCTCAGTCAATACGCAACTTAACTCGAACATATACGAAAAGCAAATCGAATGCGTGGGTTTCCTCGGTTGGAACGGTAAAGAGAGCTGTTGTCCAAGAAATCCTTCTCCGACTTAGAGCAGTTCTGTTAGATTTTTATAACTTAACGGGTTATTATTTAACAATTAGTCGCCGAAGGCGACGTGAATATCGGCGAATAGTCATCGAGACGAAGTCGAGGTGACTATTCGCCAATATTCACGTCGCCTGAGGCGACTAATTGTTTTAGTATAATGACATTGATGATCATTCGAGAAAATAAAATTATTGATCAATTTCCGACCCCGAAACATCAAAAAATCTGGCTGCCATTTTGAAAACTGCTAGCCTTCAATGCTATAATCACCGCGCGGTGATTATAGCGGGATAGTGCGAAGCTCTTAGCCAATCACATCGCCCTATTTTCGATAGTCATCGATGTAATTATACTAAAGCCATATAAGTGGTCTGGCTTTACACTCAATATGAGAAATGAGAAATATGCAAATTGAAGCAGTTCATCGCAGGGCAACAACGTTTACTTGCAAAAATTCGCAAATTTAAACCCATAGAGATCGCTTTAATATATTACTTAATCTCGCGGGCTTAAAGTCAAAGTTAATAAAGCTGTAATTGAAACATAAAATATAAGCAAGTTCTAGCAAATTCCCTTAGTGGAACTTGGTCAAAACCACAGCATTAAACTCAATGGACTCTTCTCCCCAGTAATCAGTTTTCTTTTGAGCACTGGAGAGACTGAATAGTCTGCTATTCAACTTGCAAATAATTTATCTTTGGAGTGTGTGTCGGCTAAACCATTTTAAAAATAACCTCGCTAGAACAGTTTTCCTTTTTGTTGTTGTTGTCTTTTTTTTGCTCTCATGTGTTATTATTTTCGAAGATGTTAAACAACGAAGATTTTAAAGATGGAATGTTCTTAATCCTTTGATGTATTTGTTTGTTTTACACATAACAATGCAAAGCGTTAAGATGAGGAAGCATAGGTGTTGTACGTTTGACGTAACAAGGCTTTCTTTAAAGAGTTTCCTTGGCAATGTAACTTTTCCGATTGAAACGCGAAGAAGGGTCCATACATTGCTGATAAAAACAAAGTTAAACTAATCATGCAAGATCATTACTGAATTTTATAAACAGTACTCCTCTTTACTAGACCAAAAGGTAAGTCACCTTAAAGGAGCTGTGTGCAGTCACGAAATTTATATCAAAATTTAAACATTGAGAACTGCCATCAAATTGAGTGGAACATTTGTTTTAATTAACTTATCCGCTCAAAAAGTTAAAGCCAGGTAAAAAGAAGGTATACAACAAATACAAAAGGCCAGGCATGGATAGACAAACTTGGTAAAGATTGAAAAGGATTGCAGTTGCATTTAGTTTTTGAAAAAACTTGTTAGGCATTAATTCAAAGTTCAGTAGTTTTGTTGTTTGTAATGTTTGATATAAATGCTTGGAAGACATACTTGACTGTACACGAAGCTGTGATGTTGGAATTATTTACATGTAGTTTCTTCACTAACGTTGAGTTTCATGGCCAATATATAACAAAGAGTATTTGGTAATATTAAAAATTCTACTAGGCGGCCATGACACCCCACAGTCCCTTTTTTATGCTTGCGTGTGAAAGACGAATTTTATTTGATTAAGGCAATGTACCATGATCTCATTCTATCAGTCTATAGAGGTAATGCTTTTTCTACAAGCTAATTCTTTCATTATACTGAAGGAAATAACAAATTTATGAATTGTGACATTTCTAATTTATTAAACAGACTATTGAAAACCAGCAATGCATAATTCCAGTAAAGCAGGGGTTAAATGTTGCAGGCGAGTATTAATTGTTATTCTGTTCATCATCATCGTCATCCTAGGCCTCCTCCTCCTCATCATCATCATCATCTTTATTTTTACACGGTTACAAACATCAGGCATTATGAAAAATAAATAAATAAATAAATATTTCCATCAATGTAATTATAAGGCCAAAAAAAAAACAACAACAACACTAAAGGCTATGTATACAGGCTCAGCATCTATAACATAAAAATGTAACTAACTAAGAAAAGAAAACTAAATTAAGATACGTTTTTCATGAATGCGGTGTCGGAATTAATCAACAATCGCCAAAATTAGTCAGAGATTTTGCTTGCCTCACAGCTGAGGGCAGACTGTTCCACAGGACTGCACCACTGTAGCTAAAGTTATTTTGTAATAGCTAGTACGTGGCAAGGGAATAGCAAGCTTATTTTCAGAATTACGAAAATTGTAACAAGTAATCATATCACTCCGCTGAATGAATTTAGAGGATAAATGACTGTATGTAATGCCATCTCGGCCTTTCGTTTTTGACGTCGAGTTTCCAAATTGTCCCAGCCTAGCTTTTTAATTAGTTGGTTGGCGTCAGCTTCATAACTGGATTGAGTAAGGACGCGGCCCGCCCGATTTTGAAATCTCTGTAATTTATCAGGTAACGTCTTGCTTAGCACAGTTACCCCAAACAAGACTTCAGTAGTCGAAGCGCGATTGAACTAACCCGCGATAGATATTATGCAGGGTTGCAGAAGGAACACGGTGGCTAATTCGTTTAACATTAACAGCGCATGTTTGCGTACGATTGTCTACGTATGAAGAAGGCAATTCGTAGGCATTTCGGAACTCGAATCTATTATCAATGCCTTTGACATATTACAGATGACAGGTGTCATTGCAATTAGACAATGGGAGGTCGTTAGCAAGTTAAGGTCTTATGGATGAGAAATGATCATTGACTCAAAGCATTTGACAAGTCAGGTGATTCAGTTAAAGAAATATCATTAAGTTTTATTTCGCTAATCGATGAACTGGAATATGAAGAGGTAAAGGCCGTTCATTATTATTATTATTATTATTATTAGCATCATCGTTATCGCCGTTATGAATATATCTTTGTTTTTTCTGAAAATATTCTTCGCGGCAAGGGATAATGGAAGAGCATTGTCAGTATTTTCTTTTCCAACGGATATGCAAATAATGGAAATTTTTAGTTTAAATTCTTCAATCGGCAACACATTTCCTTCTAGCTATAAACAAGCAAATTGCTTCACAAATAGTAGTGCCCAGCATCTCTCCATTTATCTTTTAAATAAGCTATTCCGAACACTAAAGTAATCTAAACACTGGGCAAGGAATTTTTCAGTCTGGATCGAATTGAAACTCGCCCTAAAGCTATCTGCCAGGCCAGGCTTAAATTTCTATTAAGAAAAAAATATGGCGTATTCTAAATGATTAAAAAAATAAGATAATTTTTAAAAGTAAAAAAAAAAACAAAACAAAACAAAACAAAACAAAACGATATTTAGGCGGTATCTCGAGATATTAGAAATGTTTAAGCCTTTGAATGCAGTTTCGTGATAGGACTTCAGTCGATATGACATCAGTCGCTATCTTCATGGGAGCACGAGGTCAGTCATCATCAAGACAAATATACTTTTTTCCTTCTCGCTAGGGCACCACTGTGGTGGCTTTCGCTCCTGAAACTTCGCGAGATTTTGGTTGGGATTATAGTCGGACTAGTTCTGGCTATTTTGTTTTGGAGTGGAGATCGGTACGCAAATCAGCCAAAGACGGGAAGTGATAGTGGTGAGTTTAACCTACGATAAGGCTTTTTGTTGTTGTTGTTGTTGTTGTTGTTTTTCTCGGAGAAGCAAGAAATCACGGGTACCTCCCAAAGAAAAACTGGGGAGAAAGAACCCCTTGATAGCAGGTTAGGGCGAGTTGCATTCAAGTAGAGGAGTTGAAAGTCAAGAAGATTTCCGCATTCCGCCTGTTGGTATAACCATGAGCACATGCAAAGCTTTTCTTGTTGTTGATATTCTTCCCCAAACCCAGACGTCAAAAACAATATTGTTTTTCTTCTGCCCAAACCAATTGTTTTTGACGTTAGTTGTTGTTGCCAGACCGGTCGTCGTCGTGTGGTTGCTTGCTCTCCACCACTGAATGATGCTGGCATGGGAAGCAGAAATTCTCGCGATTTGTTTTGAATTACCAGTGGGGATTCAGTAGCGACGCTTCCCGAACATACAAAGCAGGAACGATAACACTCAGTGACATTTAAGCCCCGTGCAGTGCAAACGGACGTAACACTGTTTCCCAACAACTTCCAACATTGTGGGATGTTAGATGTTGCATCCGTTTGCAAGCGCTGTTGCAGCGGCCAATCTTTTAGCCACGACAACAATGTTGGGAGTTATTGCGTCCGTTTGCACATACTTTTAAAATATTGAGACTGCGCTTGTGTCGCTGACGTTCTACCGATAATTGTATTAAATTCAGAAGACAAGGGTTGATGTTTTTGATTACGTATCTTTCTCGTAACTAAGTTACGTCAGAAAACTATGACTCCTGGTTATAGCAATGTATAATTTATCTAACTTTTAACGTCATCTAGTAGCAGTCTGTGCGTGTATTCACAGGCAAAACACTCAACATCGATTTCACTGTTTTGAATGCTCAAGCTGCAAGAGAAACTGTAGACAATACCAATACAGGTAAAGAAATATATGTGTAGGGTAACTGCCACCCCAGTACTCCATGTAATGGTCTTGAGGGAAGACCCCCCTTTCAGGTTTTAGGTTTTCAGGATTTCATCAGTGGAAGTATATGAAAGGGCAGGGAAATGTGTCATTTTGGTCTTTAAAAGGAAATGAAAGGGCCAAAAGACGCAATTTAACAGTATGACTTCCTGGTTTAGTGATTTATTCTTATCTACAACGTGAAAGTGGTACGTTCTATTTGCCAGTAGAAGGTATGTGAAAGGGTTACCCTAGTCTTTCGTCAAAAATAGTATATGAAAGTGTGATGCACTTCGACGGGAAGGTCACAAACTCGGTACAAATTTCTAGTCCTCCCGTCGTTAAATCTTGTTTAATTCAGAGTTTCCTTTCACTGCTCCTTCACGAGCAAATGCAAATACACTGACGATACTCGATACTTGAAAACACTTGTTTGTGCAACTGCATCAAACTGAACCATCAAACTACAAAAGAGAAAAAATAGAATCCACGCGAAAACATCGATCGACGCTCAGGCTCAAAATTTTGTGACCGACGGGAACAATCTAAAGTCACGTGTTTGAAGACAAAGAAAATACATTAACATAATTAAAAATGGCGGGAAAAGACACGATAGAAAGATCTCTTAGCGACGAAGCTTGAGGCGAGAGATCTGCTACGATCTTACTGGAGTTCTTAAAGATGACAAAGAGCGTTATCACTCACGTGGCCAGCATCCATACAAATTTACTGGAGCAAAAGAGTTCATGATCAACTCCAACAGGATTGACTTAGAAAATCAACATGGCCATTATTTACCAATTTGGCCGCCGTGACGTCATGCGAAAACTTTCCTTTAGGCCCTATATGTAAAAACGGGATGGTCCCACTAAGAATGTTATAGAAAGAGTTTCGTTAGACAGCTAAGCTTTTTAATGCTTTCTCTCATAGACGAGGTCATCTCACAGAGCGACTTGTACAACGCTTACAGTCACGTGAATACTATCGTCTTTTTCATTGGTTACCCACGAAGTCGTCACAGCCTCCTCGGCTCACTATTGGACGCTCATCCGCACATGGTTATTTCAGACGAGACAATGGCTTTTAATAGATGGAAAGCGAGAACAGATCAGTGGATGCAGCACTCAATATACACTTATTACGACACGATGTTTATGGCTTCACATCGCGCTGTTTCAGACGGTAGAAGATCACATGTGTTTAATGATTCCGTCGTAAACAAGTCGTCCGCATACGGATATTATGTCCCGAATCAATGGCAAGGAAGATTCGACACGTACATTGAGGTAAGACAGTGTCATTTTCTTTTAATCATGCCTTGAGAGCTCTTGGCTTGCGAGAACGCGAAGGAAGACTTTACAAAGTGCGATCAGCTTTATATGTGCTGATAACAATGCATAAGAAGAACGTGAAGTATCTTAGCCTGTTCACAGACCCTCTATTTTCTCTTATTATTCATTCAAAATATTTCCCCGATTCTGATTGGCTAAAAGCACACGCATAATTCACCATAACTAGCTACTGATAACCAAATTTAGAAGAATTTTGCGATTAATGAACCAATGACGTCAAACGTGCAGCCTTCTTGCAGGTTAATGCACCGCTAACCGAGAAGACCTGGGGACGAAGTAGAGTTGTTTTGGTTGTGAAAACAAAAATGGCGGACATTTCACTCGTTTCAAGAGTAAGAACTAGGCGAAATAATAGCTAAAAACTTGGCAAGAACAGCAAGAAGACAGCTGGAAGGGTGGCATCTGCTATTTCAGAATATTTGCGGAGCTGAACAACCCCAGACGTGCACTATCGAAGATGAACTTAACATCGATGGAGGCAAGCATGTTTTAGCTACGTTTTTAAGCTAGGAATTATTTTGAATGAATAATATAACAATTATTGAATTCGCCTTTCGTATCATGTGAAGAATTATAGAAATCTCGGAGAGTGTTATCCGCCTCGCCCTACGGCCTCGACCAATAACACCTCCTCGATCTCCATAATTCTTCATAAGATACTCAGCCTCATTCATTTATTATTAATTAAGAGAAAGTCGAGCGCGCGTATGAAAATAAAAAGCGTGGGAATTTATTGACCGCTAGCGCAAGGGGGTGGAGTGGGCGCTCCCCGTGACACAGCCCCTTTAAAAAAACTTTCATTAACAGATAATCGGTGATAAGTCGGGAGCCTTTACTGCTGGTGCGATGACCTCGGACAATGGAGTCGATGCAGTTCACCTTTTGGAAAAAGCGTCTGGAGTTCAAGTGAAATTTGTTCATGTTGTGCGAAATCCCTTCGATAACATTGGCACCATGACCCTACAACACAGACAGATCAAAGGCCGAGATGGGACTCATGAAACAAAGGTGAGCTGCAGTGACGTGTGTATATAACGCACAGGCTTTGGATCAAATCTGAGTCCATTCAACAAAAACAAAGTGAAAAAAGAAAAAAAGAAAGAAAAAGAGAATAGAAAAAAGCAGGCTAATGAACACTATGGCAAATTCGTTCCCAGGACTTTTAGCTATTGTGAGGGAAAGGCCTCGTGACCTGGAAACGATTTGGAGGTTAATGCTAATTTAGTCTGCTACACAGCCGTTTTTAGTGTCGTCACGCAACGCTCCTCCAACTACAGTAGGAGCGTTGCGTGACGACACTAAAAACGGCTGTGTAGCATACTAATGTTAATTCAACTTAGAGTGGATTTATACTGTTGCGTAATTTTTAGGTGCATGCGCACGTAAATTTTACGCCACAGTGGAAATCCACCTTAAGAAAAGAAATGATTAAAACAAAATAAATAGATAAATAAATAAATAAATGCTTTTTAAACATGCCTCTTACCCGAAATGACTGAGAGGGTTAACCAAGGGAATATTCTTATCAGAACCAGGTGATCTGTGACGTCACCGCGGGGGCCTGGGGAAAGAAATTTTAATGCCGTATCCCATAAACCAAAGCTGACGGGAACAGATTGAATTGAATTGAATTGGTGCGCGCGTTGGTTTATGGGATACGGCATTAAAATTTCTTTCCCCAGGCCCCCGCAATGACGTCACAGATCACCTGGAAGATTATAAGCACGTATCCTATTATCGTTTCTTGTTAACATTATCATCTTTCTGATGTGTTTTAGCAGATCAATGCTCCTGAGATACTTGACGAAAAAATAAGCCAGTTTTTTAACTGGGCGGAAGGATGCAACAAAGCCAGAATGTCCTTTCCCGGCAGAGTTCTAGACATCCCTAGCATGGAAATAGTGAAAAGGCCAGCGGACATTTTGAGAAAAATATGCGCGTTCTTACAAATCACCTGCTCGGAGAACTATATCAAGGACTGCGCGAACACTGTAGACCCAGTTCCTTCTATAACACGTGACTTTGTAGAATGGTCTGAAAATCAAAAGAAAACAGTGTATGAACAAATGAAAAGGTTTTCTTTTTTTGAAGGTTATTCTTTTGACAAGTCTGAAAAGTAAATACTACTGGAAGACAACGATTAGGTTCTTTTGGTAAAGATGTTTTCTTAGTAGCCAAATTTAATTTCTCTTTATTATTTTGAAAGAAAGACGAAGGGTCGCTAGTTAAACAAATTGAACTTGGGCCGCGTTTTGATAAATTATTGGACCTCCATGAAGCCAGATCATTTCGAAAGTGGTTTGTTTCTTAGATGAATGAATGAATGAATGAATGAATAAACTGACCTAGCCTGTTGTGCACATGCCCACGGCACCACTGATCAGCAACTGCAACTGACTTATACTTCAGTAGAGAAATCAGTTCAGTTTGGCTCGAAACAAGCGCCACACGTACATAAAAAAACTAGTATAAGTACGTTGGACTGTTCAAAATTAGAAGTGAGGTGGGAGACAAATTTTACCAAAGTGGACGATTTATTGAACTATGAGGACGAGTTTAATCACTGAGATGTAGGTTTGACAGAACCCCATTATTTTATATCAAGACCGAAATATAAACAGTATCTTCAATGCTTTTGTATATTAGTTTTAAAAACTATAACACTAGTGCAATGTTAGAAAGTTGAGATAGAACTGAAAAAAGAGTAAAAGAGCTCTTATTAAGATTAATAATAATGAGGAATAATTAATTAATAAATAAATAATTGATAATTAATGTAAATAATAATCGTTTATTGATAAGAAAGCTAACCACAAAATTATAATTAATAATAATAAATAAATAAATTAATAATATTAATTCCTAATTAATTAATTAGGAAATTACGGACACTCACTTAATATGCAGGGTCGTAGCGTGAGGTTTTGTAGGTGGACGCACGAAAAGAAAAGTTAGACCCCTCGAAGGTACTGCAAGCTAAGGAGGTGTGAAAAATTTTCTTGCGGAGCATGTCCCCACACCTCCTTAGCTTGCAGAACTGAAATACTCAAATTAAATGCCGTGTATATGTTATATTTCTCTAATGAAAATGAACTCAACACGGCATTTAATTTGAAAATGGTCTAAAAACGCTCTTACCAACCGTTTCAGGATAAAACGTCTGGCAATCGCGCTTAAACGAAACCCATTACACCCATAAATCTTTGGATAAGGCTATATTCATACCTTACCGGATAGATTTGCGCCAGCAGGAAAACCACACAGGAGAGGGCTTCCGTTCACACATTTAAGAACGGTTATTTAGGCGCGATTTCCCGATTTGTAACGGAGCGAGGCTGCGCCGCGTCCTTCTCTAAAGTAGAGTCAGATATCGGATAGATGTTCATACTACTGTAAATAGGGTGACTTTTTGTGTCCACACAGCCTAAGAGCAGAAAGCCATCAAAAAATTTCTAGCCCTTCCCAGTCTCTCTCCCCCCCCCCCCCCCCCCCCCAAACACACAAAAAATAAATAAATAAATGGCCTTGGATTGCAGACTTCAAAAGCAAAAAAGTTTTTTCCTTCCTCCCCACCGCTGTAATAATATGAGAACAAGAGCTGGATTGCTCTAGAACCTAGAGAGAATGATCAAGGACCCACAAGACCTTTTTTTAGCCCAGATTACGTGTTTGCTTTTTAATAAACAGAATAAAGCCTACAAAACCATTGACCTAGAAAATATTATTCTTCGGAAATTTTCTTTTTCTTTGTTACAACTTCCCATGACGAAGCTTACACCCGTTGATCTAGAAAATCTTTTGTTTCGTCACTGAGTTAAAATTAAAGCAGCTATAAAGTCCCAAATTGAAATTCACGGTTGTTTTAAATGATTGTGATGCAGTAGGCATCGTGGTGATCTGCCTCACTCTTGCTGTTTCGAACTCAAATGGTGAGTTATTTATGAGAATTAAGATTAGTTTGTTCGATCATATTTGGTAGTAAGGATAGGTCTCTTGTCTCCTCGACAAACCCGCTTGAGGAACTTGACACCAGAGCCCGTAGATACCACGTCTGACTTCGCCATGAATGGCTAATAAAGAAGCCAGATTTTAATGGTTGATTCCCTTTATTCTTAAATCGACTACAGCCTTAATCTTAGATTAGATCTCAGATTGCGAAATTTATATTATTATATTAATTTGATCGTTGACAAGTCCTGGCATGCTTGATACGTATACCGCTGTTAAACCAAGCTAATCACGCAATTTCACGCAAACATGGAGGACAGGAATGGCTGGTCTCAAAAAATTTGGATCCTTCATTAAAGTTTTTTTAACAAATTGTACCAAAATTGTGTGTTACTTTTTGCCTTGACTTTGAGCCTTAAAGGAGTGTAGGGGTGTGTTCGAGCAACTCGCTCGCTACACGATAAGGTACCAGGAATCTGATTTACATCTTGGTCTTTATACCTTTTAATCTTCTAGCTCTTTTCTACTTTTCTCCACTTTACTCAACCTTACTCTAACTTACTCTACCTCACTATCTCTCACTCTCTCTCACTATCCCAGTTCAAGTATAGTAGCGGTTTTAAATAGCCAAAGGTGGACATGTTTGGGTCAGCTGACCGGAAGAGTTCCGTCCTATCGTATATCTTATCGCGTGTACTGCAACAGGTTTGCTATTGTTAGGAAATAGATTAGCTTACGCACAGCCGCAACTGACAAGTACCATAAAGAACCATGGTCAGCTCTAACACCACAAACACGACCATCTGTTAAAAACATGTCAAGCGAATAACATTCCTAATATGGCAACAAGTAAATTCGCGAGCTAAGAATAAATCAAAGTACAAGTAAAAACAAAAGATCAAAACAGGAAAACAGTACGTGGACAAAAACAAGACTTAACGAAACAAAAACTAAAGTTAAAAGATAAGATAGATCCGTCTTAAAAATAACTTTCAAAATACTTCACAACAGGAGTATCACGCCATTTAACGTAACGAATTTAAACCAGTTCTGCATCAATATAATTCCAAAAATAATACTCCAGTTTTTAATTAAGACTATATTTAGGTATTAATTAAAACTGTTTCCTGTCGTCTGCTACTAATGGCAAGGAATGACATGGATTGAACCTTAAAAATGGGAAGCGAATTCCCACATCCAGGTTGTGACCCCCTTCCACGATATCGTTTTTATCATGTTTGCGGTCGCTCTCATTATTACCGGGGCCAGCCGAAGGCGGGCACCGGTCTTAAAATGTAGACGATTTCTGTCGTTTTTTCAACGTTACATTGTTAGGGATATATCGCTGGCTCGTTACTTTGGCTCGCTCATTGAAATCTTATCCGCCATTTTGAAAAGCACTGGAGGGCAGGCATGGAGGACATTCAAGAGAAAGATTGTAGCTTTTTGTTCCCCAACCTTTACTATGGACTAGTTTATGAGCGAAAATTTAAGAGTGAATATTTGGAGAGACAAATTTACGAGCGATCACTTAAGAGTGAGCCTTTCATTGTGAAACTTGTCGAGAATAAGAGCGACTTATCAAAGCTATCTACATTGAGTGAACCTTCCATCGTGACTAATTTATCGAGAATCAAAGCGAACACTTATCAAAGCTAAACTTTATATCATCTTAAAAAACGTGCTAGAAGGCGATCTAGACGTGCTCGTGAACCGAGCAGAATTCCAGAAGAGGTCCCAACAAAAAGAATAGCATTTTGAAGAAATTTGTCTTCAAAAAGATTTCAACGATTGATATACCGAAGTCTTCAAAGCTCCATCGCTATGTTAATAAGATGAGAAAACTTTATCATGCACGATATAAATGTAATAACAAACGCGATCCAAAGATAATTAACTTAAATAAAATGGCTATACCCAAGAAAGCTTATTTGTTGTCTTTCTTTAGCAGGCATGCATTATCACAGGATAATGAAACTAAAATGTAAAGCACATCGATATTTATCATAGTTTTCTTGCAATTGTGTGAGTCAAATGTGAATTTCAAACTAAGTAAAGATGTTGAGAAGAATCCAGGACCTACTCAATACAACACTGATCATCATAATAATTAGACCTTTTATGCAAAATCACAGCTCAACAATGCAGTTGATCTCTCCTATTTCCTCTGAGAATTTGATACAGTCAAGATTAGGTGAACTTGGTTTACAATCAATAGATGTTGGCGGTGCGGGTGATTGTTTCTTTAGATCTGTATCAAAGAATTGGCATAAAATCTAAAGGAAAAGGCTGCTTCTTATAACGATATCCAAAAGAAGTAAATTTAATTTGGTCATGTTAACAATTCTTAAACACGCGGGTACCCTGTGCTATTGTCAGAATTTGAAGTAGGGAGCAACAACTGTAACCATGTAAATATTAATTCGATTAGTTTGCACACGGAATGGTTTAATGCGACTATATTTACCACTTATCAATAAATGAGATCCCTGTGTATTGCAAAAAACATGTATAGTTACAGAATTCATCCTAGCGAGTTTTCATCAGTCTAAAGAATATTTGCAATAAAAAAGATTTTCATGTCGCCCACGTGGAAACTACCCTTCCACGTGGCCCCGGTAAAATTCACGAAGTGATTCTTGTTAATAATAGACCTGGACGGTAAAGATCACACTGTAAACAAACGTGAGGGTTCCACGCAGCTAACGCAGATTTATGCAAGTAAGTGGTGTGTTTTTAGCGAATGTTCAAGTCACAATTATCGAATTTTCTAAAGCGTTCCAAATTACAAACGTTAATCCCCGCCGTTGCCCAGTTTTAAAAAGAACTTTGCAGATGTGGTGAAGGTCCGAAGGACATACACATGGTAGTTAAATAATATATATCTTGCCACATAGCTACGCTGAAAATAAAGGAAGTGTTGGAAAAGCAAAAACAAATAAGTTATGATAACATCACAAGGTCATAAACTTTTAATCCTTCATTAATTTTCTTTTCATTAATAAAGTTGAAATGAAAAAAAAAAATAAAATGAAAGAAGCAAGATAAAGTTTAAAAAAATTAAAACTGTCAATACGTTGATCTTACAGGTTTTCACGCAGAAATTTTATTTCTTTCTCAACAAGCGTGCCATGCTCCTCTTGTAAGTCTGATTTGTCGTCAGGAATGATCGTATGATTTGATAATTCCCCGGACATTTTATTACAAATCGACAAGACATGGATAAAAACATTTGTGAAAAACGCGCGAATTCTGACCGCTGACTGAAAGCTGGTTTATTATTAATAATGAGAGCGACCGCTGACATGATAAAAACGATATCGTGGAAGGGGGTCACAACCTGGATGTGGGAATTCGCTTCCCCTTAAAAATGCGCAAAGCTTTTATGGCGCACGGGTGATTTAGGGTGAGTTTTGCGTTGTTAGTTCCTGAGTTGTTAGAATCATATGTAACAACTTAGTTGCTTTGCAACCGCGAATGGGAGATTTAGTTCACTAGAGTATTATCCAAACCGCTGCGTTTCTGCGTTAGAATTTATCTTTTTGAGGGGGGCGTAAGGGTTTGCGGTATTGCGGTATTGGGTTATTTTTGGTGCGGTGTTGCGGTAATTTTTATTTCAAAGTACGGTATTGCGGTTTTCAGAGTCCAAGCGGTGCCTGTGTGCGGTGAGTTTAAATTTTATGTCACGGTAGTCGGTGAAAAAAACGTTGTGCCTCGGTGATCTGCTTCTTTTTCATGACAAGAGGATACAAATCCTAAAAGGTCTCCCTAGCTAGCCTGCGTGACCTGCTTGTCTTCCTAGATAGATAGATAGATAGATAGATAGATAGATAGATAGATAGATAGATAGTTTATTTGTAAAAAGGTTGCAGCTACTAAGCTGAATTGTCTATTTACAATATAATATACAATACGATATAACAGAATCTTACAATAGTGAGTATAATAAAATGATAATGATAAAGTCCTAAAAATATAACAAAGCTTAAAACTGTTAAAATATATACAACGTCATCGATCTCACCTACAAAACTGACCGAGCGCAGTAGAAGATCGTGTATTGCGGAAACAGTCCAGGCAAATCGTATGGCTTGTAATTTCAGTTAATACTTGGTATGATTAACGACATTAACTTTCTTATCCAATGATACGTAAACATGTCGCATTATTTATGACCTTGGTTAACTGCCTTACCAATCTTACCGCCACTTTCGTGCCAGTCGCAAAACAATGGCGAGTGATCCAGAGGGTCAACTAAGTGATCAGTCAGATATTCCAGCAAAAAGTGAGGTCAGTGAGGTCGTTATAAATTGCGTAGTGTCGAAAGATAATCTATGAAGATGGTGTGGTCTAAAAATTATTACTTGTCCTTCTCGTTGTGCATGCAGGAATATAGAACGTACAAGTATGGCAGCCGGGGGGGGGGGGGTTACTTCCTTATAAGAGGCTAATGGGGATGTGCCGCTGGATGGGGTCGCATTTTCACGAGTGGATTGGCTATTTCAAGAGAGTTACTAGAATGCGGTCGCGCATTTTCTGACTTTTGGGGGTAAGACCGACTCGTTCTTCATATTTACGGTTAGCAAACGTACCAGAATGTTTGTACTGTAGATGAAAAGTAATTAAAAGCGTTCTTCATTCAATCTAAAACGACTAAACGACTAAAATGACTAAGCTGGGATCGCAAAAATTAAATATTTGTCCAAAAGTGACTAAGATGGGGTCTACAATTGGCCACAGAATAGACTATAATGGGTTAGGGGCTCTGAGAGGCCAGCGGCATATACCCAGCAAAAATTAACCCAAGTACTCCCGTTGTATCATTTACGTAAACGTGTACATGTAATGAACAAAATTAAACGAGTGCGATGATCTTATGTTTATCGCACTCTTGACTTCGACGCACCGTGACTTGGAAACACTGACGTAAAAGTATTATTTCTATTTGAAAGGAGGATTGGTAGTATTGACAACGTCAACTTTTTCCCATTTTTAACTGCGGTTTTGATATTTGGCTAAATTTTTGATGCGGTATTGCGGGATTCTCGCGCTACTATGTGCGGTATTGCGGTATTCGTACCCCTCTTACACCCACACCATTTTTTTTACCATTTTTCAACAAATGTTGCGTATCTTGGTAACAAGAAGATATTTACTACTCTGTGAAGTGATCGCTCGATGTATTTGTTTTGTACATTAATCTTATTATTAATGCATTTTTAGCTGTATGAATCATAAACAGCCGTACGGATGCAGTGAATTTTCTTACTTTTAAAGCCGAATATATATAAAGAAAAAATCAAGTCAATTTGCGAGTATTTGTCAATATTAGCTCATGATGTTGTTCAGATCATCGCCAAACCAACTTGATGCATGGTTCAATTTTAATAACTTCACTGTCATTCAGGTGTAACTGAATGCTTACAAACAAAGGAACTATTTGCACCATTATAGCACCCTGATGTTTCTCTCATGTAAGTAAGCCATTTCGCTAGCTTAGAAACACAAAATTTCAATCACGCACTGAAGCTTAGGCAGGCGAGAAAAATGTCAAAGTGGTTAGTAGGACTTTTTTTTCTGTTCTTCGCGTTTCCCTTGGCGAATTCAAGTGGTAAGTCTGATTGAGTGAAGTTAACAAAAAATAACTAGTTCTTTCTCATGAAAGTGATCAGTTTAGAGTCAGCTTTTTCAGATGGAAAAACATGTTCTAACCAGTTGACCCTTGCTATTTAGTTTGAATAAGCAGGAGAGCTTTAACTCTGAAAAACTGAATCTTATTGTGTCACGCATAGCATTCTAGTACTCTGTTTTAACTCAAAATCTATAGTTTATAAGCAGTGACAAGACCTTTCAAACTTTACATTTCGCTCTGATTTTTTTCATGAGCCTCCAGCCGCTTATTATGCAACAAAATTGATCTTATTCTGTCTTTGTTCACACGAGCTGTCGCAGGATGAAACACATTTCAGTGTAAAAAGAGTCAGAAACGACAGTTCCTTGTAAAAAAAAAAAAAAAAAAAAAAAAAAAAAATACATAAACACCGGGCTGACCTCATGTAAATTAAAAACTTGCTGATCTGTGACCGACCGAATTGAATTAACTCTTCACTTTAAATGTACTTCCATAATAAAACATTAAAGGTTACTGTTGCCCAAACTAATTTTTAGCATAATCTTTAAAAGCTGAACTTGACAGATTTCTAGTGTTCTTTGTTCAAAATCATCTATTCAGTGTTTCATGGTGTTGTAGAAGCCATTGTTGCTTTGCTTTTGTCCTTTTTGGTATGGGTATTAATGTTCAGTATCTTTTCATTCCTTTGTAATAAGTCATTTGATGATTGCACCAGTCCGCAAAACAGAGAAAACCACGAATCAATCACGCAATGATTGCACTCGATTCGTGTTAATTGATGTCTCTATTTTGTTCTTTAATAGCTCAAATAACTCTTAGCTGTCCTAATCTCCACTCCAGATATCTTGACCTCTCGTCGTTCTAAAATTAGTTGACTTGACTGATTGTGCATGGTTTCTATGGGTAATATTAATAATTGTGTCTTTATGTTTTAAGTAAAGCCTGGCAAAGAATGCGTTGTTGAATCAAGAAAGACATATTTCGATTAATTTCACTGCGTTAGGCTAATAACGAAGTTTACCCATGCCAGCATATAAGTAGTCGACTTGGGTGTTTGCATTTGATAGATAGATAGATAGCCTTTATTTTGAAACGATAAGTGTTAAAGCTACATGAGCTTGTGGGGTCGTTTGCAATTAACTAATCACTAATTAAATAAAAAAACTAAAAACTAGGAGTATTTACAGAAAGAACGTTGAACTTAAGTCAGGGATATTTACAAATAAGAAATTGTGAGCGTAATTTTTTAAGTATATACAAAGTCATCTTTTCTAAAATTACAAGTGGATGCAGACGTTATCTTAAAACTAAATTCATTAAAATTAACTAGAGATTTAAGCTTTAGCCTGAGGTCACGATATGGAACGTTTTTTGTCAGGGCACTACAATTGTTGGTCACTGCATTCCACAGGACCGAGCCTGTAAACGCGACTTAGTCTTTCATGTAACGCGTTTTGAAGCGGGGAACAATTAAAGAAGCGCAGGTCCGGGTTGAATGATATGTGGCCCGTTCCTTAGAAATCAGATCGATTAATGTGACAGGTAACCTATCGTGAAAAGCTTTATGAAAACAGATAAAAATTATTTGTCGCACCGATATCTTAAATTCTTAATAAAAGTCTTTTTTAATTGCGTGTACTCGGCACCTTGAATAATGATAGCATTGCTAACTGTAGACTTTTTCTTTCTGATACAAAATTGTAGTACGCAATTATTTGTAGATCTGGAACACTCTGTTTATTTTTATGTTACCAAGGTTACAGTTTTGCTTACAGTTACAGTACATAATGATAAAACTCTAGCAATTTACACATCCACAGAGCATCTTGCACGAACATGATAAATGGCACCAAATTGGATAGAAGGCCAGAAATACTTGCTAAGGAAAACAGCCGCCCCTCTTATCCTTGAACAGGTGGGAGACTGTTTACCTTCGCAGGTTCATGCACACCATCCCTAAAACAAAGAGCTCATGACAAATGCGTCTTGTCTACCCATGACGCCAGCAGCAACAATAAACGGAGTCCACAGCCGCGGAGTATATTGACCCCCTTTGATAAATGAACATGAAGCAAAAATGTAAGCAGATACTAAAAAAATTATCTTCTATTTGTTTTAATACTCTATATTTTCAGGAGACGAAGGGAGTGGCTTTTTCTCTGGGTCAGGATCCGGATCCGGAGATGAAATTTCC
The DNA here is from genome assembly GCA_038088405.1 of Porites divaricata. NCBI lineage: Eukaryota > Metazoa > Cnidaria > Anthozoa > Scleractinia > Poritidae > Porites > Porites divaricata. The sequence continues at coordinate 1,540,810 of JBBMOI010000022.1, forward strand.
ACAACGGGTATGTGAAGATTACGTGGTAAACATTACGTAACATCCCTCTTTTTTTCTTGGAATAAAGGTTTTGGCGACTTTAAGTAGGTAACGTTGCTTAAAATCATCATGTTGTTAATATGAAGCAAGTACAATAAACGTGTTAAGTATATATCTACTTCAGATAGTTAGAAAATAAGCTTCTAACTCAAAACATAACAATACGGAGCTTCATATAAAGCAACAACAACGGTGAGGGTTACTAAAACGTCACTTAAAAAAAGAATTCGCGCTGCCTCAAACTTTATCGCGCTTATTCCATCTCGTTTGATTCGTCAAATGCTGGCAATTTTTTTTGGAGTTGAATTGTAAAGGACTGTATCAAAGTTTAGGAAAAGGAAAAGAGAGTGGTTGTCTTGTGCTCCCGTCCTGACAAAACGTGAAACGGAGGCGCTTATACGTTGTAGTCGTGCAACGACGGCTAAGAAATGTACAAAAAAGCGTGATGCACGAGCAAAGTTGTTTTTTCTGCCAATCTAAACCCATTGCTTTTTTGCCGTTTTCGTTGCCGTCACCGTCGCCGTCGTCGATGCATAAGCTCCTTAATCAAAAAACCTTAAAATCGCCTTTTACCAACTTTTCACCTGATTTTACATTACATAGACAGATTTGGTTGTTTTATGTTGAAAACTGGATTTTTCTCAAAAACCTTGGTACTTTGCTTAATGAAAACGTGAGTGGAATCAGGCTAAAGCCCCTCTCCCCCCTCCTACCCTCGGCGAGTTTAGGGATAAGAATTTGCTTTTTCGTCTTAAGAAAATTGTTTAATTACAGCTAGTGGTTCTAAAAGTATTGATTGCGAGTTTACCCTTTTCGTGTTATAATTATCCCGAGACAGACACCTTTCCTGTAAAACGGTATAAGTTTTCAATAAATATTTATTCTCTCTTAAAAATAAACCAACGTAAGGTCCAAAAGAGGTTCCTTTGGCTAGTTGTCGATTCCAAAGCTTATCAATTACATTAAAAAATCTTGACTGCAAGGAGTAAGTAAGTAAAATTGAAAAGTGGTGAGTCTTATTGAGATTGTTCTTTCTTTTCCTGTTTTAGAACCAGATGATGACGAGACAGGTAAAAACCATGTACAAAGATTCATTTTCTCCGCGCTAGGCTTGAGAGAATTAAATTAGCAAAACAGATTTAATTTCTCTGTTTACAGCGAGGCGGTTACAACCTACAATAACATAATAATATTTTTAGTAGATATAATTTAATTGAATTAGATGTGAGGTTTCTTGTAAAATAGTGTCAATTCGCATTAATGGACTAGTCGTGGTTCAGTATATGTTCATTTTGATTTTGCACGCCATTGAAGTTCACGACGCGGTTCTGCTTCTTAAGGTGCATGTTACGCGGGACGACTCGCAAGGACGATTTTTAGCCCAACACAGCGTTGCAATGTTGGAACAATGTTACAACCATTCGAAACAATGTCGCAACAATGTTTGCTAAAAATCGTCTTTGCGACGTAACATCACCGCTACGTCGCCAATGAATGTCAAAAACGCTGCCAAAACAATAATTTCTGGTATTCATTTCCCTATTTTTCGGAGAGACCTATTGTTCTTCATCTATTTCGATGTGACACGTTGGCAATTGAAAACATTTCTGCAAAAAAAACGGTGCCAATTTGCACGCAAGTTCTTAGCTAGAGGTTTAATGTTCTTTTCAGATGCATGTGCTCCTGATCCTTGCCAAAACAATGCAACTTGTATGAATTTAGTAGATGACTTCAAATGCAACTGCACTGAGGGATATATAGGAAAAACATGCAATAATACAGGTAATGAAACTCAACTTTTTTCTTCGCAACGTTGTCACATTATTGTCGCAACAGTCACGACGTCGCAACATTGTCACAACATTGTCCCGATGTTGCTCCATGATTGTAATGTCATGAACTAATAGGTAAAGAATCTCTTCCTCGCCAAGATTCAGGCCTGACCCGGGTAGTCCCATATTTTTAGCGTTTAGTGTGGAGAAGTCATTTCGTTGCCTCTCCGCGGGACAATAACATTGGTTATATTAACAAGTGCGCTGTGGATCTCTCGCATAAACTAGGTTTCATTAACAAGGTCTGGCATCTTCAGTAACGCTCGTACGCAATAGATTATTTTCTTGTTTCCTGCAATTGGGAGCTACAAAGTAACTTACCTTTGCATAGATAAAATAACAAACGCTTTTTTAAAATCATATGCCAACTGTGATGTATTTTTTTTTGTTATTTTCTAGATGCTTGTATTAACAATCCTTGCAGAAATGGGGCAGCGTGTGTTAATTCACTCGATAATTTTAACTGCAGTTGTACCACTGGATTTACTGGTAACACATGTGAAAGTAAGTGAGAATTTCGTCCTTTAATTTAGAGTGATTAAGGAGGACCAAGAAATTAAAGCGATTATTGACAGTAAAAAACCCTCGAATGAATCCAATCCAAAAAAATAAATAGTAACGACACCGATAACGGCAATGATAGCGATAATGGTAATAATGATAATGAAAATGATAATGATGAAAACGATGATACAGATGATAATGATAATGCTAATGCTAATGCTAATGACAATGACAATGATAGTGATAATGATAATGATAATCATAATGATTATGTTAATGGTAATGGTAATGGTAATGCTAATTATAATGACAATGACAATGACAATGATAATGATAATGCTAATCATAATGATTATGTTAATGCTAATAGTAATGGTAATGCTAATTATAATGACAATGACTGATGCCAATGATAATGATAATACTAATGATAATGATGATGGTAATGGTAATAATGATGATAACGATAATGATGATGATAATGATAAAGATAATGATAATGCTAATGATATATAATGATGATGGTAATGGTAATGGTGATGATAATGCTAATTCTAATGATGGTGATAATGATAGAGGTAATGACAGTGACAATGTTAATGCTAATGGTAATGGTAATGGTAACGATAATGGTAATGATAATGATAATGAAAATGACAATGACAATGACAATGCTAATGCTAATGCTAATGCTAATGCTAATGATGACGATGATGATGATATTGAAGATGATGGATAGTGATAGACTTTGAAAAATGAAAAGGGAACCTCTTTGTGAATACTCATATTCATAAACTCGTAAAGACTCGAGTGCCGCCATGTAGATCACGTATGGCTTGCTCCGATAGTATGCTTGCGGTTTTTGACGATCTTAAGTGCATTTTTTTTAATTATGTTTTTTTCCCCTAATTATTTTGTTGTTGTTGTTGCTTTTAGCTCCTATAGGCGATACGGGGCAGCAACAAGGACAGGGAGCTGCAAGTATGTAAAAACTTATGTTTGGGCTTTTGTCATTATAAACTGAATTTAAGAAACGTGAGGAAATCCGGATTCCGGAATTCGGGAAATTTTTGCTTGTGGAATACGGAATCCTGGATTTTTGAATTTCAAAATGCAGCTTAAGAAATCTGGAATCCCTCTAACTATTGGAATCCAGAATCCAAGTTCCACTGACAAAGAATCCGAAATCCACTATCTGGATTCCAGAACTATGGTGTCGTGGAATCCAGAATCGGCCAAGACGGTTTTGGTTTCCATTAAATGGGGCGAAACGTTGTCTAAGGGCTTTCTGCAAATTGTTCACAAAATATGCACGATCAGCAAAAGTTTTGTCATTTTCTAGCATAGCTGCTAGTTAGGCCAAAAAACGACTACACTGAGGACTAACTGGTTACGAAATCTATGCCTTCAGAAATTTTCTCCATCAATAAAAAATGGGTTTATGAAACGTCAGTTCATAAAAAAAAAAACACTAAGACCGAAGGGCTTTTTGCGAATAGCCCACGTTCGTTGGAGGCTTTAGGGACAAAATTGCAAATTTTTCAGGACATCATTGTCTCGCAATTCCAGGTGAATATAGACATGTAGAAACATGACCAGAAAGCCTCGGAGTCATGTTAGAAGTTTGATATATCGAACGTGGTGGGCTATAGAGTGTTTTCACTCACGTGGTCAGCATCTATGCAAATGTATTGGAACAAAAGAAAGCGTTTGCATAAGAAAAGAGTTCAACTCCCAGAGGACCGGTTTGGGACACCAACATGGCCGACGTGACGTCATGTGAAAACACTCTATAGTTCACAAAATGTGCGTAATCATTCTCAAGCATTTCCCAAGCGCTTCCCAAGCTAGAGTTGCTAGTTAGCCCAAAAAGGTCGATGGACTGTTTACGAGCTAAGTGTATTCCTTTATCATTTTCTCGAGATTTGTAATAGAATTGCAATCCTCCACATTACCAAATGTCGCTACGCTTTAAAAAGACATTTCTGGATGATAAAATAAATTCGCACGGATGTAATCTTAGCCAAGGAAGCCTAAAATTCCTTTAACCACTTTAGAGTGCACTGCTCAGTCTTGGAATCTAGATTGCGGAGTAGTAAGTTACTTTACTAGTTTAAACTTGGCTTAATAGTTTATTTTTACCTTCTAATGAAAAACTACTAGTTAGTCTCTGCTTGTTATCATTGTTGGAGAATGCACTTGCTAAATCAGGTTTGAAGCGAAAACGAGAGGGGTGGTTACTGGGGACGGGTCGGTCAGCTATTGGCCACTTTTTCTCCGCTGTCCCCAGTAACAGTCCCAGAAGTCTTTGCGAACGTTAACTCCACCCAGTTTCTTCTCGTTTCTAAAGTGGTGAATGGGCACGCAAAGTTATTTAAGCTTTGTGTTACTAAAATGAATTATTGATCACTTGAAAAGATTTATGTTTCATCCGAAGCCCAGATGCCTTGAAGCTGCTCTCGGACACTTGGCTACGCCTCGTTTTTTCCAATCCACATTCTAGATAGCTGTGCATCGGATAAATGTCCCTTTGCTTCCGGGGTGGCCTACGGTTGCTGGGTTGGAGACCGGTTTGTTACCTTTACCAATGTCTACTTCTGACGTTTCAGATAACGATTCCAAGACAAAAGTCATCCTTCCTCTTGTGTCAGTGGCAATCGGCTGTTGTGCAGTAGCGATTGTAGTCACCATGGGAGCTTTATTTTATTTTGTCAAAGTGTAAGTTGACCCCGTGACATTACGAATAAAATGATGGGAGAAGGGAGGGAGGGGAGAAGGGGGGGGGGGGGTACAGTCGGCAGAGTGTTTGTGGTGAGTCTGTCAGCCATGCCTTCAAGTTTAATCCGTTTTCAGATTTTTTATCGGTATTCAATAGTTTGTCCTACATCTGGGCTACTTCAAATAGTCATTTCATGTTTCGTAAATCATCAACGGTGTGAACCCTAAAATCTTGACTTTATTGACCAATCAGATCAATAACCAGAGTATATAATACCATCTACTGACGTGATACAACTCACTTTTACTCTGAAGATGACTACCGCACAGGTTGTCGAAACGTCAGTCACTGTCAACAACAACAGTCCTATTTAGGACTACGTTCACCTGGACGATCAAACTCAACCTACTTTTGAAATGACTCCTGGGTTCAAACCTTTCACAGTTCGGTGTTAACCCTATTCATGGAAAAGTATAAAATATGGCCTCATCTTTCCAGTCTTACTAGAAATTCCCTCCATATATAACACCTTTGAATGTAGGGTCCATTAAGGAAAAGTAAGCTTTTTCAAACGCAAAAAGTTCAAGGACAATTATTCGGGAAGGTTAATTCAATTCAGTCGCTGATGGAGTTTGTTGAAATAGTGACGAGGAATACTGTTTATTCGTGTAATTCATGAGATGTTAGGGTTAGACTAATTTTCACACTTAATAACTAATACTAATGGCTACGGTACAGTTATGGTGACCAACTGATTATACTAATATTGCGATATATAGAGAGAAGAAATGTGACGTCACGTTACCATGGTAGCAAAATTTCTGGATCACAACAATAGGGTTAAGCAACGACGACGGCGACGGCAACGAGAACGACAAACAACCAACATCATTTTTGTCCATTTCTTAGCCGACGTTCCACGACTGCGACATGAAACAAAACAAAAAGTTGTTTTTTCGTTTTCTGAACTTATTTATGGTCCTTTTGGATTCAACCGCTGAAAATTTAGCCAACATTTGTTGGCAAATTAAATGAAATTGGATAAGATCGACAATTAAAGTCACAGTGCGAATTCACTTTTTAAGTGACCTTGTCGGTGTGTTGTCATCCAGAAATTTTTCTATCATTTCAACGTGACGTAACGACTTCTCCTCTCTGTTGAAGTGAATTAAACACTAATCAACTTAATCCCCAGTGTAAAGGTAACAGTGTAAAGGTAACATGTTAATCCTCTAATCATTATTAAGTGACTTTTTCTTTTAATCCTTCTAACATTCAAGACTTTAGATTGGTTTTCCTGAGTAGCTCTTTGCAGGTAGGAATGCCCATTATTTTTGCACGATGTTTTTAGAGCGAATTCCAATTTAACTACTAATTTGCAAATTCCATAAAGGAACATGCGCAGAAATATATTATTATGCCCGACTTCGTGGAAACGAAGAGACCGAATCCCAAACTGTGTTGGAAATTATCAATAACTAAGAATCTTTGTCCATTATTAAAGGGTTTGTAAATCGAAGACCAATAACATAAGCGTCAACCAAAGGGCCACAAGTTTATTAGCCTTGGGCTATTTAGTGCTACCCTCGTTAAATAAAGGCATTATTTATTTATATAAGATTAAAACTGAACCCAATATTTTAGTGTTCTTTCTTGTGGGCTACTGGGTCTTTCGATGCTATTTTGAGAGTACATAAGGGAGTCTCACCACCGAGATATTATATGTCTCCGCGGCTCTAGTTACATACTCCTATCTTTATTAAAAAAAAAAAAAAAAAACAGGTTAATTAAACTTCCAGACACAATCTAAACTGTGATAAAAACAACAACAACAAAACCCAGTTGTTTCCTTTTATAAATGACTGGTCCACCTTGTTGTTTAATGCCTATGCTGTGATTGGCTGAGGTAAGACCAACTTTTGAGCGAGTGGATTACATCTTCCCTAGCAGAATGTTGATCGATACGAGTTAAGTTCAACAATTTCATTTACGTCTTATTGCTGAAATGTGCTCATTTTGTTCTTATTCACAGAATCGGTGGTTCTAGCTCACCACTGCAATAAAGACTGGCCCACGAAGCGTGTATGGTTAGCAACAACAACTCAACTTAGAATCGCTCAATACAAATTATGGATTAAACACGTGAACACGTGAAGGAGTTTTGTGTCTGATCTATAAACACCAACAAGCGGGTTGAAGAGCTATCAATACCCCAAGTGAAAGACGTTTTGTTTTACATAGGTTCTTCTCTAAGAAAAACTTTTCATAAACTTATGTTAAGCAACAAGCTACGAGTAGACCCTCAAGGATTGTCGCGTCGGCAGTGAGCGAGACGAGGGGAGGCGTGAGGAGAACAAGAAACACTTTTCCTCCCGCCTCTCAAAGAGTAGCTGATTGCGCGAAACTAAACGATCCGGAGGCGGATGACTTTTTAGTCATCAATTTATTAGGGGTGACGAATGGTCTTTGCGAGCATTCGCGAGCATGCCGAGCACTACGACTTTTTTGAGAGCACGAGCAAATCGAGCAAAGGCAAAATTTTGCGAGCAGTTAAAAATTTTAATGGACCATTCATCACCCCTTTTATTAATGCTAGTAACCATTCTATTTAGGTATGTATAAGATTGGGGGGAGAAAATTGATTTTGGTCCACCAATTTCCCTTTCGAAAACGGTCATTATCATTTTAACGGTCGATGCTACCATTGGTAACCAAACCCTTAGTCGTAATGGTTGATGTTATTATATTTCCTGGATTAAGTTACAATGAGGCAAAGGGCGCGATCCATTCAACCAAAGTTCCAACCGGTCCGACCGGGAAAAGTGGTCCACCTCAAAAGGTGGTGGACCCGTTTTTTCGAAACTTTTCCGGTTGGACCGAACCGATCCACTGGGTTTTGGAACAAAATTTCCGGAAATTTTGGTTGAATGGATCGCGCCCAAATAGAACGTTTTTGAATGGCCTTAGAAAGAACCACGTTGAAGCCCAAGTTGAATTTACGTCAAAGTTATGGAAAGGGCTAGGGTCACCGTGTTATTGATGTATCAGTTAAGAAGGACAGTTTGCTAGTTTATGTACTAACATTGTTTGTAATTTTGGCTGGTCGGTGCGGTAGAATAGTGGTAAGGGAGAGAGACTAGGATACGAAAAAGGTCCGCGTTCAGAGTTCGGGTTCGATCCTGGGTTGCGACTGATTTTCTTTCTTTTTAATACGAACACTCTCAATAACAGGGTTCTACGAAAGGGAGAACACACATCCTGCCACTTAAGCTTCTTTAAATTTGTTGTTTTTGTTCAAACAAACCTTTCTTTTAAAGCAATGGCTTCGTTGCGAGAGATTATTTGGTAATCTTAACTGCAACTTTGGAGAGATTTGTAACTTTATGAGCACGGATTTTAAGTCAGATATATGTGTAACTGTAACATTAGAAAAGCACGCATGCCGATATATCTGCTAGTTTTGTATCATTTTATTGTTGCCGGAAAAAAAATCACTGAGATAAAATGTTAATAATGGTTTTGTGTTTTTTAAATTCGAGTCTTGTTACCTATCGTAAAAATCCGAAGAAAAGCCTCTCCGTTCAGAAGTCTCTCCTCTCTTTTCATTTAAACTCTAATCGCTAAATAGCTTCGCATAATGAACTCTTCCGGGACTAAAACTGTACCATATCATGGCTTTATGAGACAATTGCAGACGCGTCGGGGGGACACCTAGAACACCGTCCCCTCCCCCGTCCCGACCCCCACTGGTCCAATGAAGATTTCAGCCGTTGTGCTCCAATATTATAAATATTGCACTCACTATGGTCTAACTCTGAATATTTAACAGTTTATGAATGAGGCTAACTCTGAATATTTAACAGTTAATGAATGAGGCTGATTATCTTATGAAGAATTATGGAGAGCAAAGAGGATGTTATCTGTCGAGGCCGTAGGCCGGGGCGGATAACACCCTCCGAGATCTCCATAATTTTTCATAAGATACGAAAGCCGAATTCAATAATTGTTTTATTATTCATTCAAAATAATTGCTTGTTGAAAAATATGGCTAAAACATGCTTACCTCCATCGATCCATCGATATTAAGTTCATCTTCGATACTGTACGTTTAGGTTTGTCCAGCTACCCAAATATTCTCCAAATAGCATATGTCGCCCTCCCAGTTGTCTTCTTGCTGTTTTTGCCATGTTTTTAGCGATTATTTCGCCTAGTTCCAGCTTTAGTTCTTACTCCTGAAACAAGTGAAATGTCCCCCATTTTTTTCACAACCAACTCGTTCCCAGGTCTTCTCGGTTAACGGTGCCTTAACCTGTAGAGGGCTGCACTTTTGGCGTTATTTCCTCGTTAAACACAAAATTCTTCCAAATTTGGTCGTCATTAACTGGTTATGGTGAATTAAACGTGTGTTTTTGGTAATCAGAATCGGGGAAACATTTTCAATGAATAATAAGATTCATTAAAAAGCACGGGATTTTACGGTATGTTTTTGTGCAGTGATTCTGTACATGCGTTCACACTACTACAAAGAAAATCTTTTGTCAAGTAAATGTTTTAATCAATAACTGGTATATAAGAGTTGTTCAGTTGTTTTTGAGGATAAACAGTGTCAAATAATGTACAAATTGCAGTGTTTGTTGTTGTGTAATAAAGTAGACAATTGTACAGACCTTTAAGTGGATCAATTGTACTTGACATATTATTGAACTTAAAATAAAAGACCACATGATCACCTTACTTACAGAAAGCATTACTTTTGAATGGATTTTTTAATTTTTACAGCCGATCATTTGCACAAAAATACTAATTCTGTTGAATTTGCCACATTTTGTTTCTTGCTCTCAAGCGAGGCGATTCTGTACCACGTGACAAGGGTTAAAGGCCATGTGACCATAAGGCGCGCGCTAGTTTGAGCAAACTCAGTCTTGACAATCTTGGATTCTGGATTCGACGCCATGGTTTCTACATTCCACGTACTGGATTTCAGACTCTTTATCATTGAAACTCCTTGAGCTGTATTTTAGAATCCAAAGTCCAGTATTGCTTTTTCCACAAGCAAAACTTTCCTGGAATCGAGATTCCACAGGCAAAAATTTCCTTGATTCCGAGCCGGATTCCCTTTTTTTTATGGGGCGATTATTTGTTTAAAATCAAAGCATTTTTCCTTAGGTGATCCTTTCTATCATTAATTCTCATAACTCTGTCGGGAAGATTTACCATTGGTCCGTTAAGTGTTTTTATTCTCAAAGAGTGGCAACATCGGGAGAGCTTCGTTAGTTTTCTTTTTAAGAAAAGATTTCAAAGCCATTTTAAAATCTCGCCTGAAGAAAGTGTACAACAAAGGGTTGAAGATTGAAGAAGTGTATCTGACAAGAACGAAAACATGCGAGAGAATTCCCAAATTATCCACTTTGATCTCGTGTTTGATCTTATGGAACAGCGTTAAGATAAACCATGGTAGCCAACAGGCCAGGAAACATGTCGCCATTAAAGCAAATAATATCAAGCATCTTTTCTCGGCAGCAGCTTGTCGAGGACTTATACGTGGCCTTGAAGAAGCCTTCTTACCTTTGATTTTGGTTGGACTTGAAATCTTTTTGAAAATCACCACGAAAGCATAAATCATGAATGAATAAGGCAGCAGAAAGACTGCCAAGATACAAAGTGCAACATGCACAAGTGACAACTTTGCTTGAATATCTGTGAATTCCAGGAGAAGCCAAGCAAAAGGAATAAATGCTACAATGACGGACACCAGCCAAATAATTATAAGTACTATTGCAACTTTTCTTACGTTTATCGAACGGTGTCTTACAGGCCATATTATTGCCAGGTATTTCTCGGTGGTCACTGCAAAAATGTGATAACAAGCCGATATCGCGGTCAGATTGTGAAGAACGCCAACTAGATAACCCAAATAAATCTGTACCTCACGAGATGTGATGACTGGTGTAAACGCAACTATGATAAAAAGCGGGATGTTTACGAGCCCGTTCATTAGATCACAAACAGCTAAGCTTAAAAGGACGTAGTTTGGTGGTGTGTGAAGCTCCCTTCTCCTTGAAAATAAAGTCAAAACCAAGCCATTTGCAAGGATGATCAGTAAGGCTAAAGGCAGAAGTTCTGCGATTGCTTGGCCGTTAATTCCTCTTACGTTTGGGATGTTTGGTGACACCGTCGTCGTTGAAATATTTATCATCCTAAGCTCCTCGAGGGCTTCTTTGATTTATTTCTCACTTGATTGCGCGTATCCTGCAATCAATCAATCAATCAATCAATCTATGAGTCACACAGCCAACCAAGCTCGTTCGTTCTTTCGTTCGTTCAAACAATCAATCAATCAATCAGCCAATCATGCAGTCAATAGATCAATCAGTCAGTCAGTCAGTCAGTCAGTCAATCAAATAATCATTAAGTCAGTCAATCAATCAATCGATTGATCGATCGATCAATCAATCGACCTGTATATTTTTCAACCAATCTATCGGTCGGCTAAACAATCGATAGCCAGCGAACGTAGACGTATTTCCGGTCTTCAATCGACAAATCACACTGATCTCCACAAATTTCCATGAAGAATTAGTTGAGAGAATTTGATAAAGGAACCAAAGTATTTTGCCTTTGGTGATCATCATATATATTGATTCTCACAACCTTTTCTGTTGCTGATATATGGATATTGTCAGGAGAAAATTCATTTTGGTGACTTTGGCACTTAAAGGGTTAAAACAGGATTGGTTAGTTTTCCTGAATTATCAAAATTCATACTTGGCTACGAGACTGGGGGGAACAATGCAAAAGAAAGGACCTATTAATAAGTCACTAGATCTCAATGCGATTTCCTTTGTCTTAAATACCAATTAGCCTTGGAGTAAAGTATGAAACTAATTAATTGGAAACTGATCTGATTGAATTTGATCAGGACATTTCGAGAGCAATACAAAAGCTAAGCTTTACAGAAGCTAAGTTAAAAGTCTTAGGAACTACTTGGCAACATTGTTCCTTGAATCAAAGTCTGTCGAGAGAGGCACCAGAGTGCATAGTTGTATGGTAATCACGTGGTCTCAAGACGGTCACTGCATCATTCAGGGCGGAAAAACGTAATGAGCATGCGTGAACTTTTTTACCCAGATCCCCTGGCCGGGTCTGAAAAAATGGCGGGATTTCAAATATTTTTTTGCCTAAAAATATAATGTTTCCGCTCATAACCTGGAAAGTACAAGCAATTTGTCTTCAAAAGTTGCAAGCTGTGGTTATAACGTTATCGTTGCTCAATTTTCTCGAAGAATACCTCATAGTAAAACGGACTTTAACGAAATTAATTTCCTTGCGTTGCACTGGAAATGTGCATGCGTAGGTCCTTTTTTTTTCAAGATGCATTCACAAAATGTGTTCATATAAGGAAGTTCCTGGATATATAAGGTCCGGAGCTCTACTGTGGACACAAAAACGACATATACACACACACTATACTTTATTTCATGAACATCATTTTGCCATCTCTACCCGCAAATAACAAAAGCTAGACGAGGCGGGCGGAGAGGAAAGGTTACAGCAGTCATAACAGATAATATAACAATTGTAAAGTAATTAAATAAACTATCTGGATAAATAAGAATTACTGAAAAACAAGCTAAAGTTACAAAAATATATAGTCTTACAGAATGATATTACAAGCAAATTTACTACTAACAGAGCTATTGATTATTAGTACATTGAGTCAAGGATGCAGAATTTGCCATTTTTTGTAGGAGAGTGGGCACTTCAACATAATCGTCCTCTGCTTCCATTATCGAGAGTAAAAAGTCATGAAAATTTTTCTTAAAAGCTCCTTTGGAGAGTTGACGAAATTCGTTAGGAATTGCGTTCCAAAGTTTAGCTCCAAACCTGGAAAAAGAATCTTGATTTAGATTCAGTCTTGAAGTTTGGACATAATAATTTCCAGACGAAGAAAACCTGGTCTCATGTTTGTGCTTTGAGTTAGCTTTAGTGAAGAAATCACAGATGTTAGACGGAGCATTCATGCAGGAAACGTCAAACATTATAGAAGATACTTTTTCAGCATATAACATTTGTAAGGGTAGAATTTTCGAGGAAATAAATAAAGGCACAGCATGGGCTCTAGGTTCAGAAAAGTACATCAAACGAAGGACTCGTTTTTGAAGCACAAGAATTTTTTGTAAATGGGTTTTGGCAGCTTGACCCCAAGCCGCCAAACCATATGTCAGATGAGGCAAGATCAATGATTGATAAATATTTAAAAGGGTTGTACGTGGGACGAAGTGCCTAAGACGGGCAACAACACCAACAGTTCTGGTTATTTTTAATGCAACATTATTAATTTGAAATTTCCAGCTTAAATTGCTGTCCAATAGAACGCCAAGATATTTAACATGGTCCTCGCACTGAAGCGTGGTAGGAATTTGAGTACAGTTATCGATCATTTCAATGTTAACCGAGTAGTTCAGCTTACGTTGATATGGACGAAAGATAACATAGTTTGACTTTTTAGCATTGAGCGTTAACTTATTTGCATTGAGCCATTCAGAGACTTTGAGCAGTTCGCTATTGACGGTTTTTTCAAGAGATTTCAAATTAGAGTCAGCATACAGCAAGCTCGTGTCATCAGCAAAGAGATGGAATGACAATTTCGCTGAAGAATTGTGAATATCGTTAATATAGATTAAGAATAACAGAGGACCAAGCACAGACCCCTGTGGGACACCACATGAGATCATACATTCGGTAGATAAGTTAAAACCCACTTCAGTTACTTGTGAACGACTTGTGTACATATCTTTGTACAGTGATTTGCTCCCCAAAAATAACGCTTGCTCACGATGTGTTTTTAGTCACTGAACTTTGTCGTATTGTAGCTGCATGATATTTTAAAACACTCAGTTAGATCGGACACCCGTGGCTTTGTAGATCACTAAAATATAAAAAAAATCCTCAATGTAAAAGTTATTGCGTTGATATGTGGGCAGAAAAAAGGTCAGTCTTTATCTAGTAAAATCTTCCCAAAATTCGGTTTCAAAGCAACTGTAGCTTATTTCTAAACTTGATCGTTTCGCGTACTAAGAGATAAATATATGCTTTGTGTTGTCACGTTGAACACGCACATCATCTGTCAAAAACCTACGTGTAAGTACGATTTCCTTCAAACAAGTTAAAATTACATTGCAAAAACTTCTTGCTGAAGAAATGATTTTTTGGACGAAAACAACCTACCTAAAGATCTTAAAAGAAAAAGATCAGTTTCAGTGAGCTTCGCAGCTAAACCATGATTCACCATGTAGCTATTTTTCATAACTCAGTGAATAACTGGTCCATGTGAGGGTCTTCATTCAAGCAAATTAACTCAGCCAATCGTTAGAAAACACAGAAAACTGCACATAAGGGTATTTGTTTTGCTCGCTTCAAACAAATCCAGCTCCAGTAATTGTTTACGGGCAGAGTCAATTGTTCTAAAGTAACTGCCGGCAGTTGTCACGTTCTCTACTTCCCAGCGAGTGAAAAGGAAAATTTTTCTTACAGAAAGTTATTTCTAGTAAAGAACAGAAACTTTCACAGTGCACTGGAAAACAAAACTATGTAATTAAAAGTGAAAAAAACTCTGACTGCTATTACTTGAGCAACAGAAAAATGATCGAAGTAGTCTTTTCTTCTTGAGTAAGCCTGTTGGCCTTCTATTTCCGAGAAAGGTTTACGGCGCACAAATGGTTCTTTGACTGAAGAGATGGATAAAGCTGGTTCTGCAAAGGGAACAAATCTGGGCATGTGAAAAAGTATTTACTAACAACAGAATACAAGCGGGTTTTAATTCAGCCCGGCGAAAGACTGCGAAACAACTCACAAATAAATCGAATGCACAATCAAAGTACTCGCCTCTTTGGAAATGTTCAAAACTTTTTATTCCTGACATCAGACTGACGGGATGATCCGTTTTTCCTTTAACATTGGTTGTTCCGAGTCCAAAGTAATTTTCAAGTGACGAAAAACAAAAACCACTCAAAAGTATAAAAGCTTTTCGAGAAGCAGACGTTCACACCTTGTCCATGTCTCTCAGTGACAAACAAACAAATAGTCGATAGTCACAGAAAAGCCCGCCTTGAGCCTGCGATAAGGGATGCGCAGAAGCTTGCGAAGAACGTTTTTCCGCCCTGAAACTGCATCATGGATGCTTGATAGTTCCAGCCCTCTATCACGGTCAAGAGAGGGGCGTCTTGTTTTGACCTCTAGGGCCTCGGTCCTTGATCTTTCTTTTAAGAGTGTTGTCTACCGCGAGTGTAACCTTCAGGTTATCAGGTGTGATGGACTGACCTGATTCAGAGCAATGTTCTTGTACTGCGGCCGTCATAGGCTCCTCAGCTGCAGGCGATGTTCTAGCAGAGGTTTAGAGGTGCTCCTTCAATCTGGTACCAAGAGCCCAAATATAATCAGGATGGCAGTCCAGTTCAAACTTTTCATGATAGATCACACCGCACCGCCGTAGGGTTGGGATGTTATCCTGTGCAATTCTCCCGTCACGTGACTGTCCTAATGTCACGTGATTACGATAATAATAATAAACTTTATTGTTTGATTGATTGATTGATTTATAAAGCGTCTATTAAATATCATTAACTGTTCTAGTTACGATGCAACCATGCACTCATTTCGACCTTTCCCCAAACAAAGAGCCTGTTCGCAGGCTAATTTTCGACTGATGAAAGATAATTGATTCAGCTGAAATGTTGCAGTCTATAATTTTTTTGTTATTGATGTTAACAAACGCGAAATGAACTTTTCCGCTTCAATTACTTCCATGTTACTTATCAGCAACACGAAGCTAATTATATCGGTGCAGGTGTCAATATAATTATACTCGAATGTCCATTAATATACTACCAAAGCCAAAAAGTATAACTGAAACTAAAAGTTTTCAATCCAAAAAAAAAAAAAAAAAATTGTGGAAGATTGTATGTCTGCCATTTTGAAGACTAGAACTATCGAGAGATAAAGTAAACTTTGAACGAGTCCATTAGAGAAAATTTCATCAAGCGAAGCGACTATAATTTATATCCTTCTTATATTACAAGGCCTATATTTAAAAATTTCCTGTTAACTGATGTTAAAGGAAAAAAATGTCATAGCACGTTTTACTTGATTTATTACTGAAAAGCTGATGCTTTCTGGAAGACAAAAAGTAATTTTGGATTTATCGGTTTAAAACTAACTCTCACCGAGTTGAGTCAAACATTTACAATATCCTGCACATTTCTAATTCTGTTGATTTATGGTTTTAATGTTTTACTGCGAGAATCTGTCAGTTGTATTCGCTCTCAATTCACAGAGAGCACTGGTCACTGGCTCTAGAAGTAGCCCTTAAAAAAACAGCGCTTCTCAAATGTTTGCCCAATATGTTTACATGCAATCCCAATTTCATCAAAATTCCGCCATCGCTTTTCGCTAACATTTCGGAATTAACAGAATTTTCACTTGTAATGGCCAACGTTCTGGTGATAACATATGCATTAGGGGAACAATGGTAGCCGCAAAAAGTATCTGATATACGAATTTCGGGAACATGCGAAACTCAAAAACGAGAAAACTTACCTTTTTTTACTGAACTTGGATGGCTTGCAACTCAAACGTAATAGCCGAGGATTACGCAGTGTCGATAAGCGAAACGTGTATAATTTTAAAATACGTCATGTGCACTCGAAATAAGTCGCTTGAGTAATTCAAACGTGACTATGTCTAACGATAAATGAAGAATGTGGTACAAGGAAACAGGGGGAAAATGATCGATCGAAAAGTGAGTGGTTACAACTCGAAGCTTTTTTTAAGTATGTCCGTGGGAGACGACAGCTGTCGACGAATCTTCCTATAACACCAGCGCTTCTATCAGTAGTTTTATGGAAATCTTTCATGTGCGCGGCATAGATTACAGATGATGCTTCATGAAATAGATAATTTGGATTTATACAATGTCGGGTAAGTGCCTCTTTGCCTGAAACAAGCGGTCCTGGATTAGCCTAGGGATTAGCCAATCATTTTAATCCTTGACTATGCTCAATCCCATTTTTGATTGGCCGGAAATATGACTTGTACATATGTTGAAATTCATTGTCCCCTCAACGTACTCGGATTGGATGGTTTGTTGAAGCCTTTAAATTCTCCAAACTGATCTCCATACATTTCCTTAAAGAACTAGTTGAGAGAATTTGTTCAAAGATCAAAGTATTTCTCTTGGGTGATCATTTTGTTGATTCTCATAACTTATCTCTTTACAGTGTATGGATAATTGTAAGGAGAAAATTGATCTATTGGGACTTAAAGGGTTAAGCAGGCCAATGAATGCAGAGGTTCATTGCTAAAGAAGCTTCAAAGTGAAGCCAAAATGACCTAACTTAGAGCCAGCTAAATAAAAAAAGCCTGTTCAGATTTATACTCTCTGTCTTACCGTGTTTCTTCGATTAAACGCCGCGGAGTTTATTATATTTTTATCGTTTCCGATACATGCGGTGTTTTAAAACCACTTTTCTTAAATTACTGACAACAATTACGATAAATTACAAATATAATACATTTGACTGAAGTATTTATGTGTATTTGCGGTTCTGTTTGAACGTTTACAGAAGAGGTATGGACGAATACGAAAATTATTTTGTCAGTTCTTTGTTTTTGATACCGACAAAAATACGGCGGCTTGCCTTTCATTGGTTATGCAGGGCTGGGGAAATGAGGAAATATTTCACAACTTTTGTAAAGATGAAATATCCTGATTACAGTTACACCCCGTTAATAAGGACACTGAGCGGGCCATAGAAAGTCTCCGTTTTAACGAGGGTCCGTATAAAGCGGGATCTCCCCCACCCCAGGGACAAAGCAAATCGTCCCTAATAATGTGTCCGTATTTAGCGGGACTGTCCATAAAGTGGAGTTTGACTGCAGTTCAAAGACGAAGCAATTGCTTACCGCTTGTTTCTTTCGATTAAACACTGCGACGAAAAAAAAAACCACTCCAACGGATGACAACTGCTTTATGCACAAAATCTGCGAGAAAAAACATCTCAATTATATCCTTACACTGCTGAAGAACAAGTAAATAATATCAAGTTAAAGGCGTGAAGGTAAATATGCATGCTTTTCGTTTGGAAATATTTTGAGCGAACAGTTATCACTGGTTGTATCCAGCTTTTACGTGATATGGAAATTTAATTAGATTAAGCAGGGCTTTGATATGCGCCTAGACGATACTAAATGACTCTCCTCGATCTGAGGACAATGTCAAATAAATGTGCACGACTTTTAAAAGCTCTTGCACCCAAAGTGCATGGTAAATGGCCGACCATTTCCGAGTTCCGAAAACTCTCACTTTCAAAACGAGGCTAAGTTCAAAACCTTTCTTTCTTGAAAATGAGTTTTATTTGCATGAGAATAAATATCATCTTCATATCCCTCTACGGCTCTACTCAGCGATCTTAACATTCTCCCATTTCAAGAGCGAGTGGCGAAACTAAAGGCAAACAAGATGGTTTTTAAGGCATAAATGGTCTGCTGCCCAGCTACATTGTAGAGAAGTTTTTAAGATTTAGCGCAGTCTTTTACTTAAGTACAGGGAAATAAGAAGCAAAGAAATTTAAAGTTGCCCAGAATTAAACAGTCAACGGACAGCACTCATTTATGTTCAGTGCTGGAAGCTTGAGGAGTTCAAAGACTGCTCTACCTTGACGTCTATTGAAAACGACAAACTTAGGCGAATTGAAGCAGTTTGTAAATTGTAAAGGACAATCTTAAGCAATTCCTTAGTTTATTTTCAAATTCCTCGCCTATGAATCATGTTTTTTTTTTCAAATTATTTTTTGTGTTTTTTATTGATATTTTTCTCTGAGGGCCATGAGTAGAGAGATATTAAGCAATAAATATTATTGTTATTAATGTGAAATAATGAAATAATTCATTTTGAACTGCGGTTGTAGATGAAAGTGAAGAATGATCATCGCAGTAAATTTTCCAATTTAAGCAATTGGAAAGAAGAAGCCTGAAAAAAATCAGGGCTTCAACGGGATTCGGAACCCTTGACCTCCGCGTTGCCGGTGCCTTGCTCTACCAACTGAGCTATGAAGCCACATGGGAGCGAGGTCAATTTATTGAGTTCATATCTTCCGTGAGGAGTGAAATAATGTGAAATAATGAAATAATTCATTTTGAACTGCGGTTGTAGATGAAACTGAAGAATGATCATCGCTTCTTCTTTCCAATTGCTTAAATTGGAAAATTTACTGCGATGATCATTCTTCACTTTCATTATTGTTATTGTTGTTGTTTTTATTATCAAAAGCTTTGCACTTAGCCTCGCTTTGAAACAGAGCAGAGGATTGGCACATCTCAGAAATGGCCCATTATCGTATTTTCCACTTACTGTAGTAATTGCGATTGAGCAAGATAACTGCACTAGTGAACAAATCAACTTACCATCGCATCAAATAAACAGATAAAAAAATAAAATGAAATAAATAATAAACTATATTTAACGAAAATGAAAAGAAATACAATAAAAATGAAATGAAACAGAGTGAAGTGAAATGACATGAAATACAATTTTTGCTAGTGTAAAACCCCTTTGAATAAATAATGCAAGATTAAGAAAGTAGGAAAAGCCAAACAGGTGAAGAGAGACTGATAACAGAATAGAGTCAATTAACACGTGGCAAAATCAAGATTTGTTAATGGTACAAATAAAGAACTCAAAAACATTTATTTTACTGATCGAGAAGATTAGATAAGAAAGTTAGCCAAGAATACTTGCAAATCACCTTTCAGTGTGTTGAAGGCCTTTTCTCTTGTGAATATTCTTAAAAATCATATTATTTTTGAGAAACAGTGACTATAATCCCCTCAGACATCGACCGCAAAATTAGAATTCATTTGCTAGTGTCATATGATTCTATTCATGTGACTGGTAGATTAGTAAAATGCAAATAAGAAAAATGGATTTTTAAGGGATTATACTGTGCATTATAGAGTATTGAAATTGACTGGCACGTTGAAACGGCAGGAAAAAGACGTTTTTCGCACGGGTTGTTTCGTGTCGGAGTGAAGGTCATGCCTTAACTCCAGGTAAAACCATTTCCTTTAATTCTTAATTTTTAGTTCAAGCAGTTCTGTTAATTTAGCGAATTAAGAAAAAAGAAACTGTCCGTACTTATAGCTTATAGATTTTCATTTCATTCTACCTTTAAAAATCGCGAATCCGACACTCCGTCCACAAGCAAGACGATTTTCATCAACGCTCATAATCCACAGTTTTAAAAGTCCACGAGGCTTTAACGACTTAATCACTACTAGAACGACATTGGCATTATTATAGAGAAAAACTGCAAATTTCAAATCTCACATCAGTTCTATAATCCTGTATATTTTATAATCTTATCCGATTTTTTTCTGGTCGCGGATATCCTTTGTTTATTTTCTTGTTTACTTTTTTTCTCCAGGACATTAAATACTTCAAAGCTGAAACTGTATTCTAATAATGATAAACGTGCGGTGAAGTGTACTCGAAAGCAACTCGGGGAGAGAAAACGCCTTATGAGAGTTCTTATATCGGGCAGAAACAAACAAAGCGCTAATTAAAACAAGTATTAAAACTAGTTCGTGAAAATTTTCTTAGGTTAATGATACTCAAATACACTATTTTAACCTTAAGGAAAAAAAATTCATTGAGGGCGAATGCCTTCTTTGCATCTATTTTTTCTGAAGGTTGCCATCTAATTTGATAGCGAGATGAACTGGCGACAAAGCAGCAGGTGTCTTGCACAAACGGTTTTCTCGTAGATGATCTCAGACTGATGATTTCACAACTCAAATAATTCTCATAATATATAGGTTTTTTTAAAGAAAAGGAAGAGGAAGAGGAAAAAAAAAAAAGAAAAGAAAAGAAATCGGTAGTTTTACTTAGATTTCCAGCCTTTTTGCCTCTGTTATGTTTTTTTTGTATCGTATATTTTTTTTCTTGAACTGATCGAGTTTTTGGCCTCGCTGAAAGGCCAAAAATGTTTCACTTCCCAAGCTCTTTTCGGAAATTCGCCGTTTTACTGTATTTTTGTTTGCCATATAAATACATCTGTTATACCAAGCAAATACGGATTATTGTAGGGAAATTAAGTAATTTCGCAGACTTTAAGGTATGTCATAGTATGGTAATTTACAAAGGATTCTCTTTAATCGGCCTTAATGCAATGGTCAGGTGCGCTGCTTGCGAGATGAAAGAGCTCCGACCAAATTGATAGCCATAACGAAGGCGCAGGACGAGATATTGTTTCGTTCACAAATATTGAAATGCTTCCGACAAGACTTTCTTGATCTAATGTAAAATGAAGAAATTAATTGCTCTGATAAAATGAGAGAGAGGAAAGTGTAAGTAGAAAAACTGGCAAACCATGACAGGTTTATGAAACACCTACTTATTTCAGTGTGGTGACGCAAAAAAACAAAACAAGAGCAAAACAAAACGCCACAAAATGGCCAAAACCGAAAGAAACCGAATTAAGAACATCTAACAAAACAAAATAAGCTAGTGATGCGATGCACAGACGCCCCCCACCCCTCAGGAACAAATCGGGGATTTTCCGAGGGGAGGGGGGGGGGGGCGGGGATTAATAATACTTGCTTAAAGTGTCGCCAATCTTCGCGCGGGATACCAAAAATCAAAGGAGTCGATGGAATCTTTAAATACTTCCACTGGCGCAATTTAGAAACGTCTCAAATACGCTAACAAATAAGTTCGAGCCACCTTGGTAACTACAGCTTAAAATGGATGATAAAACGCTGAGGCAAGAACAATCTTCCTTTGGAGAATAATGGTTGAACAATTTAAATGAAACCTCAGCTATCGTTTAATAGTTTTGTATCATTAGCAAGCTAGAGCTAAAACTTTATGCTAATGAAACAATTTTTTAATTAGCATTTAGAACTGTGATATAACATCAAAGTGTGATACAGTTTTATTAATTCCATACACGCCTTTCAGGTTCCCTGAAACGATTACAAGATATAATAGAACAAGACAAGATATAACTTCTACATCGACTGCCTGTAGTCACAGAGATGTCAAATCACACCAGTCCAAGTGTCCAGGCAGGCCGCGTCAATGGGAACGAGGTTGATGGAGAGGCTATCGCTCAGCTCCTTCCTATTATGATACTAATTGTCATCGCAAATGGGTTGGTTTTCATTTTATTTGCAAAAAGAAAAGAGCTTCGTACACGGCCAAACTACGTCCTTTTCAGCCTGGCTGTCTGCGATCTTACCACTGGGCTTATAAACATTCCAGTGTTCATCTTAGTGGCGTTCACGCCGGTAATAACTTCTGCGGAGTTGAAGTTTTACTTGAGGTTTCTCGTCGGCGTTCTTAACAATCTGACTGCAATATCGGCTTGCTATCATATCCTCGCTGCGACAACCGAGAAATACCTATCGATAATCTGGCCAGTGACCCATCGCCTGATAAAAAGGAAGACAGTCATCAAAGCACTGATTGCAGTTTGGGTAGCGTCTGTTATTGTAGCTTTCATCCCCTTCGCCTGGGTTAACATGGATCATAAAGCCCTACAAACAAACATCGGGCATGTGATATTTTGCCTAATTACTGTCTTCCTGTTACCTTATTCATTCATGATCTACGCGTTTGTGGTGATTTTTCTGGCCATTTCAAAGCAAGGCAGATCCCACTGCAAAAAGCCTTCAAAACAGAAGTCCAGTCGACAAGCCAGGCAAGCTGCTCTTGAAAAAAGGTGCTTGATACTCTTCGCTTCCATGGCAACAATATTCCTGGTCTGTTGGTTGCCATGGTATGTTCTGATGTTGTTGTTTAGAATATCCTACAATGCGAATGAGTTAAGAATTCCATCGCACGTTTTTGTTCTCGTGAGATATACGACTTCAATCATTAATCCTGTGCTGTATACATTCTTCAGAAGAGATTTTAAAACGGCGCTGAAATCCTTATTCGAGAGGAGGAGATCGCGGATGTCTTCTTTGCTGGTAGAAAGAGAGAACGATCGCGATAAAGCTGCTGAGAAATCTCCAGAAAGTATGGATGAGCAATACGTCTAATGTAAATAGTCATGATGATGATGATGGTAATGACGATGATGATGATGATGATGATGATGATGATGGTGATGATGATGGTAATGACGATGATGATGATGATGATGGTGATGATGATGGTAATGACGACGATGATGATGATGATGGTGATGATGATGGTAATGACGACGATGATGATGATGATGGTGATGATGATGATGATGATGGTGATGATGACAGATTTTGTGAAGATGAAGATAACGATGATGATAATGGTCGTGACGTTGCTGCTGCTGCTGATGATAATGATGATTAGAGTGATGAGGAAGCTGATGATCATTACTAGAACCATTAGGATAGAGTTAGAAGTCATGACATTTTACGAACAACCAATAGTATTCCTGGGGTGTGTTAACCAGCAAATTCGAACCCCGCAAATCAGTGATGATAATGATGACGACGACGATGATGATGATGATGATGATGACGATATTGATGACGATGACGACGTTGACGATATCTACTAAAAGGTAATGGCAATGGCAGCCCTGGCCCCTTAGAACTGATCTAATGAAGGTTTATTATTCGCTGTACTGATTAATCGTGGTTCAATTAAACCACAACAATAAAAGATAAAATTATATCACTTGACCTCTATTAAGTAGATAGATAAGAAGTGACAGGGAAATAAGACAAAGGAAAGAAAAGAAAAGAAAATGTGAGGGTACTCCGAAATTGTCACCTTTTGTCATGCGTCAAATTGATGGTATTCATTGAGGATAAATTAGTGACTTTCACACAGAGTTTTAGATGGCGAACTATCCAAATGCTAAAAATTTTTCCTCGGGCCATGCATCAGGGAAAATGTAGGTTTCAAACTATCACTCTATCACTTTTCGCGGAAAATATCACTTTTGTTAAGACAACCCCTTAAACTTGAGGTAGCCGGTCTCTTTTTTATGCAAATCACACTAATAACCTAATAGTATGTGAAAACTATCATCCACTTCGTAAAATTGTAGAATAAACAAATTTGAATTGACTGCCTTGGAATAAATGTGGCAAGGACATGACAAGTTTGCTGATTACAATACGATAGCACAATAATTAAGCGGCAAATGCTTTCGCATGTGCATATACGAATATCGGACACGAGGCTTGACAATAAAATTAACTTTCACGTATGCACAAAAGCAATTGTTAACATTTAGAAAGATTGCTTAGCAACGTGTAACGGCGTTGTACCGTGGGGCAAGATAAACTACTTTTTTTCTGTTAGTTAGTTTGGAAGTCTTTATTGCACTGAAGCCAGGGTACAGAAACTTATGAGAGCCTTTTACTTCAAAGAAATCTGACTTAGATTAAAAATGGGCTCCTAAAATCCACCTTTTGTAAGGTGTTTATTTTAAGTACAAAAAATGATACTCTATTTAGTTTGGCTTAAGGGCCTTCTTGAAATTCAGCTTTTAACCGCAAACGATGTTTAAAAGTGACGGATGTCCACATTAAAAAAATTAGTGCCTTCCACTGATCATATTCCTGAATATTAAAGAAAGCGCAAAAGTTTTTTTTCAAATCTCTTGTACTGTTAAAAGCCAGTTAAACGTCATAAATACAAAAAAAAATATTTTATTTCAAGCAGATTTCTAGATATTGCGATGCAATGAATGCCAAAATAAGTGATTTCTAGAGATCAGTTCAATAACGGTAATCGAACGCGCCCTTAATGTTAAACATCGTTTAAACTCTTTATTAATAACTGGCCCACAAGGCTGGCATTACTTTATTTAGAGAATTACCCTCTTGTAACCTGTCATTTTTACGACACCAGAAGTGCATCCTTGCAGCACCTAAATCTCAGTAGCTTTAGAATAAATATAAGAAAATTATGTCCTACAGTTAAAGGATATGTTGTTATTGGAATGATAGTTCCTTTATCTATACCTGAGAAGACAACTAACAAATTGTTTAAAACAGCCTTATAATTGTTACTATTATCTTGCTCAGTATTAACCATCGCCACACCGACCCTCAAGCGTTCTATATTTTTGTGTACTTTCTTCTTTTCTCTCTATTATATATTTCTAACCTTATATATTTCTTTTTCTTTTTTCTCTTTTATCCTAAATAAAACTGTAATTTAAATAAATCTGTAAATATAATATAAATGGCTTGTATAATATAAAATAAATGGAGAAAATAACTAAATAAAATAAATAAATGAATAAACATTCTAAGGTCTTAAACTACCTTTTAAGATCTTTGGGCGCTTTGTCATTCAAATTGATCGATACAAAACAAAAGCCATGCTACCCAACAACGAAAAGTTCAATGAAAAAACGCAGCAGCTTATATTCAACCTGCGAGAGCATTCGTTTCCTAGGAGAAGACTTTTGAAACAAATGCCGAATAAGCTTGGGACAATTGTTAAATACTTAGGCAATTTCAGTTGGGAAATGTTGCCTTCAATCTAAATTTCACTTGTTCATTGACCATGCTAAAAAGTCATCTACCGATTCAAGCAGGGTTATCACGGGTGCAATTAAGAATATTACAATTTAATATAAGAGAGACCATCGCAGAAACTTTTAAGAGCTGACTTAATACAGACCAAAAAGTCAACGTACAGGTAATGTATACATTCACTTTTTCTTTACTTTGGACGATAATTATAACAAGGAACGGTAGATGACCTGATTGTAGTGCACGTTTGATTTAAAAATGAACCGACAGATTAGGATATATAATTATCAATTTAGATTGAATTGGCCCAATTATAAGCCTACTTTAGTTCGTTTAGCTGGGTGAGCTTGTTTGAGAGGAAATATCGGCCGGGAAGACGTAGCGTATACGTTGACCCACAGATCTCGCTGACAAGTCATAGGGCCTAAAGCATCGGTAAGCTAATAAGCGAGCGAGCCACTTTTCTTTTCTGTCTGTTTTTCCTTTCCATTCTTCATCACTCGCGCTCGGCGCTTGTTCCCATCACACCCCATTCGCGCTTCTCGCGAGTCCGTGCGCCCTGCTCAGCCTTTTAAAAACCTTTGGAGGAAGCAGGAAAACTATAGCCCCCCATTTGGAGGAGTCGCGAGAATTCACGCGAGAGCCGCACGCAATAGGAGACGCCCCTCGCAGCTTCGCCGCTTGCTCGCGTGTTTTCTCGCCATAAATGGAGAGCTTGGTCGCAGGCTAGGAAGACTACTAACGAGCGACAGGGCGCCGTCCTCGCTTCCTATTATTCCTTTTTTATATTTTTTTCTGCTTTTTTGCGCGTCGCGATTGAGAGCCCAGAAGAAGCTAACAAAGAATGACTGCAGTTTCTTGAAGAATGTTCTAAAGTTTAAAATTTCTGAATAAGCACGCTATCACGTTTATAAAATACTAGGTATAATAATGGATTAAATTAGCTGCAAAAACCGTGGACGAAGATCCTGCTAGTTGTAAACGTTGGATCTCTAGAAAAGAGATCAAATCAGCCAAAATATAAAGAACAAAAACACAAGAAGTCCAAAGACTACTGCAAAGCTGATTTAAAACAACGTATATTATTTTTTAACAATATTTCGGCTGGCCATACCAGCCTTCTTCAGGTTTACAGATGTTACTGAACTTACGTAGCAATCACAATATTATATACCGTAAATCCTCTATTAAGCCCCCCCTTTTCAGAGGAGGAAAGTTAATAAGCCCCGCCTCTCTATTAAGCCCCCCCCCCCCCTCCCCCTCCCCCAATCCTTATTCTTCACAAAAAAGTTAACGGTTAACGTGGACTGATCAGTTATGATTTATTCAGGCTGGAAGTTCATATTGTTTTTGGTCTTCGGCGGCATGACCTCCAACTTCATATGCTTAACTTTCTCAAATCAATACAAGTAACCATTCTCATAAAAATTACCGAAGAACACGAGGCCGAAAGCGCATTTTTTTAAGAATAAGAATTTTGTTTTTGTTATTTTTAGGCTCCCACAAGTGAATTAAATACTTTTGACAGTGACTTTAATTGTACAATGCGTAAGTCTACTCTCGCTCATACCACGGTATTCTTGCTACAGGTGATGCGTTTCGCCAAATTAAATAAGCCCCCCCCTCTCTATTAAGCCCCCCCCCTCAAAACTGCTTGAAAAAAATAAGCCCTCCGGGGGGCTTAATAGAGGATTTACGGTAAATGGAGAATGTCGCAATAAAAGGGAGAGGCGGAAATGACGTACAACACAAAAACTGGAAAGGAAAAATACTAAGGATATGGATAAGGTATAATAATGCATAAAAGTCAGGGGTTGGGTGGGGTGGTTACAGGCGAACATATACTCTGCTGTTTGGATGAAACTGTTTTTCTTTGTTTTTCAGTCTGGGAATCTTAGCAAATAAAAATGCGATCCAGGATTTTACTAGCCGCCATTTCCCTGGCTGTTATAGCAGTCTATCTACTTCTGTCAACGTATCTAACTCCAGATTACGTAATTAAAGGTAGGAGAAGTAGATCCTAGTTAGAAATCCGAGCCGAGACTCTTTGGTAAAAAGTTTCGAGACAGACAAAGTAAAAACAAACCATGCAAAAACGAGACTTCGAGACTTATCAAAAACGCTTCCGAGATTTCGAGATCCTGCCAAAATTTTCCGAGAACAACGTTTTTCGAGGTACCATTCGCCACTCCTAGAAGTAGAGGTTAAGATCGGGTATAATTAGGGGCACCCAGTGACTGTTTTCTGTAAATTATCTGTTCAGACAAGCAAATATTGTCTAGAATTTTCTATTACTTGAGGAAGGCTAAAAAATTCTAGATGACCGTTCCGGTCCATTCATGTACAATTTTATCTCATAAATTCGCAATTTTCTGAAGTTTGATTTTTCACATTTCACACCCCAGGTTAGTCTATTTTTCGTAGGAATTTGAAAGGAAACCTATTAGTAAAATTTTCGGATTCAAAAATGTGATGGAAAAAAGGAATAAAAAAATTTCCTTTTCCGTAATGCGCCGAAATTGCATCTAAAATTGCATCTAGTAATTTCGAAAAGACTCAAGTTCCCTAGAATGATCGAACAGATACAAATTTTATAGCGCCGCTTAGGGTGCCCCGACTTATGGGAAAGTAAACAAAGTACAGTAATAACAAGGCCCCATCATGCCAGGGCGTCGATCTCTCACATATTAACCCTTTCACTGTCAGAGTGAATAATGGAGTTTTGTAAGGTAGCTATAACTTTTGAGTCTGTGGACGAAATCCTATGATGTGACCATTCAAATGAAACCTTTCTACCTGTACTTTCACATGGTGCTACTTGTTTTTTTCAAAACTTTAAAAATGAAATTTGGGATTTTTTGTCATATTTTGCCTTTGGCCACATTTGGAAGTGCAAGGGTTAAGGGATTGGGTCACGTAGCCTGAGTCGCAGGAGAAAGTTAACCCCAGTTAGTAACAAGAAGTTTAGTTACATCTGTGGTGCAGGCGTAACATTTATAGCAGAGCTTCATGCGCCCCATCAGTTAAAAAAATCGCCACGTGACCGTGCGACTGACCGATCCCTGTCCGCTGTTCCGGTTGGTGAAAGCCAATGTGACTTCCCTCTTACTCAATCTACAGCTTTCAGAATGAGCCATCCACTGACCGGTATCACATGTCCGTATTGGGGGTTCAGGTGCATTACTCATCGAGGTTCAAAGATAACAACATAACAGACTAGCAGTTGATAATTTTCATTGGATCGCGGTCTTTGATCCGGGTAAAGGCAGAACAAGAATAGTACGACAAACTCAAAATTTAGTTGCATGTATGGAAAAGCACATACAGTGGAACCTCTATTCACCCTCGGGACCAACGCATAGTGTCCCCTGAGTAGAGGTTGGGATGGGGTTTATTAATAATTAACCAAAAAATAAAATATATATACTTCTTATTCTGCCTCGAAATCTCCTGCAGTCATTATTTCACTATTTTTCGGAGGGAGAGAAGCGACGACCGGAAATGCGTCTGCTGTTCGCAGGCTAGGACCAAATTGACCACTCCAGAAAATACCATAGCATACCATAATGCTCTTTGTTTGATACCCCAAAATTTTGCATAAGCATTGTCTTCAGTTTCTCTTGGGAGTTTTATTTGGGCGACAAATAAAGAGCATTATGGTGTGTTATGGTATTTCTCGCGTGGTCAATTTTGAGTCGCCTGAACGGAGGTGACCTTTGAATAGAGGTGTCCCAAATGAGAGATTCCGCTGTACCAACAATGTCAGATTTCAAATGCTTTTCTGAAGCCGTATGGTAAAAGTGGATTTCCAGTGAGCCCGTTATAATAAAATCTCAATAACTTAAGTTTCACAGGTCCCTAATCTACCACACATAGACGCAAAAATGTACGACAAAGTAAAAACGTTTCTGCTTTTCATTGGCTACAATAGAAGCCGCCATACATTACTAGCCTCATTGCTAGATGCCCACCCAAATGTTATCATTGCCAACGATTTTAACATCTTGAAAGAGTGGATTGAAAACCCGCTACTGACTCTGAGGAAGAAATATTATATCTACGAACTACTTCTTGCAAAGTCTCACTATGATGTCATGTTTGGCGTGCGATCAAGGCCAGTTGGTAACAAGCCTGTGAAGTATCATTACAATGTGCACGACGAATGGCAAGGGACGTTCAATGGAAGTATACAGGTAGGTGACATCCAAGTTCATTGAGGCCCATTCTCGTCCCCAGAGCCACTCAGTTTGATTTGTAGCGACTATGTGACCAAGAAACGACGGGCTCTGGGGACGAGAATGATTGAGGCCTCATCCACAGGAAGACCTTAGATAGCAATGACCTGAACCAGGTTGTGACGTCCAGCGGTTTTAGTGAAAACAAAGGTTTGGGTGGGGTGCTCAGTCTCGTGGGCTTATAAAACCTGGTCTCGGTCATTTTTATTTAAGGATTTTCCCGTCCACACGAATCCAGACATTTTTGAAACCGCACATTTTGTTACCCGGTTTCGTGTAGACGGGAAGTTAAATCACTCTGAAGAGCAGTTTCAAAACGATGCAGATTCGGTGATCGGATTCGCTGGTTTCGTGTGGGCCTGGCCTTGGGAGACAGGTTTTGTTGTAAATAACAACTGCAAACCTTCTTTGGCCGTGCTGTTTTTCATTTGGATATCGTGATCGTTTCCTTTCGATAACCGCTAGAAATATGCAGTCTTTCGGCGTTCATTAATTTTCGGGCGCATGGCATGTTAATAGTTCATATTCAACAGTAGTGGACAGGTTGCAACCACCTCTCTGGCCCACCTTGAATTTTTGCTCTGTTGTATTATTTCGTAACCAGAGAGGAAACAGAACGTAAACATACTCTTTACACATAGCCCAAGACGACCTAAACAAAGTGAAATAATTATCACGAGATACAACCGAGCGCTTTTAATAATCTGTGGCGTCACTCAAGCTTTCTCAAACCTCTTGTTTAGGCTGTTTTTACAAAACCGCTATTTGATTTACGATATTTTCCACAGGTTATTGGTGATAAGAAGGCGGCCCAAGCCTCAGGAATTTTGATTAACACCGAAGGAATTGATGCTATTAAGAAACTGGAGCAGAAACTTGGCGTTCACGTCAAGTTCATTCACGTTATAAGGAATCCTTTTGATAACATTGCAACCATGGCTCTGAGAAGAGCAAATGAGAGGAAACAAGGCCAAGAAATTCTTAAGGTAACAACAATGTGTCCTGCCCCAAACGTGTCTGTCTAAGCACTTTAAACCTCAATATCCAAATACAAATTCTCCCGACTGAATCGTCAGATTCCCTTAAATGATAAGTCGAGAGAATTTCATAATAGATCCGAGCATTTTTCCCTTGGTAATCTTTTACATAATTTTCATAACATTTCCTCTTGATAGGGATGTGACTACATTTGTTAAACTGCAGGACCTAAGCCCTGAATTGTACATTGATACACCAATTCATTCTGTTACTCTTTTTCAGGTAAATTATTCCAAGGAACTTGATGGTAGTATCTCCAGTTACGGCCGGTTAGCTCAAGGCAGTTTTGAAGTACAGAAGAACTTTCCTGGTCGTGTACATGACGTAGCAAGTATAGATGTCATGATGGAAACTAGAAAAACGCTCATGAAGATTTGCGACTTCTTAGAAATCACATGCACTGAAAAATACCTGCATGACTGTGCTTCAATTGTGGACCCAAGCCCCTCACAGACACGGCATAATGTGGAGTGGACTGTGAAACAGATCAAACGAGTGCAGAATCTGATAGCTCAGTATCAGTTTCTTCAAAGATATTCATTTGAAAATTAACCCATTTATTCTAAATGCTAATAAAAGTAGATATAATATAAAGAAAATCATTTTTTTTATATGTATATAAATTAAAGTTACAGTGATAATTCATCTCACCTTAACTAAAGTCTAAATGTAAAAAGTGAAATAAATAATAAATAACAAAAGTTCTTACACAAAGTCAAGATCCTTCATACAGAGGGAAACTAGATTGGCCAAAGGGAAAGATCTTGTTTCAGGTTAAGCACTGAGTGAGTAGCTTTCCCAAAATGAAGTTGTTACTTTTGCTCTTACATTATGTTATAAACTTTGGACAATTTGTGGTGAAAGGAAGCTCGCAAAACAGTTTCTCTGAGCTTAGCCCCAGGCTATCAGACAGAACTTCTGCCATGCATTAGCTTTCCTAAATTTAGGTCTTAAAGTACCATAAATTTAATGTAAATTGGGTTTTATAATGTACAAATTTCTGCTCCCATTTGAAGTCAGTTCAGTACAAGTTCAGTAAGTTCAGTACAAACACACTAACACTGAAGTCATTTTTTCATGAAAATGTGGGACATTTCATACCCTAAGGCACAAAGTAGCTTGACACTGAGAGACTGCTGACCAGTCAAATCAGTGTTTTAACTCATAATCATAATGCTACTAGCAGAGCTTGGGGGGAGTGATTGACGAGTCATAAGTGACATGAGTGGGGAGGGTTCCACAATTATATATTGTAATACCCTCCAATTTGGCTGAGTTTTATGCATGTACTCTTATTTGAAAAACAATTAGTAATGTCATGGAACTTGAGTAAGAAGAAGGCATTCCAAGCCTCAGGAATTGTGATTAACACCAAAGGAATTGATTCTATTAGGAAACTGGAGCAGAAACTTGGAATTCAGGTCAAGTTCATTCACGTATAAAATTAATAAGGAATCCTTTTGACAACATGGCAACCATGGTTGTAAGATGAGCAAATGAGAGGAAAAAAGGCATATAAAAGCTCAAGGTAACGACAACAGGTCTTGTCTCAGACATGTCTGTCTAAACGCTTTAAGCCTCAATATCAAATACAAATTCTCTGACTGATTCCTTTCATTTCCTTACATAACAAATTGAGACAATTTGATAATAAATAGATCCAAGCATTTTCCTTTGGTGACCTACCAATACCCTCTAATTTGGGTCAGTTTACATTTTCAGTACACGTACTTTTATTTGAAAAACAAGTGTCATGGAATAAGTACCTAAATGTTCTGGATGCCGATTAAAGCATTTACAGTAATCAAAACTATTTATAAAAGAATTTAAAACCAGTTGTAAAACTATTCTGAAGTAAAAGGATACATCATGGATATTACACACCATACATCTTTGTTGTGTTTTTTCGTACAGTCTCCAAAACTTCCTCTAACGTGACACCCTTAATTTCAGCAATCCTTTGTGCAGTAAAAATGGCCATGCCAGGATTGCTCCACTTGTTTCGTTTATCAGCAACTTGAGATGGCACAAAATAAGGAGCATCTGTCTCCAACAGAATCCTTTCTAATGGCAAGTCAAATGCGAGTTCATGGATATTCCTAGCCTTTGCAAAAGTCACTAATGCAGTTATCCCTATAAAGAGATTTGGAAACTCCTGGCAAAATTTCATAGCAAAATCCATTGATCCTGTGAAGCAATGCAGATGTATTTTCCAGTCATGAGGCACACAAGCTTGGAGAATTTCCAATGTGTCACGTTCAGCATCTCTGCAATGAACTACTAAAGGTTTTCCCAACGTCACAGCCCAATTGGCTTGTCTAGTTAAGACTTGCTTTTGGGTTTCAGCAGGGGAGGTTGAATGTGAAGAGTAGTCTAGCCCTACCTCTCCCAATGCTATTGCTTTAGGGTGTTCCAAACACTGAATAATTTTCGCCTCTAGCTCATCATTGAAATATTTGGCGTTATGTGGGTGACATCCAAATGTCCCCCATACGCCTTCTTCGGACAAGGTCTCACGCCATGTGCCGAATGACGAAAATGCTGCTGGGTCGCAATATGTTGTAATGCAACCCTCAAAATTCGGAGGGAACGACACGCTTTTTCTAAAGTCAGTAAAAGTGCCGTTGTGTCTGACTCTTTCAAAGATGTATTCCAAATGACAGTGGGTATCTATAAAGGTCGTTTTGCACTCTGGATATACCACCTCAACTTGCTGTTTACTTGCAGATGTTTTTGCGTTACTCCTTGAATCTAACTGTTCCCCTGTAGCCACGTTTGGACAGTCTCTTTGAAAATGCCCATGTCTCCCGCAGGCGAAACATTTCACACGTTGCAAATTGTTGTTTGTTTTGTCCGGGCAATCTCTTTTTAGGTGCCCTGTTTGGCCACACTTAAAACACTTTCTTCCATCCATTCGCTCTTCAAATTAACCAAATTATTACTCAAACTTCAACTAAAATCAGCGAAACGGGTCATCTTACCTTTAATTTGTAGCTCTTTCCGGGAAAGCGGGTTAGAGACAACTACGTCATATAACCGTTCTGGAGAGTAGCGCAATTTCAGAGTGGTTACAAAGCTCAGATCAGCACAAACAACATGGCGTCCACGTTGGAGTCGTATGTTAATCGTATCCTTTTCTAGATCTCATTGATTTACTATTTAAAACGCAGAAATGTAGGTGAATTTAGGGAAGCTGGTTGCAAATCTAACCTAGAACCTCGTAAGGTCAGTAGTAATTGAATCAAGCAATGAGATTACGCTTGGTCTCAAGAACACAACAAATGACGACGGCAGTGAAAACGTTGTTAAAAAAATGAATTTGCGTTCTTCAAACTTAATTGCGTCTATTTGGACCCGCTCAATATGTCAAATGCAGGCGACTTTTCCTGGAGTTGAATTTTTAAGGATTTTATTCAGGTTGAAAAAGAGGAAGGAAAATTCGTCCTCGTATGTTC
The DNA here is from genome assembly GCA_038088405.1 of Porites divaricata. Lineage (NCBI taxonomy): Eukaryota > Metazoa > Cnidaria > Anthozoa > Scleractinia > Poritidae > Porites > Porites divaricata. Next base: position 1,575,170 of record JBBMOI010000022.1, read on the forward strand.
ACGTCCTCCATAAAACGGCAAATTAGGAGGTTTCACGTCGTAGTCGTGCAGTGGACGTCAAAGAAATGTAGTAAAAAGCGTGATGCGCGTGCAGAGCTGTTGTTTTGATCATTAAGCGTATTGTTTTTTTGAAGTCGTCGTTGTGGTCTTCGTCGTAGTTGCTTAAGCTCCCTATACGCTCTTCTCACGCATGGTAATATGCCCGTCCAACCTCGTTTACGTGTAAAAATTCTTTTGAAATTCAAATACGAAAACATTGTCTGATTAGCATTTCAAAAGAACTTGTACTCAAAAACGAGGTTGGACGGGCATATTACCATGTGTGAGAAGAGCGTATTATGCCTGGTAGATGCTAAAAGTAGCACGGTAAGCTTAAAATCATTTTCACAACTGGATTGACTATTGTGGGGTTGCATTATTATAAGAGTTACTAGAATGGGGTCGCACTTTTTCAGGATTTTGGGAGTCAGAAGATTCAGGTATGTGGGGATTTAAAAATAGAAAGATTTACAAGTTTAACAAATTTGTCAGTCCATTTCAGGATGACCAAGTTAAAGGGCTTTATAAGGTAGATGTATAATCAGAAAGTGACTAAGTTGGGAAGGCGAAAATCACTTTTTTTTTCCCAAAGTGACTAAGATTGGGTCTATAATACGGCCACAGAATACACTGTAATGGAGTAGGGGTGCTGAGAGGCCAGCAGCATATACCTGGCAAAAATTAACCCAAGTACCCCTCCCTCCAACTCCCCAGGACTATTTATGAGCTTATCAAAATCATGCGTCTCTTGTAAATGGAACCACCACGTGAACCATTGCTTCTTAATCTTTAATTCACACTTCAAGCCAGCTGAATGAATTAATAACTGTTGCCTTCTTTAATGCTGTGATATTCAGATACAGTGGCAGTTATAACTCAGGATGGCAGAATGATTGTGGTAAGTTTTCTTTCTCTTAATCTACAGATCAATTGTCCCTAATAAAGAGACAAACAATGATAAAATTATTGCTTGTAATAAACTGCCCCCATATTCATCTAACATGGATTCATTGATAAGAGGGATTTTACTTAACCCGTGAAATAGATAGTGGAGTACTACTCAGTATTACTCTCTAATTTCATTGTTTTCTTTTGTTTACTTGTAACTATTGGGCACTAATTGTTAGATGTTGTTTCATGGGTTAAGTAAAATCACTTTATATGTCTGTTTGTCAGGTATTGATTTTTTAGCTATATTAATTTTATTCTCATGTACATATTTTTTGTCTTCAGGGAACACTCAAAGGCTTTGATCAGACAGTAAATTTAATTTTAGATGAGAGCCACGAGCGAGTATTTTCTTCGGGAAGTGGAGTGGAACAAGTCATGCTTGGTCTTTACATTATAAGAGGGGATAACATGTAAGATCCATAAAACAAATAAAAATATCATTTTGTACTACTAACAGCTGAACCTCCATTCTCCTCTGGTTTCCCCTAAAAAATAATGATGTCTGAAACCAGTGGTGTTGTGGCAATAATGTCTGGTAAATTATTGCACCATTTTCATTGATGACCCATCTTTTTTTTTAGTGCTGTAATAGGAGAAATTGATGAGGAAGCAGATGCAAACCTGGATCTGAATAGCATTCGTGCCGACCCACTGAATGCAGTTGTCTACTGACTTTCTGGTGTTGATCATGGATATTGTACAAACTTCTACGCCGATGTCATCTTACTAGGAATATATATAATGTGGAGACTTTGCGTAAGATAGCCAAGTCAATGGAACTCTCTAAGAAGCAAATTGCTTACCCATATAATATGGCTTACTTCATTGTGTTATTTTTGTTTACATTTTGTTTTCATTTTGTTTTATTAGCAAAGGAATTTACCCCAAGAAAATGTGGACAAATTGAAAGGAAAATGTCAGCTATCAAAAACTGTCCAGTATCAAAAATGCTCATGAATGAGGATTGCATTCTTTGTGTTTGAAACAGAGTTTATCCGAAGGTATCTAGTATGCCAGGCGGAAATTTTATGTGACAGCTAGTTCTGCTGTAATCTCTCAATGTTCTGAATTACTTTTATTTTGATCAGTGAGTGATGGATCTAAGAGAAAAGGCGGGCTGCAAGCAGTCTGGTCTCTTTCTCATCTTTATTCTTGTAAAAGTATTTGTATTTGTATTTTACCATTAGCGGAAAGAAAGTTCCATGTACGATTACATTCTCAGCTAAGACTAATCATATTCAAGTTCATATAAATGGTTATTCTATTGAATCCAGTCACACTAGTACCTGTAGTTCAAAGCCATTATGGCGACCAGTGCCCATTTGGCTGCAACAAGACTTAATAGAAGAACTATTTTAGTACTTACAAATATCCTGAACAATTTTATCAGTACGTCGTGAAGTGTTATTTTGTAGTGTGAATAAATGAAATCTTAATATACAGTATGGTGTAACTATGAATATCAAAACGGATGTGTTTTTAGGTATACAATGCTAACGGTCAAGGAAAACAATTCATTTCGTTTCCTGGAAATCTCAGTGTTGAGATTCTTGGGAAACGCGATTCGTTGTATAGTCAACAAAGAAATATCCCTACTCGGCTAGCGGTCAACATTTTCGGGTAACAGGGATCGTATACCCTGTGACCTCATAGACTTTGCACTGTTGCCCGCTCAGAGAATTTTGGCGGGAAAACGTTTTACTGTCAGATGTCGTGTGACGTCGAAGTAACCAACGAGAGAGTGCACTGTTGGAAAAAATGCAGCTATTTAAAAAAACAATTTTTCTACGGAGTTATAACTAAAGATAAACTTGACACTTACAAGAGTTTCGAAAGCTGATCTACGAGTGCTATAACCCTTGTCAAGGGCAATTTTCATCTTATATTTATTAACTAATTCTATTTCACACAATTCTTTTACAAAAGTAATGGTCTAATCTGCATGTTCTTAAACGCGATCAGGCTCGCAGACTACCAAGTAAAGAAGGTAAAACGCGGTTAACGATTAGGGATAAGGATATTTTTTTTTTTGGTTCATTTCACACCTCGTTTACCTTTCTAAATCTGCAGACGAAAAAGAAAACGATGAGTGAGGGGAGAAGGCGGTGTCGTTTTCTGTTTAACTCAGCTCTTACTTTGCGAACCACGTAAGAAAAATACACCAAAAAAATCGCCAGTTACGCATCAGGTTGGTGTGCTATATTGATGCTAACAATAGTATTCTGCAGTTTCCTCCCAAGTGTATGAAAACGCGTTCAACGCGTGTTGCGTCTTCGGCCAGCGAAAACTTAAAACGACCAGAGCCGGAAAAGTCGTCAATTGTGCATCCACAAATCTGTACGAACTCTATTTGTTGCATGAAATGTGTTTGCGACATTAAAGCCTACGAAACGAGTTGCATGCATAGGATAGCTTTTCGTGCCGACACCAAAAGCTGTCCGTTATAGTATGAGCACTTCACCCTCCACTTTAGAGATCAGCGCAGAAATTAATCGCGCCGAAATCACGGTTCTTATGCGTAAACTGAAGCCGTATCCGGTATGGTTAACGTGACGGCGCAAAAGCTATCCACAAAACTGACTTGCAAGTGCCGTATTCGGGTTGTAAGGTTATCTTAAACACATCGCATGCGACGAAGTGTCCCTTGTAAATCTTGCTAGGTTTCTGGGAGACTACCCACCTACCCCTCCCCAAGTCACAATTTTGCCCTGAGTGTTAAGGTTGGCTTAGGGGAGGGGTAGGTGGGCAGTTTCCTGCTTTAATAATAATTATCATCATGGTCCAGCGGCATTAGATCTGAAGGGTGATGCTGTCAAACACGTCATCTCTACCAATGAGTCCACCAAAAATGTATGGCTAAGAAAAATAAAAAATAAAACAAATTCACTATGAAAATGAAAACCAAATGAGCTCATGCAGTAGGTTAAGGGGCGCACCCTGAAGAAAGCACGGTTTGATCAGGTACCGAGGCTGATAACGTACATCATTCCTCAAAGCCAGACGAAGTTTGTGAACTTAGTCCTAAACCTATGGGTTCCGTTAAATAAAATGGCGCTTAACTTTATGAGGGAAAAAACAACAAAAACACCAACAACTTTAAAACACTGATTAAACAGAGGACGAAAAAGTTGAAAAAATCTCTGCAATTCTGATGAGAATTCAAGGCGATCTAGTTCTGTTTTGTTTCTTTTCTTGCGTTCGAAATGCACACATCTTGAAAGGTTTGCACCAAAACAACCCAATATCATAGGGTACGATTGGGCTGACGTTAAAAGTGTTTTTTTGCTTTTATATCTATACTTCATTATGCGGTTGTTCATTTGCATTTGATACCGCTATGTTTTGCTGACTTTCTAAGCGGGTTAGTTTTAATTAAGACAACTTAGCGCCTCTTTACATGGAGGTGGGGGAACCCCAGGTAGGTGAGGTAACCCGCTTAGATGGGGTAACCTGCCTGCACATATAATCTCTCATTTTAATTTGATCACGTTTACATGATAAGTGGGGTGACCTACCACATCACCTACCTGGGGTCCCCCACCTCCATGTAAACAGGCCCTTAGTCCTGAATAGGCTGTGGCATAATGTTCATAAAAAAAAATTTAAAAAAATGAACAAAGAGGTATTTGCACCTTGTCGACTCCCCGGACGTGCACTTCCAATGCTGTTCCTGTTCCAGGCATTATTCCAAATGGCCTAGCCTGAAAATAATTAAAAATAGACGTTTCTTTAGTTTATAAATATTTAGGGAGAGATGGAGAGATTTCAGTGAGCGAAATCCCTTTTTTGGATTTCATAATTTATTGGTAAATGAACAATGCGGCTTCAGAAATCCAAATCCAGTTTCTCAAACCTTTCGCGTCACTGCGGCTATTATTTATTCGTTGCGTTGTAGGTTTGAACAATTTTGAGAAGAAAAAGGGAATAAAAGTCTATACGACAGGGTATAGGCGGTTGGTCACCCATCCAGTTTAACTGATCTCGCACGTCAGGGCATAATTTAATGGCCTTATTCCGTCCCAAGGTTCACAAGGTTTTGGACGGCACGTATTTTAGATTCTTATATATATATAAAAAGGTTATTTAGTTTGACCAGAAACTCATAAGGAGTTGAAACGTGTAACTCGCGTTCAATGCCCGTGAATATTCATTTTCCTAAGTACCAAACCTTGCTGCGGCCTCAAAAAAGCAACGGGTGCAACAAAAACTTTGCAAGTGCACCACGCTTTTTTGTACATTTCTTTGCCGTCACTGCACGATTTCGAGGTGAAATTGCCTAATTTTCCTTTCTGAACTTCGATACATTTGCAAACATTTGACGAATTGAACCAGATGGCGCGATAAAGTTTGAAGCTGGGCGCATTCCCTTTTTAAGTGACTGTGCAAGTATTTGCTAACAAATGAGAGTTACACGTTTCAACCCCTTGTGAGTTTATGGTTTGACAAAACACTAAGAGATGTGCAAGGTTCATTCCGAGACACGGCATCTATGACATACAATTCGCCCCATGTAAAGGAATCCGGAACACAGCTAAAAAAATCCGGAATCCCACTAACGATTGGAATCCGGGATGCAAGTTCCAATCCGGAATCCACGGCGTGGAGTCCACATTCCAAGACTGTCTTGCATTCCTTATATGGGGCGATCCAATTTTTCCACTCATACCTTAGTAATGTTTTTGATGTCCTCCAGTTTAATGACAACATTTTTTGTACCAGACGATTTAATCTTCTCAAAGCACAAGTAACTGTGGACAATAATAATAACAATGACATTGGTGATACAACTGTTTTCTCTGCAATCAAACGACGTGGAACCCAAACATCGTTTAGTCTATGTAAGGAGACCACACTGAATTTTGCGTAACAGCGAATAATGTACGTTCTATATATTAGAATTCTAACATGACTCTGAGACTTTCTGGTCATTTTCCTTTATTTGGTTTGGTTTTCTTTGTGCTCAACTCTTTTATGGGAAATGCGAGAAAATGAAGTCTTGAAAAAATTGCAATTTTGATCCTAAAGCCTCGGAGTCATGTTAGAATATTAATACATCGTACGTGGGTTATTCGCCACTTTACTGAGCCGACTTAACCTTCGCAAGGACTTCTGGGAATGTTACCAGGGACAGGGAAAGAAAGATTGGCCAATAGCTGACCGGCGCGTAGGCGTCCTCAGTAACGATACCAGAAACAATTGCGGGACACATTTCGGCTTGTCATAATTATGGGCATCCCCATTCCCAAAACCCTAGTGATATGGGCATTCCCTGCAACCCTAACCCAAATCGCTAAGGTAATATGAAAAGGGGATGCCCATATCACCAGGGTTTTAGGAATGGGGATGCCCATATCACCAGGGTTTTGGGAATGGGGATGCCCATATCACCAGGGTTTTGGGAATGGGGATGCCCATATCACCAGGGTTTTGGGAATGGGGATGCCCATATCACCAGGGTTTTGAGAATGGGGATGCCCATATCACCAGGGTTTTAGGAATGGGGATGCCCATATCACCAGGGTTTTAGGAATGGGGATGCCCAAAACGCGGTGATGCCCATATCACTGTAACAACGAATTGGTCTACTGACCCATATTACGAAACTGACATGTTTTAAAACTGATGTGTATTATGGCAGCTTTGTACCTTTGAGTTAGGAACATTCGCCCTTGCTTGACGTTTGAAAAGGTTTTTTCTCTATCCAGAAAGGTGCATCTTTTTCCATCTTCCCAACCTTAGAGAAAATTCGGAAAGAAACAAAAAAGCCCTGTGTATTAAAGAGAAAAAAATCGTTGCGTTCATGCAGCGGCTTATTTGAGTAAATTAAATTCAAGTTTCGTCAAGTTTCTTTTTTATGGTAAACAGGGTATTTGTGTTGTGGTTCAATTTCATCCTTGGTTTAAATTTTGTTTTCTTTTGTTTTTGGGTGTTGTAATATATGATAATGTATAACGATAATGCATAGTAATGATAATGTATGATAATGTATGGTAATAATAATATATAATAACGTATGATAATGTATGGTAATAATAATATATGATAATGTATGATAATGAGCTCAAAACAAAAGAAAATTAAAATTAAACCAAGGATAAATTTTGAACTACAACATATGCGCATTTCTTCAGGTCTCGAAAACACGACCATACCCATTTCAAGTACCATTATTATATTTGTTCAAAAGTTATCTTGTTGCCTTAGGATGCTCCTAAGTTAGTAGTAAACTGGAAAAATAAAGTAAAGAAGTGGTTGTATTATCATTATCGTAAACTCTAATTACTTAATCAATTAATTAAGTAATAAAATTATATATCTAATTATCATCTATTCTATTTTTTCAAGAAGGTTTAAGAGTACACCTTTGTATGGCCTGAGAAAACAGCCGGCATTTTGGGACGCCACCGCCGGTTTTCCCGCGAAATGACGTCATACTGATGACGTGTCAGTACCCAGATCTGGATAGTGCCTCTGATTGGTCGTGCTGCGACGGAAAATTGCTTCAACCAATCAGAAGCACTTCCCAGATCTTGGTAGTGACACTTCATCAGTATGGAATTTCTACGCTCGTTTCTCAGACGTAATTCCCCGAGGAAACCAGTGGTGAGGTCGCGAAATGTCGGCCGTTTTTCAGCCTAACTTTTGTATAGTATATTATTTTCAGTATTTTAAAGAAGTCAGTTTCATAAAGGCGCAAAGGAAGACGACGTGAGAGCCTGTCAGCTTGCGCGAAGGAAAATCAGCTTGCCCAGTCGGGATGAATTAACAATTATTCCTCGAGCCAGAATGGGCTCTGAGTCAATAACCCATGAGGCCGAGAGGAATACTTGTCTTAGTAAAATCCAACTAGTTGGTCAAAAATATCGAGACAAAACAACTTTAGCTAGCAAAACGCGATCCAGTCGCCATTTTTTCCGTTTTCAAAGCCGGCGCTTTTCGCTACTAGTGGGCAATAACATATAGCCTAGTAGTTGGTCAACCAGTCAGAACGCAGCATTGATAAGAGACCACTAGTTTGATTTTACTAATTAGGATTACCTCAGGGTTTCGACCACTTACCTGGGAGCAAGGTTTCACTTGATGGTATTTTGAATCTCTCGGAGAAAAGGTTGGCAGGAGGGCTTACAGTCTGATCTGATGAACTGTTGGTACAGAGCGATGACAACGAGCTTGATGAAGATGTACGCGAAAAACTCTGCGACAAAAGAAAAAAAAAAACAGGGAAAGCGTAAATATGATTTAACAGCCGCCTGGTTAGCTCAGTTGGGAGAGTGCCGGTCTGGTGAGCGGGTCAGGCCGGACCAGCACTCAGGGTCTTAACTAAATAACTGAGAAGAAAGTGCTGTCTTTGTATAGTGGCATCTGCAGACAGCTAGACTTTCTAGTCTTCTCGGATAAGGAGGAAAACCCTTGGTCCCTTCTCACAGCACTTTCACTTGCCTGGTTCTTGCGGGACGTAAACGAACGCACACCACTGTTCGAAAAGATTAGGGGTCGTAGACTCCAGTGGTGTGGCGAGCCTTTCCTGGGCTGAATGGGTTATCTATAAGGAGAGATCTTAATATAGGGATAACCTTATGATCCTCCTTCAGGAGTCGAAATGGCTACTTGTAGACGGTGTATGTATGTGTGTATGGACATTTAAAAGACCGGGTACCCCTCAAAGGAAAAGGCGCATGCTCAGTAGTTGACCACCGGGTAAAAAATACAAAGCGAAACAAACAAAAGACAAAAGTACCGTGCAAATACTTTCTCTGTAAGCTTTTTTCTACCGTAAAGAAATATTAGAAAATCTAAAAGTGAGCTTCACCTGTTGGTTCGGTTCTGCTTCATTTGGCCTTGCAGCTAGTTCTGCACCGGTTGGCAGTTCCCTCCAAAGCTTTGCTGTGCTATCATAACGCCTTTTGACCTGTTAATAAAAAGGAAAGAAAGATAGAAGGAACATGAAGAACGACCGTGGGAAAATATGACCATTTTCACACGCGTGTGTTATAATAGAGTCGGGGGGGGGAGGGGGGGAGGGGTCACTCCCATATACGGGATAAATCGGTATGCGCCGCCCGATAGGCGGTCTCCATCCTTAATTAGCGTATCATTTTTGCCTTGATGGCGTTGTGCTTGCGTTTGTAAAAGTCCAGCTACACGGAAAATACCAACTTTCGTTCGTCTCATTCTAAAATTGGGGCAGGGTTTTTTTAAGACCCTGGGCGGCACACACCTGTCCAAAATTTAGGAGAGAGCCCCCGTCTATAGAGTCTACATAAACTCTTCAAGGACTTTGAAAACTCTCGCGCAGAGAAAATGGTAAATATGTGTAAAGAAGACAATGGTCACGCTTGTCTAACAAATAATTACACAAAATCATCAACATTACAGTGCGTAGTCAGTGCACCTGAATACAAAAGGAAAATATGGAAATCTGTTTACCTTTGGATAGCGGTGGTAGACAGGATTAATCATAAATAGCTTTATCCCAAAAAACAGCCCTGTTGTGAAAAAGAGAGGGTGTTAATCCAGTTTATAGTTACACGTTATTTGTTTGCATTCAAAAATAGTAGTACCCATTTTTAGATTCAATCTCTAAACCAGGTGAGGGGAGAGGGGAGGGGATGCTGACAAAGCGAAAAAGGGCCGGGAGCCAAATTTACAAAGCTCATGCCTAATAGAACCAAAAATATTTTGGGGAGTGAGGTTGGTGCAGTGGTGAAAGCACTCGCCTCCCGCTGATGTTACTCGTGTTCATGATCATTTGTCACAGCCTCGAGGCTTTATGTGGGTTAAGTTTATTTTAAGTTCTCGTCCTTGTTTCGAGAAGTTTTATTCCGGACAAAGGCGGATCCAAGGAAGGGGCCCGGCCCCCGCTTATTTTTGGACCAAACTGAGGCCCGAAGGGGCGAAAAACGTTTTTTGGGGAGACCGCCCCTCCGCCTTATCTAAGGGTCTGGATGACCCCCCCCCCCCCCCCACCTCCCCCTTATCTCAAGATCTGGATCAGGCACTGCCGGGTACTCCGGTTTTAAGCACCCTCTCCTCAAAAATCACAAATCTAAATTTTGATTCGATTAGTAATGCCTACCATTAAATCGTAATTTACTTATTTATGAAGAAAAGAAGAAGAAGAAAAACTGGAGGCAAGTGAATGAAAACCCGAAAAGCAACTTACCTACGATCATGAAAAGAATTTTTCCTCTTAACACCAACGATGCCAATAATGCTACGCAGAGTGCGGTAAAAAGTTTTCTTGTTGCCTCAGGATGCTCCCAAGTTAGTAGACTAAAAAAAAGTAAAAGGGAGGCTGACTTCTATCATTGACGTAAACTATATTTAATATTTATTCATTCGTTTATTTTTTCTAACAACTTAGAACCTTTGAAAGGTCAGGGACATTTTCGCTAGAAAAACAAAACAAAACACTTGAAAAAAATTAGAAATGATCTCACACACTTTTAATACGTACTTTTTTACTTTTTCCAAAGCGTCTGCCATTTTTCCAAGAGTGTTCTAAGGAAGGCAAGCAGCTAGAGTTAAAACGAAGTAAATTTATATATAGATTTAGCCAAGGCTAAAAGCCAAACTCCAGTAAACAAATTTATCATTAACTCCAAGCAATATTTTTGTAACCATGGCAAAGAAATTCACTTTGAATTGAGCCTGCGATAACTTGAAAACTAGTAACTTGTCGGCGGATAACTTAAAAAACGCATCCGCGATGGGTCGACATTTGAGCCCGCGACATGGTCATGTGATACTGGTCAGCAGACACCCTGTCCGTTGACCAAAACATGGATATGCGGGTTGCAGGTTCACACGCTAGCTAGATAGTGTGAAATTTCACATTGATTGCTTTGTGGTGCGGACGGACGGACGGACGGATGTACGGTCAAGTGACTACCATAATATAACCACATTTTCTAAGCTATGGGGCTCTTCTCGCGCGCGCAAAACGTAGAGCTCCACTGTGAAACAAGGGAAACTTGGCCAAGTAAATCAAAAGCAGTAGGTTATACCTGTACTTTTCGCGCCACTTGTAAAACCAGTTGAAATTTGTCCGACCAGCTTTGGTCATCTGAAGGGGTCAACTGCAAAAAAAGAATGTTTGATGTTGACAGGGCATACATGCAAAGAGCAAAAGCTTACAACAAGGCCTTACTCAAAAATCACAAAGTCATATGCATAATTGTTTAACATTTATAGTAAACAAATGATCATCTTGATGGTTGACTTTTCTATCGTACAAAAACTTCGTCAATAATTTAACTCCAAGAAGAACGCAGTAATTTAAAAATGTCCAGAAAGTTTTACCTCGTCTTTTGCTTCATATAAGAATCCTAACTGTTTCGTAATGCCTCTGTTGAAAATGATAGAAATACAGGCTTGTTGGAGAATTGCAAATTCATAAGATAAACACTATTTTTACGCCAATACTTTCTGTACCGTGTCAGCTGACGCCTCGAAGCCCAGTTCACTTATAAGAGTTGTCCATTACGAGAGAAAATTTTGAAAATCTTAAGCTGGCAAATACCCTGCGAGCAAATCCAACCTCGTTCCCAGATTCTCTCCTCTACCCGTCGAGAGAGGGAACGAGGTTGCAGGTAGAGCCTCATTTTGTCTTCTTGAAAAAGGAGGAGAAAATGAGGCTCTGTCTGAATCACGTCAAGCCTTTGAGGACCTCGGAGCTCGAACGTCTGGAAGGGTGGCTGGCAAATTGTGAATTCATAAATGTTCAGCCTGAATATATGGAACTTATGTAGGAGTCCGGGTAGAAGACATTATCTTCTCGGAGAAATGACAATAATTCAAGGCTAATTAAGAGGACGCTCGCAAGCGTTTTAACAGTTAGTCCAAACAGAAAACAAGAAAATAATTATTGTGCATATAGACTTACTTGGCGTGGAGATAATTGATAAACAACTTGCAGATCATAGCAAACAGAATGAGGGAGAGAAGGTAGCCATGCCAAACAGAGTACATGTAAACCTAAAATAGAGGATGAAAGAAAATATAATAGCGAAGCATGTATTACAGAATTCCCAGAAATTCCAAAAAGTTCATATTTGAGAAGAATATATATATAATGACCTCATCTTTAGTGTTTTGGAAATGATGCTAAGAAACGCTTACCAAAAATATTAAGAAGGAAGCTGCTGGATTCGTCCAAGAGAAAACGTTGGTGAAAGACTTGATAAAACCAGTAACAGGTTTAATGCCTGCGGCTAAAAATAAGAACAGAGTATTGCTGGTTTGCAGGTGACGTCACGGCGGCCATGTTGGTGGTCAAGAACAAAAGCGTCTTTCTCCTTTGGGAACTAAACTCCATTCTCATGTAAATTCTTCGAGAAAAATTCTGTTGTTTTGATCACCAACATGGCCGCCTTGTCACGTGGTTGCAAACCAAGAATATATTTAGCACAGGATAAGAAATGGATCGTGCGCCGTATTCCAGTTAGTTAAGGGACCCCTGATCCTAAATTTTACGTAAATCTGAAACAATACACCGACATAATAAACAGACAATAAGGATTTCGTCAACACGGTTTTTCGCTATCAGGTCCCAGTCAAAAGTTGAAAAAACCCAGCGTAAAAGGGTGCATTGAAAGTGGGTATACAATTAGTTTTTAAATTTATCATTGATTGAAAGTACAAAAGTCGAAATGTGTGTAAACATAACGGATAGAAAGCAACGGCCTTGAACCAGTTTAGGTATGAAAAAAACGTTCTACCTCTACTCAGAATGGATGGGGTTAAATTGTTATAACTGTAACTTACTGAATCGATTGATGTTTTCTTTCAATCTGTGAAAAGTACACAAAAATAGAGGTATCAGTCAGAACGAAACAAGAAACAACAACAGCAACAAGGGCAACAACTCCAGTCATCATACAGAATGAGATACGTACCTTCTCATTCAAGCTTAGACTAAACTCTACTTTTGCATTTGTTTACTTTTCTTACGTTTTTACTGCCAATGGTTCCCCTTCAACGTACTCATCGACTATTTCCTCGGGATCATCATTAACAAAGTCCAGAAGTCTGTCTAAAATCTAAAAAAAAAATCTCGGTTTCAAAATTTCATCTTGGAAAATCCAAAATGGCGGCCAAGATTGCGACAACTTGGGATGAAATCACGGATCACCTGCAGAGTCAGATTCCAAAATTATACATACAATTGTCTTGTAAAGTTAAACACAGGTTACCTATCAAACCAGCTCCTCATTAACACAGGCTACCCATCTAATCGGTTTTATCTTTGCAAAAATAATGGAACAAAGTCAAAACCAAGAGAGGTCTCTTGGCCAACACCCCATGTACGCCCCGTGGTTAGGAGCATGCTGCGCCTTTCTATAAAGACTTATGGCTGGACTGACAAGCGACTAAATCAAACCTTTTAGTTTCTTTTTTATTGCATAATGTTCTCATTACATTTAACAAAACTTACTAAGTCTGCTGCTTGTGTTTTCCATATTCCTAACTTGGTCTTCACCCTTTGCACTCTGTGAGCTTCTTCACCTACAAAGAAATTTATTAAAACCAACGTGCGATGAACAGGTGCAAATTTCGTTACCCCCGGAATTTTGTGGCAGCTCTACATACCCACTTATATATAAAACGCTACCAGACTGTACCTGTGTCTTCATCTGATTTCCCGGTGAGAGAGTTTGTTTGCGAGCCATCCAATAAGACGGGAGAACTTTTCTCTTTCTCATCCTCCACTACCAATGAATTGCCGTTAATATCTCTGGGAACCGCTTGCGAATATTCATCTTTTCTGGTGTCAACCCAGTCATTAACAGATCTCTCGGAACTGTCTATCGCCACGCAACGACCATTATAAAGGTCCGGCGGACTTGAATTTGTTCTGTAAATGAAATTAAGGAGGGATATGTTAGATCGGAAAAGGGCTACAAAATAAATCAAAATATTTTCATACATTTCCACCTACCAGTCCAACAAAGATTGCTCATCTTATAATTATAATTACCATCTTAATTTCCTTTCATAATGAATTAAAACAACTGAAATTCTCCATTTTTTTGTTTTCCTTCACCAAACAAAAGAATAGGTACTTGCTCCTATACTTGCAACGAAATTACGATTATGCTTCCGTGACAATTCCTCTTGCAAAATTCTACACAAGGATTTGCCGATTAAAGTTGTATCTTGCAATTGTATGATGGTTGAATATACCCTTACCTTTGATGGTGCGGTATGGATTGTCTTTCCTTCTGCTTTTGCTTGAATTTTATCTCGCTATTTCTTCTCTTTCGCTTTTTGGAATTATCCTCAGAGTTTGCCGTCATGATCAAAATTAACGAGGGCAGCAAAAAGATACCTTGATGGGGAGATAACAATTTTAGTATATAATTTGGGTTTTGAAACTACACCTAAATAGATAAATCTATCAGTTCTCCTTTTACCCACAAATATTCCAATATAGTCACGAAGAAAGAGTAAAATTCTCATAAACAAATGATGTATTGTGGTGTCAGATTTGTTATTGGACCCTCTTCTAATATTGGCCAAAGAAAAATTTACCAAAAATTGCAGATTTCTATTTGTACAATCCTTGAATACCACTATTCAAAGGGTCTGCGTCAGAGCTTCCATCTGAACTGTCTGAATGGTAACATCATAGTATTTCGCCCATAGGTTAAAAAGTAAAATACAGAGTAAAATAATCATCTTGCCCTATAACGTGGTCTGGAAGTAATACGGGGTCTGTTATTTACAGGCTCAGTGCGTACCACATTTACATTTTACTAATGACTGAAATTAAAAGTTTTCCAGACACATTTTTGTCATTTCTTTTCCTTTGAAGTTTACAATATTGGGTTTCAAAGAGGCAGAAAGCCAGCGAAATTCATAGAGTCAAGCAGTGTTACAACCAGCAGGCGATTTCACATGTTTCCAGTTTACCTTAAATTGCAACTTATATAAGACCCATACAAAAAGTACATTATTTTTATCTTTTCCATTCTCCTTTAAAAAACTAAGGGTAGGATAGTAAATGTTTTAAGCCCTTTTCGAAGATTATCCTTCATATACTGTAATCCAAATCCTTGCTGTGAGCTACGATGACTGATGGCCAGTTGTTCTCGTTACGCTTCCAAAAAAAGCGACTTTTTGCAGAAGATATACTTTTGGGGTAACACGTTTCAGCATTTTCAACAAAATGAGCACGTAAAATTCATTTTAAAGTACAACTGCTATGAAGCATTGAAGCTTTAGATGCAATCTTGACTCTAGCGTTACTGAAGTGAATTCGTGTTCAGTGCATTTGAAAGCATTGACCTTGGCCGGCTTAACTTCAGGACTACGATGCAGCCACCCGCCCATAGATTTCCACTTGTATTCCGATAATTTAGTGCAGCCGACATAAACTCAAATTTGTTGCCTTTTATGTTCTCGTTGTTGTTGTTAACTAAGCTATGGAGCTTACACAAATAGACAGTTGACTTTCTAGTTGGAAGAATCTCAGAACCGCAAAACAAATTAGGAGCACCTGTTGTATAAGAAACGTTAACCTGGGTCTATTAGTCCTTACTGCATAGTTTTACTAAATAGAGTTTGAACCCGCGCATTTCACGATGCCCGCCTTTTTCGATTCAGTCTTGTTAACTGAGGTTCATTTTAAAATTTTTTAAGTACAGTCGCCATAAGTGCAACGGCCCAGGCGATGAATGCTCATGGAAATTTCACACAATTGGCCTTATCTAAACATAGAAAAAGGCCATACACTTGCCGTAAATATCGAGCTACGGTTAAGCTTATAACATTAATACTTACTTTCTATTAAATTTATCAAGGATAGAAAATTAAAACTAAACGAAGTCAAGTCATAAACAATATACGATTCAAGAAGATCCTCCATTTTTCAAAAGTCTTCTAAACTTATGTAATATAACGTAAAAGTAATATAACCCACTCTATCAATATGTGATGTCCGAACACGCAAGATCACCAAACTACTGGATATATCAGCTGCTCTAACAAATTTCCCTGCGCTCGGGTAATTTAAATTATTATTTCCTTACTTGCACGGGTTCAACAGCCGATAATTTCTTGGTTCGACAGGTTTGTCACTATAGTTTTGAAAAGTACTGCAGTTATTCTCATGGGAGTATTTTGGTATTTCGATGGATGAAGAAGTACAACAATTGACAAAACAGTATATCGACCAATCAAGAGCAAAAAAAAATCAACAACAAAACAAAACAAAACAGGTAGATTACCAATCTCACCATTCCCTGAAGAATTCTTTTAAAAGTCTCTTAAAGGTGCCTCAGCGAATAAGTAGCACAAAAGTTGCTGCCCATAAGACCTACGTTCATTCCTGCATCACGTTTTTCGTAAAATGGCAAACCTTGGCTTCTGGAACATAGTAGGCATGAGTTGAGAGGTTAGAATTCGAAAAATTTAAAACTTGTTACCCTCTTACTTCTCCGTAAAATCTAGTTAGAAAGGAAGTTCACTGGAAGAATTTTTCTTTGCTTTCAAGGACTTATATAAACTACGTATGTTGCAAAACAACTTCAAATACAATTTTTTTTTCGCAATCGCTACTATATTTCTTTTTTTTTTTTCTTTTCGTGAGCACTGATCCCCATAGATTAAAAAGGTAACCATATATTAAAAAGGTAATTATCCTCGATCACGCAAAGCTGGTTATTATATTTGAATTCATCAACAAAAACAAGCAAAATAGATAACCGCTCGGCTCAAGAAAGACACTTATTTTTTGAAAGAAAGTTTTGATTTTATCAATTAGAACTAACATTTTTCAATCAAATTAGTGCATGCAGGGCATGCATTGTATAAAGCACCCGTCTTACATTACTTAAAGTGATGACAACCAAATTTCTTTTTGCTGTTTTTTATGAGATAGCTTTGTCTCGATACTGTAATAAAAACCGCCATATAAAGCACATTGGTTGAATTACAATATAAATTACTATATACGATGTTACGGCTATTGTAATGGCAACACAATCTCACTTTTGGCTCCACGAGTTTTAATCTATGAAGGACAAATCAGGTTTGGAAAAAATTATCAGAAATTTTCATTTATCACGAGTACTTAATAAAAATGAAAAACAAGCACACAATAAAAAAAACCCTTCTGTTCCAATATTAATTAACATCACCACTTTAATATCATTACGACTGACTGCATTCCTCCAATTTTAACAATTCAATCTTCAACACTGATAGTTTATCCTAAGCATTTTCTTCCTAATTATATGCTCAATCCTTGCTTTAGTGAGAGATCTCGAATCTTTTGACATCCTCAAACACGGTGGCCGATAGTGACAAAACATAGACACAAAACCCAAAACAGAATCACAAACCAGCACGAAACCCTAAACAGATTCACAAATTTTAAACAGAAACCAGAGTCACAAAACCCAAAAGAGAATAACAAACACAAAACGCAATCACAAAACAGAAACCAGAATCACAAAACCTAGAACAGAATCACAAAACCCAAAACAGAATCACAAAAGACCCGAGTCCATGAAAACACGCTCCGCCCCTTTAGCTCGGTTCAGGAAATAAGACCGCGCTCACAGCCTCCTTCCCAGTCGTCCTCGGCGATTTGGTAACTCGGATAGTGCGAACTGGCCTGGATACGAGGCTGCCGCGTTCCTAGTCTCAGTTCTACTCTTCTCGGAGTGGAAAAAGACTGCACTTGAGAAAGCGGAGGAAATCAAGTATAGCAAACATTGAAAGTGAGTTCACCCCATGTAAGAAAATCTGGATGCGGGAATCCAAGAAATTTTCACTTGTGGAATCCGGAATCCGGGAAAATTTTACTCTTGGAATCCGGAATTCTGGGCTTTGGAATCCGGAATACAGATCAAGGAATCCAGAATCTCACTAACGATTGGAATCCGGAATCCAACATCCAAGAATCCGGAATCCACGGCGTGGAATTCAGAATTCAAGACTATCTTGGAATCCCTTACATCAAGCGAGTGAAAGCAAATGGCCATTTAAACAAAGCTCCAAGACCAAAAAAGAGGATACGACGAAGTCAGGTTTCTGATTTCCTTTCTTCCTCGCAAAAGTTAAATAAATTTCAATCCTACAAAAGATTAACACTTGCACTTTTAATCGATGATGACAAAAATTTGGCATCTCTAGGCATTCTCAGAAGGGACCGGATACATACAAATATTGATCTTGTAACAAAGGTCTTCGCGAGCATTCATTAAACTTTCTCATATTTACTTTGCGTTGGAAGAGTGAAGAAATCCTGGTTATGCAGTGCTCCTATGAAAAGGTGAAGTTATCATTCCTCACTACCTCTTTTTTTTTTTTTGCTTTTTTTTTTTTTTAATGCCAGCCTCATCTGCTTTGGTCCTTTACTGATTCTACTTGTCTGCCAATCCCGATACGCATTAAGAGAACGGACAACGTAGTTTCTAGACCTCACAAGGTCTACACCGCGGGGGATTTCGACAACACACGTACAATTTTATAGGCGAAAGGCCACAGATATACACCCCTTTGAAGAATTCCTATAATTATATCACGCATCATCATCCATACCAGTGTTGTCGTTCGGACTGCAGAATCAAAGGTTGGAAAGTACACAGGCGCTACAAAGAAGGTGGCTAGGTTTGGAAAGCAAAGAGGCGAAATAGCAGGTAACTTGAGGTTTTGCATAGAGGAGCTGAAATCTTAGAAGTCTGTTCGTTTTTCGGAGATTTTTTGGCTATCAGTCAAACCTCTAGCCCATTTCGCAGTCATCAGTCGACTATTTGGACCTCTGATCTTAGCTATCAGGTTAAAGAAACCTCTTTTCTCACCTGACACAAAGCGCAGTTGAGACCGTTTATAAGCTATCGATTACTATTCTGTACTCAGCCTCATTTTTTTTTAAACATGTATTCCATACTTCCAAAGATCACTTTCAATTGAGACAATTTATAATTTTGCAAAAGCAGCGTGCTTAGGTTCTTCGATTTGTACAATAGCTTCACACAATTGGAAGTAAATCTTTTGACAATACAAAGTTTGGGAAATAGTGGACTACCCTTGGTCTGTAAGGTTACGCCGCTCGATTTATGGAAGAGATGGAAAATTTTAATTTTCAGTGGAGAAAAACCTTGTACCAGAATACTTTAAAGAATATGCATTCTTGTTTACATTTTTCGTCTTTGATCCGTGAAGGAAGACAACTGCAAGGCCAACCTTTAAGTCAAGTTTTTAGGCTTCAGTAAAAAGATACATTTATACTGTAACACTTAAACACTCCTTTCTTTTTTCTTTTTACTTATTGCCAAGGTCGCCAAAGCATGCTGTTTTGTTACTGATTTCATTTAACGCATACATCTCCTCACCCAACGTCCGCAGGTTCCAACGATTGACTGTTGAGTACTGAGAAAATGCCATTGGTATTCATATCGACTTATGGCCTGATAATTGAGTCCGGCGGCGTCCAAGGTTTGCTTAAAAGCCTTCGCAAGTTCTACAATTGACCTTGCCTAGTCCCTAGGCCTCATTATTCCGCGCGGTCAAAGCGTTTTGGGCCACGTGGTCCGATCGAAAATGTGTTTCCCGCCCGTTCGCCTCGATACGTCACCGAAATGAATTGACCGAGAAGAAACCGCCGCACAGGGACGAGGCAACAATTGACCTTTAAGTATTCCTAGCATAACCGCTTTAACGAAGTGGTAGATTTATTAGTATAATCCCCTGTAATGACTAATGAAATACATGATATTTTCGCCTTTTCAGTACTAATTAGATTTCCTTTAATTGATCCTGTCGATGTGTACGTGCTTCAATAAAAAGGGTTTTGGCCTTTAGCATGCAGAGACTTGTGCTAAGAGAAAGAAAATTATGAACATAGGCAAAATTTGCCTGATTTGCTGTAACGGGAATGTGTACATATTTGTGTCAACGGAATCATGGTCGGCGAATGCTATCATGTACCGTAACAGTAAAGTGATTCATATCGACTATTGCAACTTCCAGTTTGCTTTCCGTTAAAACGGCGGACCTCATCGATATGACGTCGCTGTGACATCATTTATTTTGACCACGACAATCAAGTGTTTGGGGGGGGGGGGGGGGGGGCTATAAATTTAGCTCACACTTTGTTGTTTATAAATGATTTTTGTTTACAAATCAACTGATCCATACTTTATGCAAACGCAAATGTTAATGAATATGACTCAACTAAATCACTCAAGAAACAAATGTAAATTAATAAGGAAATTATGTGTTCACATTTTGCTATTATAACGTGAACTACGATCCTTTGTTAGAATGAATGGGTGATTCATTTTGTGTCAGTTTGGTTGCATATTGAACGTGGTCGGCATCCAAAGCTTACTGAAGCCCCCTCCCCACCCCCCCTTATCCCGATCCCCTACCCTCCGTCTCCTTTCCCCTGGCCTGCCCCAAAAGCAGCCCCCTGCCCCTCCCCCCCCCCCCCCACCCACCCAAATTGCTTGGAATAGATTGCAATTGAAAGACTTGAGAGTTGGCACTTGAAAAGCAGTGAGAAATACTTTAAGTGGTGTTCGCTTTCCTCTCAAATTTTCAGGAATAATGCCAATGTTCTGTTATTGGCCATAACCATCGAATAGCTTCACGAACTTAACTTTTTTTGAAAGAGAACATTCAGTGAACCCAGTTGCTATACTTAGAAAAACAGTCGCCATTAATAGAATAAAACAAATACAATAGAATAACAGCTCATGACATAGAGTAAGTAGTCAAAAAGAAAAAAGGTTTCAGACAATTGGCATTTCACGTGGGGGAAATCTACGCTAGTTTATATGTCGAGTAAGTTAGATAATCCAAATGTCTGTGTTCTGGGGCATTAAGTTGTAAAAGCCCTTTGGCTCCTTTCCGGCGAGTGGGTAGTTATAATTATGGTTCTATCAACCCGAATTTAGCAAAATTCCAAAATTTCACTTTGTAAAATATTGAAAAACATATAGTAGTATAAGAAAGTGCCCCTAAGACGCACGAGCAGAGGTTTCTTTCTGGTATGGCTTTTTAGAAGTGCTTAAAAGCATTTGCGAAGTCGTTGGCTTGGCTTGTCAGTCGCTTAGTTAGTTTGATAACGCCCCAGAAAGTAACCTCTGCTCGCAGGGTACCAAACACGTTTCATTTGAATGTTATGTCATTAGATTTCCTTCACAGTATTAAAAGATAAAGATCATTTTCACATGAGGTCAAGGCGGCCATATTGACGTACCATAACAACGAAAGGGCGGCCACGCGAGTTAAAACGTGACGCACGTGAGTGAAAACGGCTCCTTGAGACCCGGTAGGGGGGGGGGGGGGAGGGTTACTCCTTTGAGTAAGCCATTTAGGTATGTGCCGCCCCGACGGGTATGGGTTTTGGGCCTTTTTGGTCTGAAAACGGGTCTGATACACTTTGCACAAACATAAACCACAAGGGACTGCAATGAACCGCAAACGAATATGCCGAAGAACGTAGGATCTGTAAAGACCTGATCAGCAAAAATAAAAATGTAGACATATAATTCGGCAAGCAGAATACTGCAATGCTGATCGTACTACGTGAAAATTAACTCTGCAAGACATCAACAAGACACCGAAAGAACTCAAAACATAGCGGGTATGTAGCCATAGACAGCTGTTTCGCCCTTTTTGGGGCTCGTCAGTATGGCGTAACAACAGAGAAAACTCTGATGCAAAATATCCGCGCACTATGATTTACACACTTATACACTTTGCCTATTTTGGTCTGAAATCAGGTATGGTTTTCGAGGGAACGACGGGAGCGTATGAACGTAGTTATCATTTCAATTCCAAATGAATAAGAACGAAATAGAAGTATGCGAATTCGAAATGCATTTGAAGAATTTATTAGTTTGCGCTCTAATCTAAGTAATGATGCCATCATTTCTGCCTAAAGGCCAGGTCTAAAAACGGGTGGGGATTTTAGAGGTCTGGTCTGAAAAATGGTGTGGAAAACTACATTTTTTGGTCTGAAATAGGTTCAGGGATTACTGGAGAACCGGGCGGCCCACCCCCACCAACCCAGGAATACCCCCCCCCCCCCGACCTTGAAGACTCTAGGGAGTGAAATGTTTAACTCTTTAAACCATAATATCTTCATACCAATTCCCCAGACTAATCTCTATACACTTTCTCAAAGAACTAGATAAAGAAATTTGATAAAAGATCCAAGCATTTTCGCTTTGATAATCATTATATGAATTCTTATAACCTTTTCTCTTGCTAATGTATTGACTTTGTTAGAGAAAATTGGTGTTGGTCACTCTCAGTGCTTCGCTTACAGGCCGGGCTGTAAATGCTGTCATCTGTCACTGCACTTATTTGGTGGCATTCCTTTACGAACAGTAATGTCCAAGTCAATTAGGACGAACTTTATTTAGCGTTTCTACGCTGCAAATATCTGCAGTCGATGTTCGGATAATGTCCGATAAAATTGGCCCATCATGACCGACGAAATCTTAACTATGTTTCGGACATGAAAAACTGGACAAAGTTAGTAACAAAAGCTTCATTCCCACCAAAGGTTAAACATCGTTAAAAGCTGTTTAGTTAAACACCGTTGAAATTTGTTTACTTAGCTTCTAATACTGTTATAGTTTACCTTTATCGACTGCAAATTTTGTGCAACTACATAACGGTTAGGTTAATTCGAATTCTGCCTAAAAGCCTGTGTTCTTTTCTATTGCTGTATTTGATAAGTGGTAGTGGTGGAAGTAGTGAGACTTTATTTAATTAATAATTAAATTAAACTTATTTAAATATATCAGGGTAACATCGCAGTAATAGAACTGTTAAACTGACAATGCCATGGTCCCCAAATTAACCAAAAACAATAATCGATAATAAAAACACAATATACAGCCGCCAACAAATATGAAACTAATTCCCCTGCAATTGATTATTAAATGACAAAAAAAAAAATACAGAAGAAATATCAGTTTTTAAAACATTGATGCAAGCTTATGATACATCCTGGCAATAAAAGTAATGCCGAATGATGACTGATTGCATAATACATTGATTTTATAAAATAGATTCAAGAAGTGATCGTTTTAATTGCTTTGCACTAGGGGTACCTTTCAGGTCAGCCTTAATCTTGTTTCATTCTTGTCAGGAATTGTTGCGACAAATAACATTATTGAAGTGAAAATATTGCAATAATCAGCCTGCCTGCGAATCACCTGCGTCAAGATGGTTACCTACGGCACTGGTCAAATTTTCGACCGGTTAAAAATTCGTGCGTTTAGGTGTTCCAACCTTAACCATGCGGAAATTTAAACGCCTAGCTGTTCAAAGTTTCGTGTAAGCAGATCGAAAAGATTAAACTGTTGCGTGTGAACGAAATGTCAGTTCAAATTTTTCAAAGCTGTGTGAACTCCTTCGCAGAATATCCCGCCGCGATTCCAATACAAATTTAACATCGTTCTAGTTAATGCTTTCAGTTACGCAACTTGCAACTATCTTAAATTTAAAAAAAAAGGTTATCGTAATTCAGCCTCCGGCTATATGGATAATTATAACAAACAATTTATCTAATCTAACTATATATCTAAGGTATCTATTAAATATATCGGGGAAGACATGTTTAAAAAGTATTAAGCGACCGAAAGCACGTGTAGCTACTGTTATAGTGTGTGTGGTATTAAAAATCAAATGTAGATTTGACATGAATCTTGAACTTCTTGATGTTTTTTTCATTTGAATGGTCAAAATTGGGTTAACATTCAAACCAAAATAAAACCGTCTCGGTTGACACAGCACGTGATGCAATTTTCAACCATAAATGCTAAAAGGCTTTTGTTTACACACAGAAAAGATATCTTTTGTGCAGTGCAAAAAACACTCCTCTTGAAGTAACGCCAATAACACATTGTTCGTCATCGGTAAAAATTTGTTGTTCAACAAACGGTGAGCGATGTTGCTGTTCAACAAGTTGTAGCCTTCGAGGAAGCTCTCCATTTCAAGAAGGGAAGTGGGGCGAGAAGAGCCGCGTCACGTATCCCTCGCACGTGAGTTTTCACGATATCTGGTCCAAATCAAGAGCATGCCTGCAGGCTAAACAAGCCAAACACGTCCCAACTTTTTGAACGGAAGAAAGCTCACCTCTGCTTTCGTTCAACAGCGCTCAACCTCTAAAGTGGTACATTTTAACATTCAACATGGCATTAAACAGTTCAACATTTGTTGCTGCAACTTAACAGTTGTGAATTAAAAAAGTTGAAAAAGTTCTGAATCAGTGACGAAATGCAAAAGCGGTCACATAGATCCGTTATGGAGTATAAGTTTTCACCCTACTTGTTCCTTGTTGTATTCAAAGTAGCATCGCCCTCGGCTGGTTACATAATGTTATGTTTTATACTAGCGAACAAATTTTTATTTTTAACCGCAAAAGCCGACTTTGGATAAATTTTTCACTGAGTTGCAACTGCATTTTCAGTCAAACTTAAGCGCATGAAAAAGTAACAGGAGGGCGGGGCTGCTGAACGGTTAAATGTGCGCTCTTTCAATTACGATACAGTGGAACCTCGATATAACGAAGGGCCAAGGAACTGACAAAATATGTTCGCTATAAGAAGATTTCGTTACATCGAGGTTCTTTTCCATATATTTTACTATTACGGGGCTTGGAATATCGTTCATTATACCGAGGGCTTTCTTATATAGAGGTTCGTTAAATTTGGAGGTTCCACTACATATCTTAGTTAGTTCCGGGGTTTGAAGTCGTTTAGTGAAACTAGTGGGTATAGATTATATCTATCCTGGTCTAAAGGAATTTAGTCATAGTTGAAATGTAAAAAAAAAAAGTAGCAAAGAAACGCATATGTCCAATTTGAAAAGTTTGTCAAACGTTTCTGGACGGTCCCCTAACACGCTAAAACGCACGCTACCCTGGAATAGCAGACATTCAAACAACAAAATCGAATCGAAGCTCCCTAATTTGAAGTAAACTTGGTTTAAATCTTTTAAGTCTATCACGCTCATATGGAGGCAAAATAGCTAAAATAAGTTTAAATATAAACAATTTGATAGTACCTTGCTTTTCTTGATGGAGATTTTATCGCTCACCTTGCGTCTGGGCACTGATAGAGTCGTGTGAAATGAATCACAGCATTTTTCAATTAGTGTTAAATGTGCGTGACGTCCGCAATGAACACGCGTGGGGTGGAATGTCTAATGTACTCATCGTAAGTAAGGCTAAGCAAGAAGGCTTTATTTCTGTATTTCCTGATTTTTTGGTGCAAATAGTCACTGCTGGAGACTGCATGGAAAAGCAAAGAACTTAATGGGAGGCTAATAAAGAAAGTTTCACTAAAAAGTGATTTCGTGCGTAATCCAGTGCGTTTAGGATCACTGTATATTGTACCATATGTTCACGGTCTAATTGGCAATTGTCAGGATTCCGCCTTTGCTCCAATTAATCCGAAACTTCCACTAGCCAATGTGATGCAATGAAATCCAAAGTACAATTAAGATTCTTTATAATGTTTCAAATGAATCATTACTGCTTTAATAAAAATTGCATGACTCAGGAAAAAACAATAAAAAAAGGACACTGAACATTACATTTCTGCGCGAAATCGTCATTTTTTAACGCGCAAGTGCTTTACGAGGTGTCGACAAGGTACTTTGATACACGAGCTGTGTTATTAAATAAAATATTTCACAAAAAACCGAGTAGGCGCAAAGGAGCGTGCCCTCAGAGGCAGTTTGCCAATGAGCCAACAGCCAAGCGAAGAGAAAAAAAGAGCGAGAACTCAATACTCAGGTAACGATGTAAGTTGTTAATACGTTCTACTTAAAAGAATAACTAAAGTGTATACAATACTTCACACTTTGAACAAGTTATTACCGCAAAACTTAAAAAAGGGAGACACTTTGAACGTATGATTATAATCCATGGTTTAATTGGTTGTCCGCCTAACCTCGACCTTTCCTCCTTTCTTTCTTTATATCAATTTTACAGAGTCGTGTCCTCCGCGCAGTTGCCTTTATGTTGAAATTATATCCCCTTGATGGCCAAAGTTATTACACAGAAAGTTAAGTACACAGACACAACGAAAGCGACTTGTTGAAAAAGCAAGCTGAATCTTTAGTACAAGTCCAGTCGGCCCTTTTTTTCTAGACACTTAATCACCACTCGAACATTCTAGCATATCACCAAAATTACGAGCTGACCTTTTTATTTGCTTTATCTACGGAGAGCGCCCCAGTAACACCCTTCACAAGCAAGCTAACAGTTCGTTCGTTCGTTCATTT
Organism: Porites divaricata; assembly: GCA_038088405.1. Lineage (NCBI taxonomy): Eukaryota > Metazoa > Cnidaria > Anthozoa > Scleractinia > Poritidae > Porites > Porites divaricata. The sequence goes on from JBBMOI010000022.1 coordinate 1,601,423, forward strand.
GTTTGTTTATAAGCTTGTTGTTAGTGTTTTGGTTTTCTCCTTTTAATTTGATTCGCTCTATATCGATGGAGAAGAAACATTCGAAAGGTACGAAAGTAGGGAAATTATCGACTGATAAAAGTTATAAACGAAGTTTTTTCTCAATGCCTTCTCCCAAAAACGGATTTCATTCATTAAAACGAAATAAAATCAGAAGACCTTTCAACTATGGTTTCCTCTGAAATATACCTCATTTTTAAATATTTTATTATTTATCATTATTATTTTAAAAGCCAGAGTATTTGAATTACGCTGTGTTGTGGCTACATTAGGAATAATGAATATAATCCGTTGCAACATATTGAACAGCAGGAAAGAGTTTAACAATGCTTAAAAATAGTCTTAAATGACAAAACTGGACCATTCTTTTTTCAAAATCGGTTGATAAGAAAACGTTTTACCTTTTTCAATGGACAGAAAATAGCGTGACACGGCCCAATTCAAATTCTCTTTCGACCTGGGTTAAGCCCGTACAAGTCGTCCTTCCGATGTTTACGTCTGTTGAAAGAGAATCCATTTATAATGCTGTCGAGAAAGGTAAGGAATGTTTCCTAAATATAACTTTGATAGATTCCCACAGACGTCGTTTAATACTTGAAAGAAAGCACTGCGTCTCTCATCAAGAAGAGACATCACCCTTAATGGCGGACAGCTCTACTTACGGCCCCCTTCCACCCCGTTTAAAGACATCTTTTTCGCGTCCCGAGGATGTACGTTCACAAGGAAGTCCACTTCATTTCTTTTGCATGCTTTATTAGAGTCAGCGTTTACTTAAGCGATTCCTTATCACACAATGAATTTCCCGTCGTTTGTTTAAACCGGAAATCTCCTCCTAAACAAAGGGCCTCTTAAGATTATATGTTAAGATAACGAAAATACCAGACTAATTCCGGAAAAGTCATTGTCCTGATGGAGTAAAGGCCGCTTGTGTAACCTTAATTCAAGTCTCCAGCTGGAACCTTGAGGACGATGATTTTAGCAGAGACTTGCTTTACGCTGAGTTTGCATGAAAGCAATTTTTTGATACGCGTAAAAAGCTGAAATTACTTATAATTAGAATGTTGCACCTTTAAACTGTAATCCACGAAAGTGTACTTTGACCTTAGTCTGATTTTAGAGGTACGGTTTTGCACCTATTTCAGTACATGAAACCGACCAACCGCCCAGAGGCAGCTTTGAAGAGAAGTAATAGAACTTTATTTTTGTCTGCGTGGTAGGCATTCCAATGCGTACTAAGTGAAAACTTGGGACCAGACCAAGAACTTCTCAGGTGTAAGCTAGCAAGGGTATCACCCATTTGGATAATATATACTAGGTACTTTTAAGAAGGCGTTGCGTGTTTTAACGAGACCTAAAAATCCCACCATGCTTACTATAATGTGTAACAATACATGTTCTTTCATGATGAAACACGTTGTCTATAGACTGACCGAAGATATAAAATCAAGGTAAAAAAAATTGATTAATACACTTATCTCAAAATTCGCATGTCAAGCAAATTACATTTGAGCATGAATTGCAGCCCACTTAAACGATGTTCTTGTCAACACTACACTCTGCGTAGGTTATAGATGTATTATGCCCTGAATTGTAAGTCAATAAACACAATGGAAAATTCGCAAAAGATGCGAAAACTGATATCACGAGCCTTATTACCGGTGTCGGCCTTCGTCATTCGCTTACATGCAATGTGTCAGATGTGTCATGGTAAAAGGAACAAAGACGGCGCCAAGCTCTCAACGTTTTTCTTGTCTTAGTCTGGGCCGTAATTATTTTGCCGATAAAAGTGTCAATATTGTTTCAAAACGTACATGAAGGAAAAGAAATGATAAAGCAAAACGATGACGACCTTCACCAAACAAGAAAGTTAATTTTGCCCTAGTCATGAGTCTCGACAGGGCAGAACAGAATCCAGATTTTGGGGGGGATGGGTATGGGATAGCTGGAGGGAGTTAACATTGACTGAGGTTTGCAGTGTCCAGTGAGACTCTAGTCTCCTTGGAAATCTAGATCTAAAATTCTAAGGGGGACTAAATGTTTTGACAATCCACTACTTTCTATTTGTGAATTCAAAGGTTTGTTTTGTTCGTAACGTCGGCTTACCTGCGTACAGTAAAAAAATCAGTAGAGCAAATCATTCCAAGTTCAGGATTCACTGTCAACCAAAGAAAGTGTGAAAAAGCGGAGCCATATATGGTGGCCACAAAATTTGGTACACAATATGATAGCCCATACTCTGATTACACTGAAGTTACCGTAAAATTCCGGAAATAAGGCCCGGGCTTATATTTTTCAAAGGCCCTTTTTGAGGGGCTTATTTTTGGAGGGGCTTATATTCGGAGGCGCTTATCTATGGAGGGAAATTTGCGTTTCAAAATCGATTGGTCTAGCCTTATAGTTGAAGTAAATTCACCGTTTTTGCTTTGTTTTACTTTGTCTTTGAGGGCAATTGTCCAAGTACAAGCCCCCCCCCCCCCCCCCGGGAGAAGCTTATATTTGGAGAGGCGATTTAACGGAGGGTTTTTTGCATTACTAGTTTGGGGGGCTTATATTTGGAGGGGATTATTTTCGGAATTTTACGATAAAGTTTCTTACATAGTCTAGCTCACTTCGGGAACAAGACATGACTGTAAGAGAATGTACGTCTAGGTGGATCCCTTTTCTAGGCACAGTTCCACAGAGTTCGTGTTTCAATTGTCAGGCAAAATGACTTACAGAAGCAATGTTAAGGAAGAAGTTGTCAGGTTAGACTTAGACTGCTTATATTTTGTAGTACGCTAGCCTCTAACTTCCTGTCGTGACTTGCATGATTTCCTCATGGGGTTTTTAGTTAATCTCATTCTTTTCTAGTCCTTAATGCTAAATACCCTTGGAGACAGCAACATCGTTGATTCCATTGTGTATTTACACATCCTTCTCGTAATGCTGAATTCTAAGGTGATACGTAACGTCCAAAACAGGATACTTCAATCCATTTTTCCTTTGCTTGCAGTAATCACTGTTTTCTTGATTTAGGTGCTTATACCCCAGGGATAAAAAAAATGTTTCGCTCTTATCATAAATACAAAATCTCTCGCCTTAAAGTACGGTTATTATATATTACTAAAAACTGAATCACTGGATAATGCAATTCTAGAGCTCTGATTGGCTTAGCGATCATGGTATATGAGCTATTATACCATGCTCTCCAAATATGGTAACTGTACGAGTTTGCTCAACATTAAAAACAAGCTGAAAATCGGTTGTTTTTACAAATAAATTCGGGACGAATTATCGATATTTTGTGGGCGTTTTTAATAAAACATTATTCCACTCGCGCTTGTTGGATATGAGATGATTATAGCCAACTCAGCGCTACGCGCCACGTTAGCTAACTACCATCTCATGTCCAACGCGCCCTCGTGGAATAATTGTTAAATATTATACGGTGACTGTATTCGACAAAGAAAATGTCAGTTTTAGACGAACAGTAGGAAAGCATGGGCGCGTTCTTATTTGTTATCTTTTTGTCTTGTCTTTCTTGTTTTTACAACCACTTTCATCATCATTTCCGGGGGTTTCAAGTGCGATTTTACCACCCCGCTTAATTTCTTTTTGAGTAGTGCAGCTCTCTCAGTCGATGAGTCATGTTATTTCAAAGTTCGCGTGAGTGAGCACTTTAATAGCTTGACAGTATATTTTACACGGCATTTTCTCTTCAATTTTGACTTTTGTCCGCAAGTTGGAGAGCAAGTTAACTTGCACATACATGTGCTAGTTTGCATATGAGACCAGTTGAATTTCTAACGTATGCTTGGCTAACTGAGAGAGCGAAGGGCAAAATGTTATGGATAAAAGAGATTCACCACAGAGAGTTTTAAGTTAAAGAGCATTACATTTAGGGACTGAGATGCGTAAGAACCGTAATTAATCAGTCCGAGGAGCTTTCACAGCAGGTTCATTGGCAAAGGCCAGAAAGGCCTCTTCGCTGACGGTGCACGCCTGTTTTTATAAACCCCAACATGGACAGGAACAGCGTGCTGTAACGCAACACCAGGCAGGAAATTAAACCCCACGCACGAGAAAAAAATTTCGCTTTAGTATATATTGGAAACCGAAACACGTCGAGTAGATCCGAGAATAAAGTAAGCTGCTTCCTTAAGTCTTCCTGACTCAAGACGGAAACAATGACGATTTACATTTGCTCATCATCACATAAGTGCAGTGTTCAGTTTGGTGATATTTGCTCCAGGAAGTCGTTTTTGCGTGGTCGCAAAATCTAAGTTTGAACACACTACGAATTACACTGGAATGATAAAGAAAAGCATTTGAGGAGTACATATAAAAGGAATTTTTCCACAAAAAGGGGAAATCATTGTCCTCTTACCAGCTAAACAGGCATTCTACATAAAACAGTTCCACGTTAGGCTGCCTCGAATTTCAACTGTGACCTCGTTCTATAAAGTTCATATGTATAAAGGCTCTATCAGTGCTATATTAAGCACACGATATAAAATGGTCTCGGGTCACATCAACAAACTACGCTTATGGAATTCTCCATTACTCTCTGCTCAACCTTATACATCTGATAAACGAATACACAATGTGTACGGGTTGCTTCACAATTATCCTTGGAATGCAATATGCTTAAACTCGTGCAAAACACTTAGTCTGATCAATGATCGCTTTAAGTACGTAAAACTCGAGTTACGACTTTCGATCTATCTTCATGATCTGTTATTAATAAACGAAAAAGCAATGGATAAATTTGTTTCACTTATGCTACGAGTGCTATATGCATAAAATAAAAAGAGCTAAAGACAAACGTAAATCTTTGGCAAAGTAGAGTCTGTTGATCGGAAAGTGCATGAAACTCAAGGATCATTTTTTTTAATTTATCGTTTTATATATTTTGTTACAGTGGAACCTCGAAAAAACGAAGGGGCAAGGAACTGTTAGCTATAACAAGTTTTCGTCACATCGAGGTTCTTTTCCATATATTTTACTATTACTGGAGTAACGAAAATCGTTCGTTATGCCGAGGACTTCGTTGTGTAGAGGTTCGTGAAATCGAGCTTCCACTGTAATATAAAGAGATGATAGGGAGTCCCGATCCCGCATTGCCGCGCGCTTTCACGGGAATTCCGCGTCCCGAACTTCTGTTATCGTTATCCCGAATATCGTTTTCTTTCCCAATCCCGCACCCGCGACTAAATTTTGGCGAATCCTGCTTTTCCGGTAGCAGTCAAATATCATATCCCGTTAACGTTTCCCGAATCCCGCTTATTATTATGGCCAAATCCCGGATCTCGGGTACAAAGTGCGCTCTCTTTTTTTTTATGATAACTTGGCAAGCTCTACCACATATTATCTTTTTCTAGTTGCTCTGTAACTCTCTGGCCAAATTTCGTCAATAGATGTGGCTAAATCGGTTTACCACTATTTATTTTTATCCGCGGATTTACGGTTCTCGCCGTGATCAACACGTGCATCGTATCATCGACCAAAACGGTAGAAAAAAGGCAAGAAATTTATGCGCCTTTTTTACACATCTTTGGCCACCGTTTGCTTGTAAAAAATCGGAAATAAGCTTACTCTAGGTATCAAGTAAATTGCCAAGGCAAAGAGTTGTGTGAATTTGTTACCGAATACTGAATTCTGTCGTTGCATGAAGACTTTGCGTGTTCCAAGATCGTATTTTTCCAACGAAAACATACTCTTTCGTCTCTGTCTTGGATTGCTTTGTTATTAGCGCTGTTAGAGTCGCTAATAGCCGATTAACACCATAGGATAGCGATAGTCATTCGAAACCAGGCAAAGTTTTGATAGGCTCTTCTTACCTCGAAAACAGTCCTCGAATCGTCTCACTGTAAAGGAGAAGATTCAAGCTGCGAGAGCGTGTTTATGGCCTCCCCTGTTTAAACACAATAGAACAGGTAGGGTGACATTCAGTTATGGGCGAGTGAGGGTGCACGGTACCATCACTTTGTGTTGCTAATGGTAACTGATTGAAAGCTTATGTTAACTATCCGGTCGATCCTATGAGTGTAACATTCGTAGTTCTTCCATCACCATTTTGTCCCCAAGTGAATATATTGATTATCATTTCTTAACATAATTTCTTAATGTTTTTTTAAGCACCGTCCATCTCTTTCGAGAACATAATCTTTATTTCTTGACCCTATAGATCTATAGATCAAATTTATACCGTTGCATAATACATTGTGAGGCCAAAACTACAGCAAACAATTTCTTAGACGAACACCGTTGGCTCTACACCGTGTCTACGTTAGAATGATGTCCCACTTTACCAGAGTCTTAGAATAATGACTTACAAACGGCAGGCACCAACTTTTGTAGAAATGACCGGTGTTTTAGAATTTAGATAAGAGTCCGCACAGCGAAAATTCCGTTATCATGTTTATGATTTGCTTTTGTTTATTGCCGCATGTGTTAAAAAAAGTTAAAGTTAAGAGTGTAAGAATAGGAAAAAATCATATTGAGCACGCTGTCATTATGCAACAGCTGCCCAGATTTGTATTAGTGCTATCACCAAACGTTCGCGACCTAAATGTGTAGACACCTTGAGCAACCAATGAACACATACATCAAATACACGGGTCAAAACAGTTATACGTAATTTTGTTTAACTCCAATAAACCAACTCTGACAAACCACACGAACATTTTTGTTTGTTTGTTTTTTTATTCGATGTATAACGACTGTGTTCGTAGTAATTAATGTGGCGCCTCTTGAATTGTACTTTGTTAAAAATGGTTGCAACGTAACGCTCCCAGTCTGAACGACAATCCGACAGCATAATCATTCACTTTTTTTTTTTCTCAAAAGCACACATTTCCTACCTAAGTTTATTTTTAATTGTGCTTGATTGTTAGTTAACGTGCACAAGGTCGCCGTTTATGTTGCGCCAAGCCTACTCCATAGGCTACTAAAGTTGAGATGAGCGGAAAACATGCATGGAAGAGGTTATGTTACTCCAAGCGGCCGTGACGTTTAGTCCTTCCGTTAATCCCTATATATAGCCTTTGAATTATGATATCAGATTTACAATAAAGAAAACAGTGATTTGTCCAAAGGAAATAGCTTTAGATGTGCTAAATTGAACAGAGCGAAAAGATTGACACTTTTCAACCTTTCGCCGTTCTTGAACAAGTTTCTCTCTGTATAGGAGCAACTAAAAAAGAGAGCAGCTAAAGTGGGTTCCAAGATTTCCGGCCCAGACTGTTATACCCGGTCGTCTTGCTTATAGAGTGACATTTTTTAAAAGCTATTCTGCGATACTACCGTCTCTCTCATCAATCTCCTAACAAACAAGTTACTCAATCCTGTTCTTTATCGTGTAGCAGCTCTCCTAACTCAAAAGCTAATTGGTTCGATAGCCTATCCGTAAAACAATGGGAAATAATGATAAACAATGAGTTATTGTTTTCTGCGACCAATGAGGAATGACTTTACGAGCAGCTCCTACAGTGCTGGTTCTTTACGTAGACTGAGCTGGAAAAGCGTAGCTTTTCAAAATGAAATTGTTTGTACATATTAATGTATATCATCGTTCTTCGCAGTGTAGTACTCCATGCGAATTAGTACTTTCTTTAATATTCCAATGAATTATCTCTCGTGATGAATCGCAGCGGGGAAAAATTCGCCCTCGCCAAAAGCCAAGCTACCGTAAAGATTTCAACTTTGAAGTGTAATTTTAAAAAGCGTTTGAACTGCAAATCACAATAAGTATAATCCCCTTCGTTGTTAAAGCAAGTTGCACGCAATTCAGTACGTAAATATTTTTCACGTGACACAAGTCCTAACAGGTTGTTAAAGCACGTGTAAAACACTGCTTTTATTCCAAAGCGCACTGAGTTACTGTCAAAGTTACCAAAGTAGAGAACGTTATAATTTCGTGGCTAAAAACAAAGGGTGTCAAGTCTATGGGACAAACACTTGAGTTCCACTTTAACTCTTTAAGTCCCAATATTCACATGCATTGAGAGAGTGATTTGAAGTGCCATAGGTGTGCTGAAACACTCAACGTCTAATATGAGACAGTATTTACAAGAGATAGCGTCATATAACAATCCCATTTTGGCATTAACAATGTCCAAGTGTGAGCTTAAAAGAGGCTAAAGATATTGGCCAAGCCCTTCTCTGCATTTATAATAACCAAGCTGCCTTTAAAAAGGTGCAGAAAAATACAGAATCAAATTTCTAACAATCTTGAATGAGAATAGACTTTGACGACATAGTAAAGAGCTTTTCTAAGAAACAAAACGGGCATTTCTTTGCTCCCTGAGCTCCATCTGTTCGCCTCCTTAATTTATATACAAATTCATTTATTCATTAATCAATTTGTTCATCTATTTTTTTTTATTTATCTGTTTACTTTTGCTTTTTAACTATTTATTTATTCACTTAGTTTGACCTTATTTATAATACTACTTATGGCCAAGAATTACAAATTATAACCCACAGGCATAATTGATACATGACACTTTAAATAGCACTCTAATGGCACTGTGTGATAACAGAAGACATGCAAGTCTGATCTAATTTATCGTTCAATTTTTCCTTGTCTTTCAAAGATATTAAAATCATTATGCTTATGGATCTCTACTTTTGCTTACATACCAGGCCCATTGTTGCTCACAGAAACATGTGCTACTTGAAGCAAAAACTATGGGATACAACTTACAACTTAAACAATACAAGAAATAGCATGATATAGGTTAGCTAGAAAACCAATTTTTAGGTAACTCATACACAAAAGTGTAAATTTATCCACAATTATAAGGTTTTTATTGCACAAAATTGCAGGACATTTGCTGGACTTGCTGCGACTTTTTCCATTGATACATATACATGAAGATACATTACAAGAAGTTTAAATTTTTTATCTGCACTTCCACTTAAGACATTGTATCCTATAACTCTATGTAAGGGAATCCAAGATTGTCTTGAATTCCGGATTCCACGCCTTGGATTCCGGATTCCGGATTCCGGATTCCAGGCCTGCAATTCCAGTCTCTTGTTGGTGGAACTTAAATTCTGGATTCCAATCATTAGGGAGAACGCAGATTCCTTGAACTGTATTCCAGATTCCAAAGCTCACGATTCTGGATTCCACAGCAAAATTTTCTCAGATTCCGCATTCCACAAGCAAAATTTCTCGGATTCCGGAATCCGGATTCCCTAAGCCTTACATGGAGCTAGCTCATCTTACACTACAATGGTGTTTGTACTGTATATTAAATTTTGGCAAAAGGTTGGCTTCCTTCAATCTTTGTTCGTACGCCTTTAATGTCATCAGAATCCTGAATTCTAGTTCGATTTAACTACTTCGACCCATTTTATTAGTCAAAGGGACAAAATTAATGCTTTGACAAATTTCTTCGGCGCTACTTACCCTATGCTTTGTTCATTTGATTTTCCCCAAAATTTCCTGTCCAGGCGTCAAAATCCACATCCTCTTTCGAAATTCATTTTGCCTGATTTTTAGCCTTCCTTCGGGGGCGAAAAGGGTGCAATGGTGGGAAGATACAAGTCAAGTAAACGCCAGACGCTTTGTATACTTTACCTTCGATGGCCGCCATTTTAACAAAATATCACCCAGGCCTTGCAGCCGAGAAGAGACTAAGTACTAAATCGGTTCTTGGCCAATAAGAGGCCAGAAGAGATTCGTGCGAGGGAAAGGACACATTCAGGGAGCTTTTAGACCGAACAAAAAATTTGTCGTGGTGTGTTTGCGCCCCCATAAAACCGTGAAGGAATTTCACGTTGTAGTCGTGCAGTGAACACAAAGAAATGTACAAAAAAAGTGTGCTGCACGTGCAGAGTCGTGTTGTTAGTTTTGCTTATGTGGGCCGCACAGTTAAATAGTCGGCCCGAAGAATCCTTGGGTTGCACGTGACGTCACCAAAAATCAAACTAAGAAACTATCGATTCTTCTGAGTTTCTACTTTCACGAGGTATTACAGTACCTAAACATCTTTACATAAACAAATTTTTGGTTCGAAAGGGTTGTTCGTTTTGCGAGAGAGGACGCTTGAATTTCCAGGCTTTTGCGTGACGGGGCATTTAGCTGGCGGCGGGGAAAGCTCTTATGTGGGAGATTTTGCAATCTAAACATTCCTTATCTCAGCATAAATATTACTGTAATCTTTATGAGTTCCTCGAGGGAAGAATTCACGCATTAGTAGGAAAACTCGAAAACAGATGTTTCTGTTGATATCCGGCGGCCATATTGGTGTTCCTGAAAGGGACACCAACATGGCGTTTCCATACAAAGCTTTATAAATTTTGGTAAACCGTTTTTCCCAATATCTCGCATTTGAAATATTTCACAGACCTAATTCTTGGCAAGGGTTTTTGTATATTTATCTTCTTTCATTTCCCAGATTCTAGTCCATCTGTATTGAATGGTTTGCATTTTTATTTTTCATTGCGTGACAGTGAATTCATGATAGTGGGGGACCCCAAAATAAACGTGATCAAATTAAAATGAGAGATTATATGGACAGGCGGGTTACCTCATCATCTAAGCGGGTTACCTTACCAACCTAGGGTCCCCCACCCCATAGCAAGGCTGCATTTTAATTAACGCTTCCGACTAAAATCAAGACCTTTATCCTTTCTTGCTAAAATAAAATACGTCATTTTCTTGGGTTGTATGGTCGTTTCCCCACTCGGAAGGCTGTGTCACAAATCGGACCCCTTGTTAAACAAGCTACGTCACGAATTTTGGCCAATTTCAGAAAATTCAGACAGTGGAAACTAACCCCCCTAATTCAACAAAAAATAAAAACAACCGCTGAAAACGGTTTAAACACTGCGACAGTAATAAAAGAACAAACAAACAGACAACTGCGAAAAAAATCATTGCGGTTAAGGAAAACTTTTAAGCCGGCATAATCCGCCGGGCTGGTTTAACAAAGTTCATCTATAATGTTTGCCTGGGATACTTTGTTTGTCACAAAACTTTTCTTTTTTTTTTTATAAGTGATTTCTTTCTCAATGGACCACCCATTTTAGTGTCCTAAGGCCTCTTGTCAAGTATGTTAACCCATTTCAATAAAATGCTCGTGACTAGGATACGACGGATACGGTCATTCAACATACAAACTTTGGTTTCTGGACATTTATCCGATTTCCATCAAAGGAAATCTTTTTAAAATCAGGATATCTTTGGGAATTAGTGATATAAAGCTGCTGACTGAGGCAAAACATTTGGTCGCCGCAAACACTATCGCAGTGTGAAGTCTTTTAGGAAAAGATTTTATAGATTTTATAATCATTGTGGCTCCATTTTTATCCCTCTTCTAATCCAGCTACATTAAGTACGTTTCCTGTTTTTTTAACCATTTCTGCGAACAATATACTTTTTGATTCAATAGCCATTTTGGTGGTTCTTTTTGTCGCGTGGCCTCGTGATAACACGCGCTTACATATAAGGTATAGTATCTAGCTAGTCGTCTACAGGTCAGCAATATCGGGACAGTAGTATATTTCATAAATACAGTAAGTAATTGGTTTTTGTTGAGCTAACATAGCCTAATGTTTATTAGTCAGTTTACAATGCTGCTAAGCCGATTCCCACGGCGAAGCGTCTAAATGTTATTATATCGCTAGTTACCATCAGGGTTTCACAAACATTTATCTGTGAAATTGTGTGTTTCCAGATTGTCTTCTGAAGTTAAAAACACCTTGGTAAAAATAAAATGTGTTTTTTTATAAGAAATATCCCCTATTTGGATTTAAAAGATTAATTAGTTTCCAATTTTAAGGACCTTAAAGGTTAAGTTATTTGGCATCCTAAATTAACCGCCGTTTTGATTTTTTTCATTTCAATCTACGAAATAGAATTGGCGTGGATTTAGAGTTATTCGAGATCAATTGATGTTTACCAGAAGTAGCTCCTTCGATTCAGCTTATTCTAGAATTGGTGCTTAAACCCGGGACACAGCTCTATGTTTAAATTTTTTTTAGCAATATATTCTCTAGCCTTGCAGTCTCATACTAACGCGCGATCATATTGAGAAATATAAGGTTCAATTAATTTGATTCTGTTTATAGGGCAAAGTAAAAAGAGGAGTCGTATTTCTCGTTCAATCTTTTAAAACTTCCATACGTACAAGATGTAGTTCACCTAACTGCGAGATGTCGGCGGGTCAACCCGTCGCTACGACGAAAAAAAAAAACAACCAGAGGAGTTTGATAACGTATCAAGACTGTCTTTGATTCCCTAACATAGGGCGAAATCTACAAATCCAGCTTACCTCATCTATTTCTGTGTTCTTCAGCAGAAAAAGTGCTACTTCAGAATGTGGGGTGTGCTTGCCTCAGTGTGGGTATTGATCGTCACAGCTGTAACAGGTATAGTGAGCCTTGAGTTTCTGCAAATAAAGGATAAGTCTGTATAAAAATATTAATTATTATAGGTGGATATATTAAGTTCCCAGCAAGCTAGCAGGACACTTGTCTGTGTGCCGTGATCGGATTTTCGCCCTGTGTAAGGGAATCCAAGACACTCTTGAATTCTGGATTCCACGCCGTGGATTCCGGAGGCCATGTGCTGGATTCTAGTATTTTTCAGTTGAACTTGGATTCTGGATTCCATTAGTTATTGTATTCCGGATTCCTTGAGGTGTTTTCCAGATTCCACAGCCCAGGATTCTGGATTGCAAGAGTAAACTTTTCCCGGATTCCGGATTCCAAAAGCAAAAAATTCCCCGGATTCTGTATTGGATGAGGCGAGAATTGTTTTGGAAGATTTTGGTTATAGATATCGTTATCGCTATAGTTATCATAGTTATGGGCTCCTGCATTAACGTTATCGTTTTCATCATTATTTTATTACTTTTTCAGTTGAAACGAGCTTCACCACAAAACCTTATAACCAAATAGTCATCGAGAATACTACTGTAACATTTCACTGCAATGCCACAGGGCACCCAACTCCAAAGATAACATGGACCAAGGACGACAAGATACTAGGGGAGGGAAACACGCTGATATTTGTAGCTTATAGAAATCAGTCTGGAGAATACAAGTGCATAGTAGACAGTGGTAGAAATTCAACTATCAATGCGACTGCGTCTCTCGATGTTCAGTGTAAGTAGCGCAACATTTATTACCAGAACACTTCACTTCACTTATTTATTTGATGTAACCTCGTTCATTAAATGAATGATATTATTTACATCTCGGGGCAGCGGACTTCTAGAGATTCGTAAATAACGATAATTTGCGGAACATAGCATCGTCCGCAATTTCTACAACATTATGTGGTAGATTATTACAATCTCTAATTGTGCGTGGCACAAAACGATTAGTAAAACAAATCATTTTCGCGGGAAAGCCTGGGCCCAATTGTTCGAAGGGCTATTAGCGCTTAACCCAGGGTTAAATTTAACCCGGCTTTCTTTTTCTTTGTTCAAAAGCATTTCCTCGGACAATTTTCTCTGTTATTCTTAAGAGTATCCAATCATTAACCTGTTGACAGAAAGAATAAAACTGAATTTACTTTTTAAGCTTTTCAATCGGAATTCAAATTTCGCACTAACCCTGGGTTATCTAAACTCAGTTTTGAACAACTCGGCCCTGTTCTAAAAATACTTCTTCGAGGGAATGGTGGCGGGAAGAGGGGGGCGGTGTGAGGTGGAGGGAGGGCTTACTCCCTTACATGGCCTATACGGGAATGTGCCACTTGACAGGGTATGGTTTTTTCCCTCTCTGTCCTAAATAGGGTGTCTGATTTGGTGCGAGTCTGTCCTAAACAGGTGTAAAATTTCGTGCGTGTATATAACCAGGTGTATGATTTCGTGCGAGTCTGTCGTAATTACAAACAGGGTATTGCCTGCTGCAAGATTGATTTGATTTGCTTGATGAAATTTTTTTGTACTCCAGTGCACAAAAGCATTGACTATAACCTGAATTTGCTCTATTACAATTGCCAATAAATGGCTTTGAAACAAGACGGCTTGCATTTTACTGTTTGTCCACAAAAAGCTAGGGCAATAAAATTGAAAGTGTTGTCCTAAAGAGGATATGTATCTATCTTAGCATTTTTTTGTCCTAAACAGGGACAGGGTTTCAAACCCTGAGCGGCTGACGTCGAGTACTCCAGTGCACTGTTTAACGTAGACTTTTTTTTAATTGTGGGTTACTCTTTTAATGGTATCTAGATTATTCGCTCTTGTTGTAGATCCACCAAGATTAACCTCAGAACCAACGGACCAGACAGTCATTGAAAGCGAGACAGTAAAGTTTCGTTGCGATGCGGCTGGCAACCCTGCACCAGAAATAGTGTGGATTAAAGATGGGCGGACTGTTGGTCAAGGGCAAGAATTGAGCTTCCAAGCCTTGAGAGAACTTTCGGGAAAGTACTGGTGTTCTGTGCAAAATGGTTTGGGCATCAACGTGAATGTTAGTGCTGAACTTGATGTCCAATGTAAGTAGAATTCTATGGGTCATTAAACGCATGTAGCCCGGTTGTCCCCAGCGAAGAGGGATGAGCGGTGGCCGTATTCGCGGAGTAACCAGAGCACTCCTTTTTTTTTTTTGACACATTCATGGATACGCGGACATAGTTTCCTGAATCGATAATATGGGGAAAGGGAATAAGCCTAATTCTCTGCATAACTTGACTGACGCAAGTTGTAAAATACACAAGGCCGGAGGAAAAATATGAAATGGCACAATGTCAAACTTTCCAGTCATTTCGATGGGTGTTGGACAGATGACGTCACTTTTGGCCTAAAACGGTGTTAACGAAAATATCATGCGTTGTATCTCACTAATGCTAAATGATATCTTTATATCCAAGCATAGAAAACGAGAATGTTGACCTCTATCTTTTTTCTAATGAATCTATTTGTTCCAGTTCCGCCGACCATAATATCAGCACCTAAAGACAAGACCATAATCGAAGGTGCCTCAGTAACATTCCACTGTAATGCCACAGGAAACCCACCCGCCAAGATAACTTGGGTCAGGGATGGCAAGACTGTGTCCTCCGAAAATGTGCTCACTTTTGAAACCTCTAGAAATCAGTCTGGGGAATACTGGTGCACTGCTGAAAATGGCTTGAATTCAACAGTTAATGCAAGTACCAGTCTCGACGTACAATGTAAGTACTAATTTTAATGCTGTGTAAACGCATTGAGCCAGGTAGCCTGCCTAGCAGACACTTCGAGAAAGAACGCGTCACACGAAGGAGACACTCAAGGCGACACGCGTGTCTCCTTCGCGCGCCCGTTTCTTCTTGCTCCCATGACTTAGGTCTACTTCCAAGCGCCTGATACGAAAGCTATGGGACAGGCAAAAGTTTTGAATAGGGAGGGTTGACACCACTTTCATTGAATTCCTATTTCGTTTGCTTATAGTTCCACCAAAGATAATCACACGGCCGTCCAATCAGACACACCTTGAAAATGAGGAGGTGAAATTACACTGTGCTGCCATTGGTAATCCAATTCCAAAGATATTATGGATAAAAGATGGAATAACTATCGGCACTGGAGAAAACCTGATCTTGAAAGCATGGCGGAATGTCTCTGGAACGTACACGTGCATGGCAAAAAATCTTTTGAATGCAACTGCAATTTCTAGCGCTCATGTCGATGTGCAATGTAAGTATAAGTGACGTGTAATGATTAGGTTGCATCACGTGAACCCTCTGATTAAAACACAGGCTCAGTTTGAGCAAGCCCCAAAATGACTTGGTACAAACATGGCCAATTGCATCTTCTCGATCGAAATTTCGCGGTTATTTGTTTTCGTTATATATGATACATAAAAAATGCCTTAATAGAAGATAACCGCTTGGAGTCAGTGCCCCTTATCACCATAGCCAGTGCTTAACCCTAATCACTATTTTCAGTGCTTAACCCTAATCAGTATTGTTGCCAGTGCTCGAAACCGAAGCGATAAGGAATACTAGGTTGTGTAAACTTCATAAACTGTCCAAGGGGGCTTAGGCCTATGGGATCTAATCCTAAGCTGGTTAGCAGTTCAGACACTCTACCACTAAGCTACCGGAGACCCGTTTAAGCTAAGACTACTTTTTATTTTATAAATGTTCACAGGCCCACCAAGTTTGACAACTCGACCAACTGACCAGACTGTGATGGAGTTTTCACAAGCAAAATTCATTTGCAACGTCACTGGTAATCCCAGCCCAAAGATCACATGGACCAAGGATGACAAGATTGTGGGGAGTGGAGCCATAATAATCTTTTCGACGAATAGAAA
Organism: Porites divaricata; assembly: GCA_038088405.1. Classification (NCBI taxonomy): domain Eukaryota; kingdom Metazoa; phylum Cnidaria; class Anthozoa; order Scleractinia; family Poritidae; genus Porites; species Porites divaricata. The sequence continues at coordinate 1,617,704 of JBBMOI010000022.1, forward strand.
TGATTCTGGACAATACTGGTGTACAGCAGACAATGGTCTGAATTTAACTGTTAACGCAAGCGCAAACCTTGAAGTACAGTGTAAGTGAAAAATTGTGACAAGTGTTGAGCAGGTGAAATATATAGACTAACGAGCCTTATGATCCCAAAAAAGTACAGTCATGACAGTTTTAAACACACCCTTTCCATTGTTTCGCAATATAAGACTAGTTCGCTCATACTGTCTTGTAAAGAAATGAAGATTCCTCTAAGGGGGTGTTTACATGACACCGGGTCGACTTTCGCGCCGCGACGAGTTCACTCTGTTTCCCTCTCATGGCTCTTCATTTGTTTACATGATACCACCACAAAAAGTCATGCCGGCGCGAGTCGCCCCGGGGCGAGAATTTCACTCCAGTACGAAATCTCGCAACGGTATCATGTAAACACGAAACGACCACACGTTTCGTTGTGAAATCGGTCTGCCGGTAGACTGGAACGGGTAGCGCATGTGTAATGTTCGCGATTTTGAACCATACGTGCATTTTATCAACATGAAGTGTACCTTCAAATAACGAGATGTGAAATAACCCAGTCATCATGTAAACGCGATACGAAATCAAAAAGTCATGTCGGTATGAAACTCGCGCCGGTGCGAGTTTTCTCGTGTAATCACCCCCTAACAGGGGTATAGGAACACTGCCTAACAATCATCCTGTCCTTCTTAAAAGCTTATGTCAAACATCACTGCTAAGGTTTGGCGCTTTTGACTTGGCTGAACGTCGCACTTCAGTCGTTTCGTCCGACGCAGGAGCCGATTAATCGGCTCCTGTCCGACGTTAATATTTTTGCATGTGTCTTCAGATGACCTGAAGGCAAAAAAGTCGCTAGACTTAAAGGTAGAACCGAAAGTAATACGTACATTGACTAAAACGCCTTTAACAAGCTCTAAAGAAAACAGTGGGCACTGAGGAGAAAAAGTAGTAGTTTCAATATCTAGCAACATTTTTGTTTTCCAGTTTTACCGAGCTTTATCATCGAACCAAATGACCAAACAGTTATTGAAAAGGGAAATGCGACGTTCAAGTGTTCTGCCACAGGAAATCCCATCCCAAAGGTAACATGGATTAACGATGGGATAACTGTGGCTTCAGGAGATACCCTGCGCTTTGTGGCTTACAGGAATCGGAGTGGAGAATACTGGTGTTCGGCTGATAACGGATTGGGTCAGGCAAAAAATTCAAGTGCTCATCTCTATGTGCACTGTAAGTACAATGTTTCAGTACAATTTCATACAATGAGAGAGAGAGAGAGAGAGAGAGAGAGAGAGAGAGAGAGAGAGAGAGAGAGAGAGAGAGAGAGATGGATGGGGCCCAACTCACAATACGGTTTTCAGTGGGGCCTCCTATATATTACAAGGGCGGAAAATCAGAGTAGGTTAAGATAAGGAATTTTAAGTGTCTTGACGACGTCATATGACGCAAAATTAAGGCGTCATAACTCAACTTTGCCGCCATCTTAGATTTTTGATGGATTCCATTTGTGCTAGAAAAGTTCAAAGAAGACGAAGAAGAGGCTGGAAAGAATTTCCATCATTCTATTTGCTGCTGCTATTCAAACTTAATAGATTCATATTCAAGCTTTTTTCCTTTTCTAGTCAAACCGGAGAAGACCCGCCTGACAATTAACACAGATATCACCAAACCCGTCCAATTTGGCAGCTTTGTTACATTGAACTGTACCACGCATGCGCGTCCGGATCCCGACGGATATAAATTCTACAGGGGACAAGAACTTCTCAGCAGTAACGGTAGTGGTGTGTTCGATCTCCGGCTTCAACGTAGTGGTTTATATTCCTGTCTTCCATTCAACAGTGCTGGGGATGGAGATCAAGCATCGTTAAAAATTATAGTCGATGGTAGGTTAAGATTAGTGGTGAAGACTTTTTTTAAAACAGTCTCGAAAAGTCTATTGTGGTTTTACGTCCCATGTTGGAAAATCTGGATTCCAGAATCCATAAACTTTTTTTTTTTGTAAAATCCGGAAGCTAGGAAATTAAGACGCATCTCAAATCTCAAATCTTTATTTTAACACGGTAAAAATTCATCAGGTTTTGTTACATATGAAGTATAAACTACATAACAATATTTAATAATAATAAATACATATCAATCATTATATCAATGGAGACTCACCTTTCCACCATGGGCATTCATATTCTAAACACAATATTGGGCTGTTTGCTAAATATACTGTTTTGAATTATTCACGCATCAGGTTTATGCTTGTTAGTTTGTAATACATCGCAGATTAGTTTGTGATCTGACATCACAAACCAAACATGTGTCAGGCACAGTGCGGTATGCAGCTGACCTGATGTTTTACACTAAGCCAAATGCCTGACTTCCAGGGGCACATTTGCACCCCCCCTCCCCCCCCCTCCATCCACACCCTTGTAAAAAGCACCTCCAATTTAGAGAGCGAGGAATAGCATTGGTGAGAGCACTCGCCTCCTACACCAATGTGGCCCGGGTTGAAATCCCGGCGTGTAAGTCACATGCGAGTTGAGTTTGCTGTTGGTTCTCTGCTTTGCCTTTCTTTTGGTATAACTAATTAATTCTAAATTCCAATTCGACCAGGAATGATAAAAAAAAGTCACTATGCAGATATGTTACCTCTCTAGAATCTCTAAATCGTTATTTACCTCTTACATCAAGATGTATTTGCAATCGCAAAGAATTCATTCCTCAATTATTACGTCAAATTTTCATTACAGCCTGGAAGCCTTCTTTTGATCTACCGTTTGGTCCATTTTACCTCTTCAAGGGCAACCAGGCTCGGCTTCCCTGCAAGCCTAATGCAGAACCATATCCAACTTTTAGATGGTTCAAAGATGGTGTACCCATTGGACATGGACAAAACGACAGCTACACCTTAGATGCAGACGGTTCTTTGCTAATAAACAACGTTAAAGATGGGAATTCAGGCAGATATACTTGCATGGCTGAAAATTACTTGGGAACAGCAAATGCGACGGCTAATGCAATTGTGCTTGGTAAGAGGCAAAAGGAAGTTTGTTGCTTCTAATTACAGTGTTGATATCCATGACCCGTTTTTACATTGCATTTACTCTTCACGTGTTTTAATTGACATTAAGTGGCGAAAATTAAAGCCGACTTTAGCCGGTTTTTAACAAAACCACGATCTAGGCCTTCTTCTTTTTATTTTTTGCCAAACCTCAACAGTAGCGCCAACCAATTTCGTTCCATGTAAGGAAAACCAAGACATTCTTGCATTCTGAATTCCACGCCGTGGATTCCGGATTGCAGGTACTGGACTCCAGTTTCCTTTTCAGAGGAATTTGGATTCCGGATTTCAATCGTTAGAGGGATTCCAGATTCTTTGAGCTGTATTCCGGATTTCAAAGCCCACAAGCAAGTATTTTCCGGATTTCAGAATCCGTATACCTTACGTGGGGCGAAACAGCATCCAAACTACAAAGTACATGTAGCTGTTGGGCTCGAAGAAAGAATGGAGTTCTTTAAAAATGCGCGCATCAGTGATTATGCATATTTAGTATAGTCGAACTCAGCCGGTCACTGCATTTGAGATGATTACTCAACTAAAACGCTGGCCCTTTTGTAAAGGCGTGTCCTATTGTTTTTTCTATAACAGAGAAGACGCAGATTGTTGTCAAGCCAAGAAATCATTCAGTCTCTGAGGGCGCTAGCGTGGATCTGCATTGCAAAGCCACCGCAGATCCTTTGCTAGAGTTGATCTACGTCTGGAAACGGGACGGTGCGGATATAATTGGTAACCTCAACATCATGTGGCTGGAAGAGGAAAATGTTTTGAGAATAAAAGACATCACTTTTAAAGAGACCGGTGTGTACACTTGTCTTGTGTACACGCCTGAACCAAGAGGATCCGAAGATAGTGCCTCGGCGATTGTCTCTATTTCAGGTGAAGTATACTGCGAACTTCTACTTCGAGAAAGGTTGTGGGAAAAAGTGCAAGCGGCAATCCGAAAGGTATTGGGGGTAATTTTGAGTTCACAAAGAAATTTGAATGAATGACTGAGAGGCCATGGTGGTATGTTTGCGAGTGCTAAAGGAAAGCAAGAAAATAGGCTCGATAGCTACAGTGCCAGGAACAGTGTATTGATCATATCCCATGTTACCTTTCGCGATTGTCGCGTGCAATTTTTTTTCCAACAACTTTCTCAAAATACCTGTATATTCCTTTACAATGACGATGCGTGGAATCGAATCTCTTCTATTAGAGGCATTGTATATCAATTTTTGCTGAAAGTCGAGATAGGCTGTATCGCTTTTGTAATTAATCGATGTTGTCTCTATTTTTTTAAGTAGAACAGAATACACTGTGTCTTCTGAGAAACCGAAATTGATCATTTAAGAGATAGTTTCTCATTAATTTCTACATGAATACGCGAGGGTTGTCCAATATTCCAAAACATCTATGCACGGCAATGTATTGTATTGTCTTCACTTTACAATACTGTATAAAAGCATAACAATGAAGAACGAAGCAAAACTATGAGAAATTTAACAAAGCAATGCATAAATTTGTCGGAGTAGACTATTGGACAAGGATGCACAAATCACTAGTATTACAAAACAAAAAGAGCTAATGACTAGCTCGATACAAGAACAATTATATGTGCGCAGCTAATTTAAATTCTAAAACAACGCCAAAAAAAAAAAAAAACGCATGAAGGAAGGATATGCGAGGCAGGTTAGGAAATGGGAGATGGCAAAAAAATAACTGAACTCTGAAACACCATGTGACCCCTTGTGCACCCGAACCAATACTCCCAGCTGTGTGTGAGAAAAACGTTTTCCGCTTCTTTCGTGCGGAAAACCACACGTTTCAGCGTAACACTTTTTCTTTACCCTATCAGGCGTTCCATTGCCTCCAACTCGTCTTGAGGTAACAGAGTGCTATAACAGACTCACAAACCTCTCATGGACCCCTGTTATTTCTGATAGCGCCAAAATAACCACTTATTACCTGATCGAGCAGGAAACGAACCATGAACCAAACGTCTTCAAAATAGTCTACAACATCACCAATCCTGATATAACATCGGTTTCGTTGACGCTTCCTGGATGGTCTTCTCTTCGCTTCCGTGTGAGAGCGGCAAACGACGCTGGACAGAGCCGTCCAAGTGTAACTACTGAAAGATGGCTTTGCATCACTCCTGTTGGAGGTATGGTTTTTTTTGTATTTATATCTGATCTTGTGATTGAAATAACGCGATTAGCCTGAATAAACTTTTTAGTTGCATTATAACGATGGCAATGGAAACGACGATTATGATACTGATGGTTAAGAGTGATTGCGATGGTGATAATGATAATAACGACGACGATAATAATGATGATGATGATAATGATGATAATGATGATGATGAGAAGGAAGAGAATGACAATCATCATCATCATCATCATCACCATCATTACCATACATCATGACACTCTTGATCATAATTATGACGGAATTTTTTCAAGAGAAAACACTAAAGGAAAAACACGGAAACGTGATATATATCCAATTTTTTTTCCCGTCCTTTCTTTGTTCTTATCTACTTCATTTAATTACAGCACCCAGCAAGTATCCGAGCAATGTGCGTGGAGTTGCTACAAAAGCAAATGAACTTTTTATTACTTGGGATGTAAGTATCGAAATATCTATGAGGTACTTGAGTGCATCTCAGCTGATAATTGTGCAATAATGTTACCTATTACGTAGGATGCGCCTGCCGTTATAGAGTCGAATGGATCGTTATAGGATTCTGGGAAACTGCCCACCTAGCCCTCCCCTAAGCCAATATTACACTTACTTCTCACTTAGGGTAAAATGTTTGCTCAGGGAGGGGTAGGTGGGCAGTTTCTTAGAGACGTGTAATGATCGATAGAGATTTCTCATTTTCTTGGCCCCATGTGAGCTAATCCAAGGCAGTCTTGGTTTCTGGATTCAAGGTACTGGATTCAGGGTTCCTTGTTGTCAGTGGAACTTGAATTCCGGATTCCTTGAGCTACACTCCTAATTCCAAAGCCCAAGATTTCTGATATTTCACAAATTTCAGAATCCGTTTTTTCCTCACATTGGAGCGGTTTGTTATTTTACCCTTCTTTATTGAGACATGTTTTATATTATTTACCAGCCCTTACCAAAGACAGAATGGGAAGCTCCAGGTTATTACTACATCGTGAAGTTCCGAAAAGTCAACTATGGCTACATCAATGACTGGAGAATAGAAAAGATTGGCGACCCGAAGATAAACGTCTTCCCCATTACAAACGCCGGCTATTACCAGCTCTGGGAATTTACGATCTTTGCGGGTAACCACGAAGGACTAGGACCGGAATGTCCGATGAAACTCGCCTTTTCAGGCCAGAATGCACCGGTAGAAAAACCAGAAAGCACAAATGTGGAGGTTGTTACAGCAACTACCGCCACCATAGCCTGGAATCGAGTGACTGTAATGAAAGGAAGTGTCGATGGATACAAGGTAAAAATGGCTCGTCTAACCTGAAGTCATTTAGATCAAATCACTCATCAAAACTAACGGGAAAGAGCTTTCAAATTTTCTAGTCTCTTCTTTTTAGAATACTTTCACACAACTTTATCTATACCTTAACTAACTGTTGAACGAGGGCTCCGGTAAACCCCATAAAATGGCTATAAATCGGCTGGCGCACACAGGAAGGAAGAAACACAAAGCTTAAGTCGATCAGGTTAGCTGATCTTATTTAAATCTTTTCAAATTCGTAGTCTACAGAAATAATCTTTTTTCCCTTTAAAAAAACCTTATATTTCGAAGGCAAAACAACAGTGACGATGGTCAATAATGTCGAGCTTGGGTCACCTGTGTCCTTACATGTCACACGACTGGACGTCACAATCGACCTCCAGTATTTTAAAACGAACCTCTTTAGCTGCCTCTTCCCCAGTCCCTTGCGATCACTTTTCTGGGGATACTTGAATTAATTATAAATCATTCCCATCACGCCCTGCTCGCACTTCTCGCTTGTCTCCAGCTCTCGCGCTTCTCGATTGTCTACTATGGGAAAGCCTGTGGAGTAGGCAACCTCTTTAGTTGGGATGAATCAAGAACAAATCTAATCAGCGAATTTCAAATTTTCCATATTTTTTTCAACTCCTGTGCCGTTTAGATTTATTACTGGGGCGAAAATCGCACTGTGAGCTCTAGACGACGACGAAGGGAAACCATGATTCCGAGTGCTGCGGATGTCACTACTGTTACTGACGGAAAAACGCAAAAGGCCACCCTGACTGGGCTCAAACCGTTCACTAACTATCAAGTGATTATCAAGGCTTTCAACACTGGTGGTGAAGGACCACCAAGCGATGTTTTAGTCATCGAAACTTTGGAGGGTGGTGAGTCATTAGATTTCCTTCTTAAAGCCACAGACTAGGTTGTTCTTATTGTAAAGCATAACCTACTAGCTGTCACTTGTTGGCACTAGGAATGATTTACTTATAGCCTGCTGGCGTGGCAGTAGTCGAAAGTAGAGGGGGAGGAGGAGGGGGTGGGGAGGGGGAGGGGGGGAGGCGGGGGTTGATTGTGCTTTTCTTACGCATGCCACACAGGGTAATTGATCTCAAGTACTTTTGAGGGCAGGGTGGGGGGGGGGGGGGGGGGGGGAGGATAATAGAGAGAGGAGTTTATTAAACGTAACAGTAACAGTATCAAAAAGCTCCCGATCAGCAACGTAAAGTTGGAGGTTATGCAGGCCGAAGATCAAAAATCAACTGGAGCTCCCAGCACGTAAATAAACCATACTGGATCTATCCACAGGAAGTGTTATATTCGTGATTAATTGATGCATTCGATTTCTATTATTTAAGGGGTTTAAAGATCGGCGGGGGGAGGGTGGGGGTTGAGGGGCTTAATAAATTTTCACCCCTGAAAGAGGAGCGGCGTAATTAGAGGGGGGATTTATTTATGAGGGGAGCGGGGGGGGGGGGGGAGCGTGCTTAACAGAGGATTTTTACGGTAATTACCGTATGGTTAATTTTGATAATTTTAGTTTACTTACCACAGTCTCTTCAACATCCTGAACCAATGCTAACCTTCTAATTTTTAGAACCTGGTCCACCATCGGATGTTAGATTACACCCATTTGGACAATTCATTCTAGTCACATGGAAACCGCCTAAAGAACCTAATGGTATCATCACAGCCTATCAAGTAGGCTGTGCCGAATACAACAGTCCCTCTCCCAATAACGTCTCTGTTTCCATGGAAACGGTGGGACGCGGACCCTTCAAGAAATTGCTGGGTAATTTAACTTTTGAGACAAGCTATGATGTGGTGTTACAAGCAAGAACAAGTAAAGGATGGGGTGAAAGTTCCATAAAGACAACAAGAACAATTAAAAGAATGGGTGAGTGAGTGACTAACAAATAGGTCCTCTAGGCGTCATCCCCTTAAAACGGTGATTACTATTATGGCTTTACTTTTCGATCGGCTTAAGATAAACTATTTTCATACGATTCCCAAGCGGTTAAACTTTTCTTACGTACAAGTAATGCCATTAGAAATGGCGTTAACTTTTTTAAAAGATAGTAGACCCATAGTACTGATCAAAATTTGCCTGAAACAAGTGAAAAGTTTAAAAAGCATTTGGCTAGATTTCACCTGGCAAATTATAGCTCGCATTCTTTTGCTTCAAAGAATTAGGAATTTAGATGGTTTGTTGTGTATGTTTTCAGCCCCGGCCAAACCAGACAGGCCAACAGTGGTTGAAACAGGAAAACACGTTGTTAGTTTAAAGTACAACTATGGAATCGGTGGAGGATGGACGCATCAATTCAAGGTGTTATACCGAAAACAAGGTTAGAAATACTACTATAATCTACATGGGTTTCATATCTACAGACTGGAGTATAGATGCGATATTTAAAGAAAAAAATGGCAGCAGCCAATAAGCAACTGCTAACTGCTAAAAGCACTCAGAAGAAATCAGGCGATTCAACACATTGCGAAAGGATTCAGACCCGTGTGCTGTCAAAACATTGTACCGGTAATGATTTCTCTTACAGATCAGGCCCTGGTTGTTCAAACGTTGGATAGTACTATCCACCGGATAAATCTCTATCCAGTGGATAGCGCTGTGGTTTTTCAAATACTTATCCGCTGGATAGTGATTTATCCGGTGGATAGCGCTGTCCAGCGTTTAAACAACAGGAGCTAACAGGGGCCAGATAATAAAGGCCATCATTTTAGGTAACGATCCCCCCTCCCAGGAAAAGACGTCATTAGTACGAACGTTAGAGGTTCACCCGGCCTCCTCTACAGAAGGTCGAGCGTCGGTCATAAAGTCTCTTTTCCAAGGGTGTCAACCTTAAAGGTAACTCCTTGAAGGAGCGTCCATCCGAGGATTATTTAGGCGGCTGTTCGTAGAGCGGGGTTTGAATGTAATAAACTAATTTTCTTTCTCTTTAACAGTGGAAGGAGGAGAATTTCTGGAGACCCAGTGGATGGATCACTTTAGTACGCAACTGGTTAAAGTCAACAGTTTGGATACAGACGTTTATGAATTCAAAACTGTAGGGAAAAACTTCGTGGGCACAAGTCCAGAGAGTGACGTCATTGAAGCTAGACCCGAGCCGGATCCTGTGGTCAGCAGTAAGTAACAAGATACAATAAATCCTGAATCTCACGGAATCTCGTCCCTAGAGTCCTAGGATATCTTAGTCAGCGGGTGTTTTTCTGAGAAGAGACTTAGGTGAAGAATTTTCTCTGTTTTCTCGGTGGAAACCATGTTTTAAATTTGGAATGCTTTTTCGGAGAGTAGACTTAGTTTTCCTCCCACTTCTTTCATAAAAAGGTGTTGATAGTTTATCGCAGAAAAAGAAAATTGCCTGGGAGAAGCACTGAATACTTCATTGTGGCTGTAGAGTCCCTGTAGAGTGGGATGTAGCTGTTTCGATCCGGGGGACCAGAAATTTGCGCTGAATCTTAAAAGATAACCGGGGGTAAAGGAATAGTGCTTCATTTCTCCAGAAAACGGATAAGTCTTAGCGTTGCTCTGATGAACACTTCGATAGCAATCGCGTCAATTGGTTCTTCGTGCTCAATAAGTTCAAATACGTCACTGGCACTTCAACAAATAAAGCAGGTTTTCTAAGAGTCAATAAATCGCATTATCGTTTATTTCAGGTCAACGAGGTAACCCTACGGTTTATGGCAAAGACTGGTTCATAACACTGATTATCTTGTCCGCTTGCACCTTAATCCTCCTTGTCATAGTCATTTTGTACAAGAGTTGGAAGCGAAGACGAAGCTCCAGCCTCCAAGGTAACACTCGTCTTAACTCATTTGAACCAGAAAATACTTAGGTTTTCTTCGTAAATCTACCTACAACAGCGAGCTTAAAAAGCAGAGATGTTTTTGAGGGACGTACATGAAGTAGACTTCTCAGTTGCATTCTTGGGCAATGCTTTTGCCCAACTATTATGGCATATCGATCGTCTCTATAAGAGTAAAGATTTATACTTAGCAAGAGACACTTGGTAGCGTCAAGGCATATTGAAAGGGAAAGGTCTCACTTTTCATTGACGCGCGTGGCTTAAAAACGCCTTTACTAAAGCTCCCTGATGATATTGTTATACGGTGTGGCACATTTTAGCCAAGCTTTTCACATGGCCGGCGCAATATGGCGAGTATGATAGCGAAAGTACTGCTTGAACATTATAGGTAAATGTGGCCACCCAATCAAAACGCTCGAAATAACTGCCGGTGAAATATGCCTGATATATTGTGTTATCTGTAATATCTGTAAGACGTTTGTAAGCTAATTACAGGTCTCTTGACATTTTTTTCTGAATCCTGTGGCTGCTACTAAACTTGTACATTTATTTAGTCATATGTAACAGGTCAACTCATTAAAAGCACTCGAGGTGCAAAAGAACGATTTCCCAATAGAATCTCTGAGTGCTTGTCAAAGGCAAACGGTATTGTTCGGAGAAGCTTCAGTTGCACTGAATTGTATGAACATTAGGCAAATTTAGCCAATAAAATACAAAGCATGGTCAAATGAGAACGCAAAAGCGCGGGAGAGGACTGAAAAAGACTTCCGGTGCTCAATTTCCCGCCCCAAACCACATTAGGCTCGTCCCCAGCGCCACTCGGGCTATGAAGACGAGAATGGTCAGCCTGGTATATAGATCTACGCGCTCAGTCGTCAATGACATCACGTTTTCTTTGCTAAAACTGCCTATTTAAAGGTGGTGTTACATGGAACGTTTCGCAGCGACCATTTTGAGCGCAACACTGCATTACAACATTGTTGCGACATTGTTTCGAATAGCTGCAAGAGTAGTGTAAGAGCTGCTTATAAGGTCTCTCCTAATTGTCGCAGGAAACAATAGCATGTCATTCTTTCCACTGTTTTAGTAGTGTTTGGGGGTTACAGAAACGCACCATTGGTGACTTCTCGTCCGAGCAGCTGCAACATTGCTCTAACATTGAAACACTGTGTACGAATTACACTTCTCAAACTCATTAATAATTCATAAAAAATACAAAGGAAATTAATGTTTAATGAGTGTTTGGAAACCAGATGAAAAACTGCTCATTTTTGCATCCTTAATTTTTCCACCTAAACTCATTTCGCGTTTGAGAAGTAATATCAAGTATTCGACACTGTGTTTTGTCACCAGATCAAACAAACACCTTGAAATTCGTCAAAAATACTTCGCTGCGCGTCGTATTTTCAACTCTCTTCTCGGTGTTTGATCTGGTGATGAAACGCCGCGTCTCATTCTTGATCTATTACTAAAAACACCACATCATATAACGACGTCCCTTTATCATTAGTTGCAGAAGACGAAAAAGAAAAGGGTGAGGAAAAAATTGCAACAGAGATTCCCGAAAAAAGCATCAATCCACGACAGGAATGGCTGAAGAGAATTCAGGACAGGGTCGAAGTGGGATCACAAGCGGACAGTCTCGATGAATACGGAGGCGATGGCGCCTACTTTTCAGAAGACGGTTCATTTATAGGGGACTGTGAACAAAGCGGTAAAACACGATCAGTTTATGAAGAGATACCACTGGACGATCCTATTTTTTAAGGTTTTTCCGCTTAATTAAGGTTTAAAAAAATGTTATTTTTTGGACGTTGGAACCTCCACTGTCATAAGAAATTGATTTTGAGCGGTAGTATCACCAACCTCGTGCCGACAAGTTTCGCCATTTGAAATTGTAATGCCGTCGTCTCGTTTTTATATCAAAGATATTGATATAACTATTTCATATGACAACACAAGTTCCCTCCTACAGAAGAGCACTTAGTGACAGATAGTTTTCGACCGATCTTAAATACAAAACGACAAGAAATAAACAAACTTTCGAAAACTGATTCTCGGAAATCGGTCGCTTTCCAGTTTTAATTTCAGATTTTTTGGAAAATTTCCTAAAAATTCGTTCCATTCGTGAAATTCTTGAAATTGTTGTTCGAATTTAAAGTGCCCTTTATCCAACCGAAAAATAACCAAGAGTGTGTGAATAGGGTAGTGTAGCAGCTGCTCGGAAGGTCTCTCCTAATTGGTCACTGCAAACAATGACATGTCATTCTTCCCATTGTTTTAGTATTGTTTGGGGTTAGGGAAACGCACCATTGGTGACTTCTCTTCCGAGCAGCTGCTACATCCTGTGAATAACCAACACACTGGATGGATGGCATGAATGTGCCATACAAAGCGTGGAGATTTATTAAGTAATATATCAAGCATCAGACGCAGTGTTTCATCACCAGATTAAACACTGAGAAGAGAGTTGAAAATACGACGCGTAGAGCAGTATTTTTCACGAACGTCGAGGTGTTTCATCTGGTGACGAAACACTGTGTCGAATACTTGATATAGCTTCTCAAACAAAAATGATTTTAGAAGGAGAAATTAGGGATGCAAAAATGAGCAGTTTTTCATCTGATTTCCAAACACTCATTAAACATTAATTTCTACCTTACTTTCTTTAAGAATTATTAATGAGTTTGAGAAAACTTTATCCTAATTTTAAATTAAATGAAAAATTAACAAACGTTAACGACAAAACTCACAGTAGTCATTGAAAGATAATCAGCCCAAAATAAATGAAAAACCGTCGGCCGGTCAAAAATCATAAGACACAATAAGAAGATCGTTTTATAACAACTGGGACTCCAAACGGTTCTGTCGTAATGATAAAACTGTATGAAACGTCACAAACAACTTTGCAATTTGCAATTCATTTGAAACTTGGGATGGCAGGATATACTTTTTTAATTTTAATCTTATACGATATTTACCTGTCCAATAAATCCTCTTTGATAGAGACATCTTGAAGATAAATATTCCCTTGAAGACGCTTGAACTCGTCCTTTACTTCAATTTCACAGCGTAACTTCAGTGCACTACTTTGTTTCCTATTTGGTTGTTTTTCGTTCTGCATTTTTAACACGCTTTTAAACACAATACGTTCAATCAATAGAGTGTTTTCACTCACGTGGCCAGCGTCTATGCAAATTTATTGGAACAAAAGAAAGCGTTTGCATAAGAAATGAATTCAACTCCCACAGGGTTGGCTTGGGACACCAACATGGCCGCCGTTTCATTGTTTTGGGACACCAATAGCACGTGATTTATCAAGTTTAAAAATTCTCGTATTTCCAAATCGAAGTTTTAAACACGATAAAACCCTGTTGACTTTGTTTAAAAATGAAACCTAAAATTGTTTTTTGTTGCATTGACTATTTCATATAACATCTTTGCAAATACATAAACCATCTAACAAAGACTTGAACGAATGAACTGCCGTAAGAAGTAAGGCAAAATAACCAAGACACTTGGTAGAGTTTTGCCGCGTATTCTTGTGTTTCTTTAACCCACGTTATCTGCTTTATTTGTCCATATTCAATTTACGTGTACAGACAGTCAGTCCAGAAGTTCCAAGTAATATTTTCAGGGTGAACTTTATAGTTTTTGAAAGCTTACGTTAAGCGGACCAAGAACATATTCTACGCTCTTAGACATTTATGTCTTCTCTCGATTACAGTAGTGCACGAAGTCTCAATTTAATTTTTCCTTTTCAAACGTAAACTATAACCTGTGGTAAGTTTGAAAAGTTCCTTTTTTTCCCTTTCAATTTTGACCTTGAGTGATTTAAGTTTAGCTGTTTATAAAAACAGGAAAGGCGGGTCCTGTACTGCTAAAAACAGTTTCCTTAGGTTATTTTTTACCTTTGCTGGAATAATGTAATTTCTTTTCGTTGAAAAACAAAAGGTATCATTCAGAATCAAATATAGCACAATCTTCTTTGCGGAATGATCGTACTTCACTTCTTTCGCTGGACGAAAAGAAATTGGAGCTGGTCAGGCCTCCCGCAAAAAAGGCTTCTCAAAGCTTTCTCTTCTGTTTCTCCAGTTTCAATTCTTATATCTTCTTTTAAAATTAAAGCAGTACATTTAGGTTTTATCTAATTGTACTTCTTGAAAGCAGAGTGTCCATGGCCCTCTAATTTTCGTTCTTTTGATCGAAAAACGTGTGAAATGGACGCATGTGTCACAACTCGTATCGACAGACACCGTTCACACGGAAGGGGTAGTTGGTGGGAAATTAAACTAGCCACCTACCCCTCCCCAAAGCCAACATTAACACTTACTTCTCAATTAGGGCAAAATGTTGGCTCATGGGAGGGGTAGGTGGGCAGTTTCCCAAAAACGTATAATGATCCAAAAATGAGTAACAATGCTCTAATTGTTGGCATTCTTTCTCAATGCAAAACTTTCCGCCATCGCATCGTCATTGAACCTCCGACAAAACTGCAACGGTAGTCAAGGTAATGACTTGATCGCTTAAATAGGTGCGGCTCAGGGGCCGAGTTGTTCAAAGCTGGGTTAAGATAACCCAGGGTTAGTGCGAAATTAAAACTCAGAAATGATGAACGCTATAAAAGTAAATGTAGTCTAATTCTTTTTGCCTACAACTGGATGGTAGGATGCTCTAAAGAGGATGGTGAAAATTATCTGATAAAATGCAATTTGAACAAAAGAAGAAGAAATATCATTAAAATTTAAGCCTGGGTTAGCGCTAATCAGCTTTTGAACAACTGGGCACTGTACTGTATTGTTTATAATGCTTTTTAAACTCTTAGTAGATGCTTTTTTATAGTATCACTATGTTTCAGTGGATTTAGAGCATTTAGGACATTATGAGTGCGAAATGCAATATTGAGAGTTCATTGCCGGATTGTTAAAAGGGGTGAATGTACAAAATCAATAAATTCGGTGGTTGCTTTGTTGAAAGCAAAGGCGTCAGGCCAGAGAACAGAGCAAGCAACATTAATTAGGAGTTTTGCACCAAGTCGTTTACTTTCGTGTTTCCACGGAAACCTATTTGCGAAAAATTTGTTCCAGTAGGGGAAAATTTATTTCGTAGGCTTGCATAGATGTAAGCTTTATTGTTTCATTCTCGCCGTACCTACTGTAAACGGTAGTTAAATAATTTGCAAGCTTAGTTTTTAGTTAATCAGCAATTGCTTTTCACTCATTAGATGATAAATTTAAAATTAACAAATAAAAGCTGTACTCCTATTTTGATGGTACGTATCCTTTCATTTTGCCTCCACACAATCGTTCCCATAAGCCACGTTTTATAAAAAGGGCAACAAAACTTTTCCAACAGGGAACATTGGCAATACCGTAAAATGACAAGAAACAAATACAACAAAGCAAGAAGGGATAATGGTGGGCAAAAATGAAGATGACCGCATGCCAATAAATGTAGAAAAAGTTGCCCCGGTTTTTTTTGGTTTTGTTGTTGATGCTTTTGTTGTGAAGTTATCGCAAAGATCCTTGAACAAAAGAAATCACGTTGAGATTGAGGGATTAACTATTTATTCCTATAGTGCTTTATTCGCCTACGCCTCGGAGCCAAGTTTGAATTTAAGCGTAGCTCCACGCGCGCGAGCGGAGTCCCGTAACTAAGAGAATTTGGTTATCTTATCTATGCAAGGAATTTTGGACCGCACGTGACCATACGTCCGTCCATCCGACCTTCCGTTCTCACCACAGGGTAGCCAATGCGAAATGTCACACTTTCTAGTTAGTGTGGAAGCCTGCAACCCGATATTAGACATCCATGTTGTGGTCAATTGACAGCTGTCAAAACAGGGTATCCGCTGACCAGCATCACATTACCGTATCGCGTGCTCAAGTGTGGATCCACTGAAGTTCTCCGCTGACAAGTTCCTAGTAAAAACTAGGAACTGATCGAAGGCTCAATTCAAAGTCGATTTCTTTGCAATGGTGACAAGTTTATTGTTTCAAGTAAATTATAAATTTATTAATGGGAGCTTTGTCCTTAGCCTTGGCTAAATGTACATATTAATAATTCGAAACTGGCCTATTTGCTATTTATAAGCGTGGAGGCAGCTAGCGGTTCGGACGGAATTGCAACGGTGTCACTTTACGCTTTCTATCTTTCCAAGCAGCCAACTACAACTAACTAACCTTCCACGGGTGCTCTCTCTCAAAAAAAATAAAGGGGCTTAAAACATCCTAGCCTGCGAAAATAGCTGTTTCGCCAAGCTCCTCGCCGCTAGGGACGTTTCGCCAGGAAAGAAAAACTTCCCTAGTGACGAGTAGCGAGGAGAGGAGGCTGTTATCGCAGGCTAAAAACAGTCAAAACAAAAAATTTTGATGTTGCTAATATACGCTGGTTTGAGAAAGCTCTAGATTACTTTGTAACTTTATGAAATCCTTCTGAAATATTCAGGCGATTACAGAGCCTACAGAGGTAAATGCAATTTACTGCGATTAAAGAACAAGTCCGAATCCACAACACAACTGGACTCACCGCGCGTCTTCTCTGTGGAAAACTCTTAAAACATTTCAGGACGATTTCGAATTGAACAAGCTAATGAAAAGCTTCAACGAGCTTAGCATACGCAGCAACTCAAACAAACGTATCGAAAACTGCATTGTCCTTTTTTTCCGGGGCATTTTTCGTTTTGTTACCGTGCTTTCCAATGAAGGAGCCATCTTTCTTAAATTTGGGCCCATAATCATCCAGACTATCGCGGTCACTTTTTGGGCTTTTCTGCTGGAAGCCGTTGCTTTGATAAGGTGGCGCGATTTCAGTTCGTCTAAAGGAGCGAACAAAACTTATATCAGATACTAGCAATACCTGACACAGACACCCCAGGGGTTCTTTTACTCTCCGGCTTCCCAGGGTGGTGCCCTGTTATCACTGGCAACCCTTTGAAACTCTCCCAAGTTCACTAATCAGTAGTCTGCTTCACAGCCGTTTTTAGTGTCGTCACGCAACGTTCCTCCCGACTAGTGGGGAGGAGACATGCTTGACGACACTACAAACGGCTGTGTAGCAGACTAACTAATCAGCCGTTCACGCGAGAGTAATTTGCAAAGCTAAGCGAAAGTTGCTACTTTCACTGTTAAAAGATAACGATATTAAAGTTACGCTGTTAATTAACTAAAGTTTTTCAAAGTTTACCAAAAAAAAGTTCTAAGTGTTTTAAAACTGAAACAGATGTTATCGTCGCGCCATTTGCCCGGCGTAATTTTACTCGGGTGCGAAGCTTCTTTTTCATATTTTGAGAAAAAGAGAAAAGACAGTTGATTAAGTAATTATTTAGCACATCCTTGGCCATGTTTCCACTTAATGGTGAATGAATCTTAAGTGAACTCGCTTAACAGGACGGGAGAGGAAATACGTCAGCAAAGCTTGCGTGACAAGCGTGACAATAATTTTGTTTGAAATAACTTTTCGATAAATTTCACTTCCCTTTAAAGAGCTCTTTTTGTAAAAGACCGGAAAACATTACTGTTAAGTGAAGATCACGACAAAAAACGCAAGTAATAGCCATGTCACGTTTGTCACGCACAAGCCTTTTCCGTCCTCTTCTTCCTGCCGTCCTGTTCCGTAGACTCACTAATAGGCACTTTAAGATCCAACGACGCGTCAGCAACAAGAACATCGCCTAAAAGGTGAATTTTCGCCCTTTGAGTCTCTATGGCGATTATTCCTATTTACTTACTTTGTCAAATGTACGCGAACCCTTCTGAATTTAAATTCCAGGGAACCGTATTCAAGTTCAGAGAGCGAAATAAAATTTCGTCGTTGCTTGTTTACGTTCTCCATAAATTACGCAATTGGGCATTTTCACGTCGTAATCGTGCAAAAACGGCAAAGAAATGTTCAAAAAAGCGTGCTGCATGTGTTAAGTTGTTGTTTTTCTTATTAAACCTATTGTTTTTTAGACATTCTCGTTGCCGTCGCGTAGCTGAATCTTAAAGTCCCTAATAACAAACGAAAGCGCCTGAGACGCATAACGTCAGCGGTCGCCCGCTATCAGAAAAAACTGGATCGAGTTAACCTTCGCAAAGACTTCTGGGATTGTAGACTGTGGACTGTGGACAGGGGAAATCGATCCCAGACGCCTTTGCGAGATCTAACTCGTCCTGGTTTCTTTCGGTGTTTTAAGAGGCGCGAATGGAGTGATGGGTTGAGACTATCAATGAAAGCCCTGGAAATTGCAAAAATTATTCATGTGATCGATGCGTTCTTACCCTGCAGAGGTGACAGCGCCTTTTTCGTTATCCAACGGTTCCTTTTCAATAAAAGCTGCACGTTTTTTCTCCCGTTTTTCAACTGCAAAAATAAAGAGAAAAGATCGCTGTTCTGTAAATTGATGAACGGTTTTGAAGCAACGCACACGGGAATGTTTTTTATGTGGCAATTATGTTTGCTTATATAAGAAAATGTAATTGATTATAAAAAACAGAAAGAGGCAAAGAAATGTTGCACTATTATTCCAGCATAATGCTTGATTTGTTTTTTTCACTATTGTGGCCAAAGCAATGCCAGCAAAATGTGGAGACCTTTATCCATTGTCATCTAAGTTTTTTTTTTATTAGTACAGTCAAACCCCCCTTTACGGATACCCGCTTAACCCTATAAACCCTCAGACCAAAATTTGAATTCTCATTTGTTGTCCCTATTCATTTCCTATAGAAGTAGTGGGGAGGAGTTGATAAAATATCAAGCAAATTCATCTTGTGTGATTATGTCCGTAATTCTCATGACCACTCTGTTTTACAAAGCACTGATATTACAAGGAGAAATTTGATGCTGATCACTCTTAGGGCGTAAAGGGTTAATAACGAATACGGATACCTCCTTATTGCGGACAGTTTGCTTCGTCCATGGGGAAAGGAAGCCCTAACATTTTTCCCTAAATTCAACCCGCTTTCTGCGTATTAACGGGGTTTGCTTGTAGTATTTAGTATCATCATCGTCATCTTCACTGTGATCGTCATCATCATCATTATTATTATTAATATTATTATTATTATTTCGGTATGGTATGTACGTGGTTACATTCTCAAGGGTGGGGGTGCCACTGCATAAGATGAGAAATACGAATAAACTAGTATTTACCTTGAATGTCTCGTGTTAGTAAATAAGAATTGTAGAAATCAGTTGAGCTTACCAGGATATTTAGCGACGTTATGCCGAGTGTAGACTTCAAATATCAGCAGCAAAATAAACAGACCAGCGACAACAACCAGTAAGACGATGAACCAAACAGTCTGGTATATCGGCCCCTCAGCAACACGGGGAGATGAACTATTATCGCCTATAACAGATATGAATGTTATTTTATCGTTTTTGTTGTTGTTGAAAACATTTACAAGGATAGTACGGGTTCCCAAAGGGATCAGGCATGGAATTCAATGATTTGTTTATTTTGGTTTAATAAAAAGACATTTCCCAGAGTTATGCACAGTTTTCCAAATCGTATTTCGCGCGTAACTTGAATAAATTGCGTCTTTTATCAGTTTTTTATGGTGAGATTATCATCGCTTTTGATGGTTTTAGAACCACGTTCTTCAGTTGCCCTAAGTAAGGAAATCCAGGACCCATTGTCTTGGAATCTGGACTCAACTTTGAGGACGCCGGATTCTGGGTACTGGATTCCGGATTCTGTGCCATTGGAACTTGAAACCCGGGTTGCAATCGTTAGTGGAATTCTGGATTCCACAAGCATAAAATTTCCCGAACTCCCTTACATGGAGCGATATTCAGGCTACATGCAGCTGTGGCTTCTGCGTATATGAGGCAATATCGCTAGCATGTTCCAGGCGTTCTTCCCCCCACCCCCCGCTGATTTTTCCCGCTCACCATTCCCACTACCTGAACGCCTGCACTGAGAATTAAGATAATCTTTTTTTAGCCCCAAAGTGCCAATTCAGCCCTCCAGGCCAAAGTCTGATCCAGTCCCTTCTGGAGTCATTTGAGAACAATTTACAGGTATCGTACTCTTTTCAGCTTTTCAAATTCCATAACTTTCCAAGACTTTTTCCAAGACCTTAGGATTAGCTTTACTTTCAAACATTTTCAAACCTATCCTTGTTTTAAGGTGTTTTGACCTAACTCGATTCAGCAGACACAAAACTCTAGTGTCCACCAAAATATGTGTTGTTCGCGCTATTCAATGACTTGTCTCTACTTTACTTTGTTGTTGCTTTGACCTCTACAGTAATTTATCTACCAAACAAAACTTTAATTTTACATGACCTTCCATGACCGACAATGAAATTCCATGACTTTCCAGGCCTGGAAAATGACATTGTTAAATTTCATGACTTTCCAGGTTTTCCATGACCTGTACCAACCTTGATTTACGCCAAAACAGCTCAAAGGAGCTGTGTCACGAAATTCAGCCAAATTAGGAAATAACAAAATGCCCGTTAAATTAAGAGCAACCTAAAAATAGCCGCTTAAAACTTTAAAGGAAGGTTAAAATAACATAACAGAAACAACAGATGTCACGGATGGGCAAAACTGAAGAAGATTGAAACGGATTGAAATTAGGATTTTTGAAAACTGTTCAGCCTATCAGTTTTTCAAAGTTGATCCCTACTGCTTGCAACTTCAAAAATAATTCTCAGCAGACATATTTGTTTGTCTCGGATCTCTGATTTTGTCATTTACATGTAATTTCCTTACTTAATTTAAGTTCCATAGCGATTGAGGACGAGTAATTGGCAACTGAAATTAATCAAAATGAACTGGACTGCCGTGACACACGCTGGGGCCCATTTCAGCCCTTGGGTACAAATCATCCCAAGGTAACTGGACTGCATTGGCCCTTATTTAAGGAACCCAAACGAGACTCAAAAATAGGACTGTATTTTGCTCATCGAAACGACCCCATTTTTAGGGCTAAAACAGATCTTTCTGATTTCCAGAGTGAAACAGGCTAAAATATCGGGGGAAGACACCGTATTCTGTGCTGGAAAATAATTATCGGAAATAAGTTAAACCGGAGTCACAAATGTAATTTCACCGTTTTTCAAACGTCACTTGTTTATCTCCTGTTCCATTGCTTTGTTTTTCTGTTTTGTTTTAATTTCTCTTAAACATTGCATTTTCGGGTACACAGGCACGTACAGGCGCACAGGTTAATTTACGCCCCTCAAGAGGTATAATTTCCTTTATTTCCACTAAATTTGCGTCATTCACTTCGCGTTAATTTCCAAGTATCTGAATTTCGTGGAACGTTAATCTCCTTTAATAAGGTCTACCCTAGATAGATAGTTTTATTACCTGGAACAATATCAATAACAGCAGATGCTTGGTCTTCAGATCTTTTTGGATCAGGAGTATAAGCCACACAAGTATAATTACCAGCATCATCAACTGTAATGCTACCAATTGTCAGAACCTTAGCTTCTTCAAGCCATTGAATTCTGTTGTTGTACACTATGACGGTATTATTCTTTTTCCAGTAGTATCTCAACTCAAGAGACGGGTCTTTCTTGGCCTCGCAACTCAGGTCAACACGAGTTCCCTCTTTTACTTGTTCATTTTCTGGACGCACCGTAATTATTGTCCTCGCTGAAAACCAAATAACAGATTTATGTAGTTATTAAGTGACGTGCAATAAGGCAACCTCGTTCCCAGGTTCTCTCTCCTACCTGTCGAGAGACCCTCGTTGGGTCTGGTCACGTGTCTCTCAGAATCTGGGAGATTACAAACAAACGACTTGGGGGAGGGGCGGATAAGTGTGAGATTTGTCTCTACAAAGCGTAGACGTCGAGGTCAGTGGAAACTGTGTATCCGACCTTGTCTAAAGGGTCCTGTTTTTTTGTAGTTCCCGGACTAGTCAAGACAAAACCTCGAACGCCGAATCCTTTGACAGCGAAAGCGTAACTTCCTGCAGAATATCTGGATGTTTATCGGATGTTGCAAAGGAAATCACGGATTCACCACTTGTGCAGTCAAAAATATTTTAGGCGGTTGCATTCATACCGAAACGCAGTTGACTTGAATTGCCATTTCTATGTTATGGAGGCCACCTTTAGAAAGCAAACGTATGTATTTTCAAAGCTATGATTATGCAGTTCGAAGGGGGGCCGAAAAGATGTATCAAGCGTTGCCATCCTCACCGACCTCGAAAATATTAAAATCAAACAGAAGCAACAGGAAGAGAGAGTACGCCGCCCGGACTTAGTTTGATTGTTCAAATGAAAAGAGGTAAACAGAATCTTAGAAGAGTATACTTTTATCCAACGGCTCTGTGTTGTATTTTTGTCGTCGTTTAAAATCAACAGAATAGCCGTATAAGTTTCTTTGTTAAAAAATATGGCTTGCACGACTGCCAACAGTTTATTGTTCTTTGTTTAATTTTCTGGAGGGTTAGGTAAATGCTTTAAAGGATTAAAAAAAAATCACTGAGCTACATTTGTTTTTTTTAATAAAGATTTCATTTGGACCATATACAAGAAATCCTTTCGCTTTGGAAGGTTATCACTGGGTTGTGTTATGTTTTGTCTCTGTTTATACGATTTCCTGTTGTCTTCAGTGTCGCGTTTTGGTCATCCTTTGCTTATGCACGTACTATATTATATTTTTTTACCTCTATTTACCACTACAAGCAATACGTTCTTTCTGTTGCCGCATCAGAAAAAAGGTTAGGGGTAGGAGAAAGCTGACATTTCAGACTACAGCTTTCCGTGAAGTCATTAGAGCTAAAATATTATTTGACCTTTGACCGTGAATGTAATGAACCTATCAATGTTAAGCCCCATAGTGGGGGGGGGGGGGGGGGGGGGGGCGTGCTACCCACGGGAAATTGACTGACCGTGCCTTCCCCTGGGTAGGGATTTTGACATTTAAGCGTTGCCCCAGGGTCGGGAACTTGACATGGCCGCCATCTTGGAAGACCGAGAGAAACTGGAAATGAGTGACTTGCCATGTTGGTAATACCCAGAAGTACCCAGAGGTAAATGACCTCTGCTTTTCTTGAAAGTAACAAGACAACATGAGCGAAAGAAAGGTGAGGACTCTGTTTTATTTTTCGGTATATATGAACCATCATGCACTTCTTTCATTGCATGATCGAATGTTTATAAATAGAAGAGTCTTCATTCCTTCAGTTTGTGTTTCTATGTGAGGTTGTAAAAGACATATCCTTTCCAACCTGTCAATTATTAAGTCCTGACTCTGTTAGAAAAAGTTACCCCAGAGGCGGGAAATTGACATTTAGTAGGTGCCTGGGGGTGGGGAATTTGACTCTGGCTTCCATTAAAATGTCAAATTCCCCTGGGTCTGCCCCCCCCCCCCCCCCCCCCACAAGTTGCTATCTGCATTAGGTAAACTCTTCACATCTATCCTCAATGATCGATTGTATGATTACATGACCAGAAAAGGAGTTCTAAAAGCAGAACAAGGCGGGTTTAAAAAAAGGCACGGTACAGTAGATAGCATCTTCATCTTAAAAACACTCATAGATAAGTTTGTTAAATCTAAACCACAAAAACGCAGAAACTTGCTTTTCTCGTGTTTTGTAGATTTTAGAAAAGCTTTTGATCGCATACCCAGGCAAAAATTATTCGAAAAACTCAGAAAAGAAGGAATTAAAGGGCGTTTTTTAGAAATAGTAATGTCCATGTACTCAAAAGATAAATCAGCAGTCAAAATCAACAACAAAATGACCGAAGCTTTTCCGTGTTACACTGGAGTTAAGCAAGGCTGTATGTTATCACCCACCCTTTTTAATCTCTATCTAAGTGATCTACCTGAATTTCTAAATTCATCAAGCTCAAC
The DNA here is from genome assembly GCA_038088405.1 of Porites divaricata. Lineage (NCBI taxonomy): Eukaryota > Metazoa > Cnidaria > Anthozoa > Scleractinia > Poritidae > Porites > Porites divaricata. The sequence goes on from JBBMOI010000022.1 coordinate 1,641,850, forward strand.
CGATATTCTGCTTGATGACTCTGAAAAACCTATAAACTGTTTATTATATGCGGATCACTTAGTGATCTTTTCGCGGTCAGCAAATGGCCTACAAACACTTCTCAACAAGTTGGAATCCTACTGTGAGAAAACTGAACTAACTGTAAATCTAGACAAAACAAAAGTCATGATCTTTAATAATTGCGGCAAGTCCTTAAATAACTACGCGTTTAAGTATGGAGTAAATGTACTAAACAATGTTAAATCTTATAAATATCTGGGAATGACACTGAGCCCGTATGGAAATTTTAGTTTAGCTAGAGAGGAGTTAAAAAAAGTTGGGCTTAAGGCACTTTATAAACTAAGAAGAGAGATGGGTGACAACTTTAGAGAAAATATTATGCTGACGATTAAGCTATTCGATGCTCTGATATCCCCCATACTTCTCTACGGAACTGAAATTTGGGGTGTTGATTGTAACGACCAAATAGAAAAAGATCCCGCAGAACTAGTTCAAATTAAATTCTTGAAATGGTTGCTAGGTGTAAATAAATACTGCAGCAACAATGCATGTAGGGCTGAAACAGGAAGATTCCCAATGAAAATCGCAGCACAATATAGGAATTTTAAGTTTTGGCTAACTTTAACCAAACACCCAAAACACAAATTATCACAGGTGGTTTATAATGATGTGAAGTCGAGAATGAACAAAGAATTATGGAGCCAAAAAATCAAACGCGTATTAGACCAAATAGGGCTGGGATACCTCTGGACAAAAGCACATGAAAATGGCATAGGAATCTTGAACATTATCAAACAAAGACTGAAAGACATCGAATTACAAAGATGGTTAAGTGACGTAAACAATGACGTAAGAAAAGATGCCAACCAAAAGAATAAACTAAGAACCTTCCGAAAATTTAAAACAATAGAAACTTATAAATGTGAAGATTATCTCCGTCAGGTCACCAACGTCCAACACCGGATAACTCTAACAATTTGGTGATAGAGACAGGTCGGTATGTAAGACCTTATAAGAAACCGGAAGAGAGGATCTGTCCTATCTGTAAAAAAGACGTAGAGGATGAAAGACACTTTTTAACTCTGTGCCCTGCGTATCAAGAAAAAAGAAGTACTTTATTTGAATACCTAAACAAAAAATATAGAATATCAGTAGACAGAATGGCACCAGATAATGTTTTTCTGTTGTTAATAAACCCCCCGAGCAAGAACAAACCAGTGCAAAAGCTAATTGCAAAATATGTATTCGACTGCTATGAGAAGAGAAGATCATTAGTTGTTTAAGTTAACTTTGACTATAGTAAGTGTGCAATAGAAAACATTGCTTGATGTTTGGAGTTGTTGCGCAAAGTTTGAAATCGGTCAAACTTCTAGCTAGGTGTAAACGGACACAACTGCTCCCAACAATGTTGGGAGTTGTTGCATCCGTTTGCACGTAACTTTAAGATACAAAACAAAAGCTTTGATTAAGCTATTCCGGAAGTCATTTGTTACAGCAGGAAGTCATTTGTTACAGCAGGTAAAGCGGATCTCTCTATGACCTGAATTTGCCGAGGAACAGACAAGCGAATCGATAGAAAGTGAATACTATAAGGCGTAATTAATTATTAACTTATTTGCCTAAGCCACATACAGTTATAAATTTTTGTTGTGTGTAACTTTTATTAGTTATTTGGAATTAGTCAGTGTACTATATATTGTATACGACTCCAAATAAAAATATCTCTATGTCTATGTCTTAACATTGATAAGTGCATAAAGTGAATCCTCTGCTCTCAACGTAACTGCTATGTTTTGTCACCGCTAATAGTTTAGGTTTTACATGTACTGATTCGGGCCGATTACCAGCCGCTGTCAAAGACAAACATTAACTCTTTCAATGCAAGTTCAACGATCAGGGATTTTCCCTTCAATGCGGATAAACACGCGCTTGTGTCTTACTCAGGATCGTAGATGTTGTCACCAGTTTAATTTAACTGCGATAACACGAGTTTTTTATTTCTCCACTGGTAATTCGCTTGTTTATCTGGTGATAGCTCTGTTTAGGCAAAAATTTCCCGAATTTCAGTTATAGTTGGAGGCTTAGCAAATCTGTCTTGCCCTTTCAGCCCTTTCGATCATTGCGTTAACGGTGAAAACGAACCAGACAAAAAAATTGAGAGACAAAGGACTCCTCCCTCGGAATTAATTTTGTTCTGGGACCACGTGACCAGACCCAACCAGGGTCTCTCTCTCTCGCTCCGTAGGGACGGGTAGGAGAGAACCCTGGGAACAAGGTTGGCAATAAGGCAGTAATACAGCACACAGGGTGGAAAAATGGAGCTTAACCTGGGTTTCTATGGCATGAAGCACATAAGAGTATTGCTTCTCTGGCCCTTCTAGAAGGGATGCCAGTGATCGCTGGGTTAGCCTTAGTTTAGCAGTATATCGTAGGTACCCATTTATACACCTGAGTCAAGAGAGACACAGTAGAGCAGAAGTTCTTGTCTAAGGATACACCGCAACGGCAAAGCTTGAAAACAGACCCATAACAGTTGATGTAACGCATGTAAATTTTAATCACGTAAATACAATAGAGGCAAGATAAAAAGTGCTGAGCTTAAACGAGAATTTGAGCGAGGTTCACCTTTTACGCTTACGAGCGTCCTTTCATGCATTGCCTGTTTTATTTGCGAACGTAAATTTTGTTTAAATTCTAGGCAAAAGAAAATGAAGAAATATTTCTCCAGGATAATGACAACTTATGAGCGACAGTGATAAATGCTACTTTTTTGGATGCAGTAGCGACCGTAGGCGGGTATCGTGAATAAGGTCTTCTAGCTCAAAATTTCTCACTCGTCCTCTCACTCGATTTCGCTCTCGTGGTCAAATTAAATCTCACTGACATAAGATAAACATGATATTCTCACCAAGAACTGTAGCATTTACTGTTTCCGTCGCGTTACCCAAGAAGTTCTTTGCATAACATGTGTATAGTCCCTCGTCTCGATTCTTGTCAACATTATCAATTATCAATGTACTGAATTCCCCATGCTCTATTCTGTAGGGTGGTGATGATGTCAATAGAATTTTTCCTTTATACCATTTATACTGGTCTTTACTTGGGCGTGGAGCTGCTTTTGGATTACACTTCAATCGCCCTTCAGTGCCTTTAAACAAGTAGAATGGACCAAATCCGGACTCCGCGAAAGATGGTTTTGTGACTGCAAAAAGAAAAATCCGCGTGTAAGAAATTTTACCATTGAGGAAAATACTGGTAGACTGAAAACGCGATAGCGGAAATGAAACGCGCAAAAGGCAGTGTTTATTGCATAAGTTTGTGCGGTAATCTCAACCTGATTTGTTTGCGGTTTGTTTGTTTGTTTTTCCTGCATACAAGCAATGTTTAGTATTACTCATCTTATAAAAAGTTGCGGTGTTACGTTTTCCTTATCTAACACGGCAGTATTAGAGTGGAAATTTACTATTCATGTATAATTTTCCAAGTGCTTACCTAGAACTTTGACATATGTAGACGACACGATCATTCCATGAGGATTCTTCGCCACACATTGATAAATTCCATTTTTATCTGGGTACCTCACATTCTTAAAAACCAACCTGTTGCCACTTAATGTTACCTTTACACTGTGAAATACAACATTTTATTGTATAAATACCAATAAAATACCAGGTGAGATTTCGCGCGAAAACATGTTATCTTCACCATGATGTGAAAATAACATGTAATAAATCGCGCCTTTCACAGCAAAAACTATTAAAGTGAAAAAGATTGGTATTTCAATGGTGTTTATGGCCGCTTGGAGATACGAAATTTCACTTCTCGTGCTTAAAGATATTTCACTTGTTCGCTGCACTCACTCGCGAAATAAGGGGGTGTTTACATGACAACGAGGCGACTTTCGCTCCGGAGTGAGTTCACTCCGGTCCCTCTCATGGCTCTACATTTGTTTACATGATACCACCACAAAATGTCATGCCGGCGCGAGTCACCCCGGTTGTTGTACCGGGTCGAGAATTACACTCCGGTACGAAATCTCGCAACGGTATCATTCATGTAAACGCGAAACGACCACACGTTTCGGTGTGAAATCGGTCTGGTGGTAGACTGGAACGGGTAGCGCATGCGTAATGTTTGCGATTTTGAATCTTACGTGTATTTTATCAACATGAAGCGTACCTTCAAATAACGAGATATGAAATGACCCAATCATAATGTAAACACGATACGAAAAAAAAAGTCATCTCGGTATGAGACTCGCCCCGGTGCGAGTTTTCTCATGTAAACACCCCCTAATTCAACACTCGAAGAGAAATTTCGGATCTCCGCGCGGCCATGTAATATCCTCTATTTCGATGATAAGTAACATACTGGACCTGTACCTGCAACTAGCAATAAAAATAATAGACGCAAGGGAGGGGAGGTTTATGTGGAACACTGTCAAGTCTAGCCTGCGAAAACAGCCGTTTCTCCTCGTTCTTCGTCGCTGGAAACGTTTCGCGAGGAGGAACGTCTGCGACTCAGCGACAGAAATTCCATACTGATGACGTAAATCAATATTTACATAATATATCCGGACGTTATGAGGTTCCACATCCAAATTTGTTCAATTTTACGTTTCTCCTGGTCGATTTTACTAAAGTGTTGTGTTCATCTGCGAACGAGCTCCAGAAAAACTCAAATGCTTCTTCTAGAGAAGAATATGTTCCACCAATTTTGACTGTTTTTTAGAGATTCATCGCGTTTACATTTCACCTTCGTGGCCTTTTGTCTTTTGCCTGTCATTCGTAAACAATTTTACGTTATCAGTATGGAGTTTCTGTCGCTGAGTCGCAGACGATATTCGTTGCGAAACGTCCTCAGCGGCGAAAGGCGAGGAGAAACGGCTGTTTTCGCGAGCTATGTCAAGTTTAAATTGATTTTTCTGATGAGTGCAAATCTACATCAGTGTCATCATGCCTCCAGGGACTTTTTAGCTTCTTTCTTGGGATTGCTACCAACTTGGACAACAAAAACAACAGTAGTAGAACCTTTCCCAATTTTGACCGTTGACCTCTTAAATAATTTGTTTTCACGTTGCACTTCGTATTTTCTTCAGCTTTTTGGTGCAGGAAAAAATATTTTTTTATTCATGCCTTTACACAATGTATTATTATTTTACCTTTTTAATATTCAAGTTATGAACGTCATACAGATAAATTCCAAATGCAACCTAGACTGAATTATAACCTTCCAGTGCAAAACGTTTCGCTCATCTAGAATGTGTAGAGTATTAAATTACATGATATTCTTATGCATTCAGATAATTCTTGAGAGCACTACATTTTTCCCTGACTCTTAAAAATAAAATCTAGAAAAAAATCAAAAGTTAGCTCTCATAACAATGTGTGAGAATTAAGACCTTTACATTTACCAATTCACAAAGCGTGTACTAAGAGAAACAATTGTTGCAAAACTTACGTTGATGTTGTGAGTTGTCTCCCATTCTTGTACCACTTAAAAGATGGCGAAGGGTCTGCAAATACATCGCATGTTAAGCTGCCATTGCCATTAACATCAATTTCAACTTGCTGCGGAGGAGATGCTGTAAACCTTGGAGCAACTGCAAAGAGAATTATTAAAATAATCAGTTGCATTGTATCATCACCAACTGTCTTTTTTTTAAAATAACTATGCCCCAGCCAACAAAAAAAAGTCTATAATTATGTTAATCATAACATCGTTAAACGTATTTTAGTATTTAAACGGTAGATATAGGCATATTTTTATCCCCTAAAAATTTTTCATCTGTTCGTATTTCCTAGCTGAAAGTCTAGTGATCCGAAAATTATAGGGATCAAAACTTACCTTTTCGAAAATTTGAGCCAGAAAAAAGGCTCCCGAAAATCATACGTGACCTCTTTAGGGTAAAAATCCGTCAAAATGGGCAATTATACCATTTTTTTAGATGTTCGAAAATCCTAAGAGAGGCTGGCAAGCAAGAAATTTTACAACAAATATTCCGAAAATTCTAGCACTCAAATTGTCTTCCGAACAGATTTTTTCCAAAAATTGACGTTGGGTGCCCCTGTTTAAAAGGACTTTTTAAGGTACACATTCCGCCGATTTTCAAGGCTCACCTACAAGGAATACATTTTACACATTGTACAAATTAAAATGCGCATTCCAAGTCTGTTCAAACAAGAGTTTAAGGCTTGAACTGTTTGCTTTACCAACTTCACTACATTTTTCGTGCTTTATCTACATGTAAATAACCTTTAAATTCTCTGAGCCATGCATGTTTTATATTGTCTTAGACAACCAAAAAGCATCAAAAACACTTTCTGGGCCACTAAGGTTCAAACTTGAAGACAATTCAATGACTTTTCAAGGATTTGCACAGAAATTTAACCCATTCGCTCCTGGAGATTTCGCCGAAAACGCGTTTTGAAGCTAGTCGAGTGGTTTTCTGGTCACTGTCATGCTATAAAGAGCTAAAACTTACCACAAACCCGTTTACCGGTCGTACACTTCACGGCCTTCTGATCCAGATGCAAAATATCAGCTTGCGAAGTTCGGGCATGCGCAGAAAGCAAAATTTCGACAGTTTTTGGGTTTAAAAGTGACACAGCAATCTTGACTTTTACTTTTCCCTTTCTCTCCTCCCCTCTTTTTTCACTTTTCTTGCTCATTTTTTTTCTCTTGCTGGGCATTTAGTAGGCTTCATTTTGATGGCAAGAGTTTTTAGGAAAGCTTTTAGGATCTTAGGATTGGGTGAAAGGAAAGGTAGGTGGGTAATGGAACAAGATTTTCATGGACATTTACAGGTCAACCTTGCATGGTTTTTTGCCGTTTTCTCCGGTGTCCTTGACTGAATTGTGCTCATTCTGGTATGGTTTGAAAGATCTCTTCACTCTGCACAAGTTAGCGGACAAAGTTGGCCTTGACCGTTAAAACTGATGACGTCACGAGGGTTAGAAAGGGCGTGGATCCGCACGGGCGGTTACGGGCGGTTCAGGGGCGAATGGGTTAAGGACTTTTCAAGGTAAAATGGAATTCAAGGACTTTTCAAGACTGTGCAAACATTGTGTTAAGTACAGTAGAACCCCGGTAACTCGAACTTTGAAGGGACACGAAAAACAGTTCGAATTAGCGGGGGTTCGAGTTATCGGGGTCCATTGAATATTTAATTTGCCGTGTTTAAAGCAGAAAAAAAACTAAACCGAATACGCATCTTTAAAGAACAGCCACAGAAATCACACGAACAAGGTATTCTACCAGAAAATCTTGAGAATCTTCAAACCGATCAATCGTTCTTTGCGTTTTACGGTGATTAACCCTTTAAGCCCCAGTATCCACATACAAATTCTCCAAACTGATCTCCATACATTTCCTTAAAGAATAAGTTGAGAGAATTTGTTCAAAGATCAAAGTATTTTCTCTTGGGTGATCATTTTATTGATTCTCATAACTTATCTCTTTACAGTGTATGGCTAATTGTGAGGAGAAAATTGATCTTGGACACCACTGCGGTCTATGTCCCTTACTCTTTTCGACCAGTTGTGTGGGTTCTGGTTTTACGTCGAGCCAAAGGAAGAACCGATAAAAGAAAGTGCTTTGAGATGGAACATGCCGTTTTTCTAGCCGGAAATTCATCCGATTGCTTCAAGTCGTTTTCTCCTCTCAACAACTGAGGGAGTAATAACGACTCGAAGTAACTGGATGAAATTCAGGCTACCGTTTTTCATCCTTATCCGAGAAGACTAGAAAAAAATAACCGTTTGCAGAGGTCATTACCGACAAAGGCAGCACTTTCTTCTCAGTTATTTAAAGACCCTGAGTGTTAGTCAAACCGGGGTTTGAGCCCACGTACTACCACTCGGCAGACCAGCAAGCGAGTCTCCCAACTAAGCTACCGTAAAATTCCGAATATAAGCCCCTTCAAATATAAGTCCCCCAAACCGGTAACGTAAAAATACCCTCCGTTAAATCGCCCCTCCAAATATAAGCCCCCCGGGGGCTTGTAATCGGAAAATTACCCTCAAATACAAAGTAAAACAAAGCAAAAACAGTAAATTTACGTCCAACCATAAGGCTAGCCCAATCGATTTTGAGACACAAATTTTCCTCCGTAGATAAGTCCCTCAAAAAGGGCCTTTGGAAAATAAAAGCCGCGGGGCTTATTTTCATTTAAAGGGATCGGTGCATGTGATTGAGACGGCCCTAATGCCATGCATTTACCTTCAACATTCAGCTGTATATCATGAACCAAGGGGTTTCCACCACTTTCAGAATTCTCAGCTTCACAACGGTACCTGGTCTCATGCATGCTCTCTTTAACGGATATAATGTTAAGCAGTCTTCCTTGGAAAGCACTAGCAATCTCAAAACTATCTTGTCCATGTACAAGGTTTTTCCAGTTTCCATCTTTGTTCTGTATTTTCCAAGTTATCGTTGGCACAGGTCTGTAAGTAACAAGAGAACGGGCAACGGCTTTGAACTATAAGATGTCAACTGCATTTAGTTTTATCAGTCACTAAATTGCAAGGATTCCTGTGGCTAGGCAATGTTTTAGCGTGTTACAGTCAGGGTTCGTATCCATTTTTTGAACAAAAACTTCAAGGACTTTCAAGGACTATCAAGGTGCATGCGAACCCCACGTTCCCCGTTACTACGGACAATGAGGAGGCCATGGAAGATGTCCATATTAAGCGGGTTGAATTTAACTAAAATGCAAGGGCTTTCTTTGGATCCCCAGGGACAAAGCAAACTGTCCGTAATAAATAATGAGGCATCCGAATTAAAGTGCCGATAACCCATAGCCAATATCTTTCTTTTTAAGAAGTAGAAACATATAACATGCAAAAACAAGCAATAGAATGGGATTTGAGCTCAATCAAGATTTTTAACAAGCGATCAAAATCCCGGTTCACGAAGTAAAAAACGCGTCTTATGGGGGACTGGACCGAGTAGCCTGTGACGTCAACCCGGTATCTCGGTGATAACACGAATGGCTACAAGATAACGGGTTGACGTCACAAGCATTTAGTGTCCAGTCTCTCAATCACTCCTTTTTAAACAAATATGGCGGGAAATTAGCCTCAAATTGCCGATTTCGTCCTTCGATAAAAGTGCGTTGAAACGCAAAATAACTTTTATTTCTTCGCAAAAATTCTTTAAACTACATTAATGTTCGAAAGTTAATATAACTGAATACGGGTGATAGGCACTTTAAGCGGGTGTCCGTATAGCACGGTTAGACTACACTATTCGTTTTTTTTTTTCTAATTTAAAAGCAAGACAAAATTTATCAATTCTGGTAACAAATTGTGAGTTCCCTCATGCAATAATATTCTTAACAGCTACAACGTAGCCGTGTAAACAGTACGGAGCAATGTAAGAGAGTCAGCTTTAGCATGCAAGCAAGCATGTACAGTACATGTACTAGCCCGAGAGTCAATTTAAGATTAGCCCCCCAAAACTTTTGACAAGAAGGATCATTCGTTAATTAATATTACATTTTTATTAATTATATTTACACCATTACATGTAAGACAGTTAGTGTAATAATTTCACTATGCCAGACCAGCTTGAAAGCAGCTATCGATCCACGTGAATATATCAGGAATTTAAAACACTTGTCTTAAAATACTTCTGTGATTTGAATTCCTACAGAATACTTCACTTGCCTGTCTGGCACGTGAAGAACAGACCAGGTGATCTGTGACGTCACTGTGGGGGCCTGGGGAAAGAAATTTTAATGCCGTATCCCATAAACCAACGCGCGCACCAATTCAATTCAATTCAATCTGTTCCTGTCAGCTTTGGTTTATGGGATACGGCATTAAAATTTCTTTCCCCAGGCCCCCGCAGTGACGTCACAGATCACCTGGAATGCACTGTAGCCAGATCACAAAATCTACTTGTTAATTTCTGCACTAATTGACAACTGCACAGAGAAAAGCCAATCACAAAGCAAATCAACGCATCAGAACCAGGTAGACAAGATATTTGAAATGGATAGAATGTAACATGAACAATTAAATGGCTGAAGTAAAATCAACCGACCAGACACCCAATTTTAATGAAAGGTGTAAAAAGCAGTTGGCTGTTAGGGACACTTTTGCATTGTCAGCCTAGAGTTTTAACCCCAAAAAGTTGGATGCCTGAATTTTCTGAAAACAAACCCATCCAATACTACTGCCATTGATATTGGCTTAAATGAACAGAATTCACTCTGAAAATTGTCCATCCTACAGTGTAACTATTTATTTATCTATGTAGAATGTACATGTGTGTATATATTTCCTTATCTTATTACTATTTATTTATTTAAAGCCTAATTTGTAAATGTACCCATGAAGGCACTCACCTTCCAACTGCAAGGCAATAAAAAGTTTTATTTCTTCCCTCCACAGCCATTTCTGTGTTAGCAGGTATAAGCTTCCATGCAGGCCCTCTTTTTATCTGTGGATCTGTTTGACCTAAGACAAAATACACAGTACTTTGTAAAACATTTACCCTTGCTTTATGCTATAGCCTACTAGAAAGTAAAGATACATCTCATGTAACATCTTCCCTCCCTTTTTTTATGAAGACTTGTTCAGTAAAAAATGGCATAAATTATAATAATAATATATAAAGAACCTGCATCTTTCCAAGTTAGCCTCAAAAGATTCCCACAAACAATTATTCTTCCAGCAACAAAAGCCTTTTTTTCAATAAATTAAGAAACAGTATGAGAACCTCAATTCTTGGTTTTTACATGATGTCATTCCATGAGGTATTAAATACAGCAGCTTATCACCTTCATTTACACAAATTTTCAGTTTTAAAGAGTTCTTTGTTTTGTGGTAGAGGACGCTTGAATTTCCACACTTTTGGGTGATATGGCACTTACTGTAGACTAAAAACATATCGATTAATTTTTTGAGATTTTCCCATCTAAATATTCCTTGTCTCAAAATAAGTATGACTTTTTAATGTGTTTCAGTTCCTCAAGCAATGGATTCATGCTTTTGTAGAACACCACACCATACTACACCAACATGGCATCTCCATACAAACAGGGTTCTCAATAAGAGCCAGCAGCCGGTGAAATTCGCTGGTTATTTCACATGAACAGATCCTCGCTAGGAACTAACACTTTCAATTCAATGTATGCAAGTCGCAGGGCATGTTTTTTTCCTTCTTTGCCTACTCCAAAGCTTTTGCCGCCTACTTAAAACCTTATCAAAAAACCTGTACAAAGATTCAAAATTTGGACAAAACATTTTTCCAAGTACATGTCACATATGGAATATTGCATAGACCCATCATTCTTGGCAAGGCTTTTTTCATTCATATATTTATCTTCTTTCATCTCCAAGATTCTGGACGTTTTGTATTGAATAGTTTCGATTTTTATTTTTAATGGCATGAAAGTGAAAACAGAGAATAGCCTAATCAATTTATTATATGGACACCGGGTCAAAAGGATACTCCTAACATGTTACACGTAATATAGATACATGTATTTAATGGGATGGAAGTTCCTCTTTCAATCATTGAGATTTCCTTCTGTGTTAAAAGAAAACAAAGAATTCACCTGCAGTTTTCTTCTTTAACTTCAAAATGCCAGAATCTTCAAATCTGTTTGCTCCAGTAATAAGACATCTGATTCCTTGGCTATCATATTCTGCAAAATCATTAAGGTCTTCCTGGGTAACATACATGATTAATAGTTGCCCTGTCTGTGAGATGGCTCGTCGATCATTTCTTTTGAACTGTATGTTCGCAGTATTGATTTTCCCTTGCCATGAGTAGCTAACACCATAACTGAAAGAGTGCTGTGGACAATCATAACTAAACTCCTGCCCAAGATCTACAAGCACCTCCTGTTCATTTTTATTGCTGAATGTCCCTACAACTGTACAAGGAAACAAGAATAATACTATAAACTAGTAATAACCAAAGGTTACGGAGTGTGGGAGACAACAATCGAAGGTCAAAACACTTTTGCTCCAGTGCTGTGCTTTCTGTAAGGTTCACGTGACAGATGCTCAAAACACGCACGATCAGATTTCAAGTGACACAAGGTCCAAATGCATGATCAAATTATGTTCTGTACTTTCCAATCATTCTTAGTGGAAATCCAAATGAATGCTGGCTACATACATGCGACTCACACGTAATAAAAACCTGGGCCCAGTTCCTCAAAAGATGGTTAACCGTATTTATTCGACTATAAGCCGAGCGATTTTTACACAAATTAAAACTGAAGTGAATTAAAATTTGGGCTCTAGAGGGGGTCTCGGCTTATAGCCAAAAGTTTTTGAAAAAATTTTTTTCCAGCGCATGGAAACTCTACTAAATCGGGATGTATTTACTTATAAGCCGAGCTAAAGTAAAGAAACACAATATGCAATCGTTGCTGAATTCGAGAGTGCGACTGGATGGTAGTTCGAACCACATCGGTGTCTCGTCCATGGTAGAGATTTTTGGTAGGGAATAACTGTGACGCTGACAGGATGTGATAACAAATCGATGGAACGTGAGTTTTTGCTGCTCCAAATCTTCTGGGAGACGCTGAGCGAGTGTTGTTTTGATGCGAAGGCTGATGGAATGGCGGCGCTTCCATTTCTGGTACCAACCGAGGGACGCTTTAAACTCAGGATCATCGCTGAATTATTTTGCCCTTAGAAAACGATCAAAAGGATAAAAATTTGATGATGTGATGAATTTGTCTTGACGCTTGTGAAAACTGGCCAATGAGAATCTTTCATACACGATATGTTGTCACATGATACTACGATAGTTTTTGAGAGTCACACATTCAACTCACATTCACTATGCAATCAGCTGGTTGATTTATTTCGTGATCGTGTTTCTGTTGTTTGACAGAAAACTTACCTTGGCTTCTCTGCTCTGTAAACCATTCCAGTATTCTTTGATCGAGCTCCAGATACTTCGGCGTGAAGCATCCCATCGTCTTCCGTTTCGCTGACAATATTTAATCTCACCCTTAAAAAGGTTCGCTTGATCTTTCCTCCAGCGACGGACCATGGACTCACTGATGCCGTATTCTCTGGCGATTTCAGAGTTATTTTCAACAGATTCTGCTTCAGTGACTATTTTAAGTTTAAACGCGAGGTTGTATGACGTGCGACGAGCCTTGGGCATGATGACAACTTCACGAGATTGTTTGGTAGACACTTACGGATTTGTAGACTGGTGATGCCGCTTACCGTAACAACACAGTTAGTTTTAAGCCTTATTTATGACAATCAGTGTGATTTTTTTCCGAAAATGGTAGGTTTTCCCGTAGTTAACAATTCAGTCTTGTAATAATGAATGGGTCTCGGCTTATAGCCGGGTGTTTTCGATTTATTTTTGGTTCTCGTTATGCCTAGTCTACACGTTCAAAGTTTGGGGTCTCGGCTTATAGCTGAATAAATACAGTAAGTTTAACCCAGGATTAAGCCAAATTTTAAGCAAGGTTTTCTTGTCTGAGAACTTGCAACTTGAGCTTACAAAACACTGTTGTGCCTTTACTTGGAAAAAAAGAAATGATATCATAACACAAAATGTTACACTAAGCAATGCATACATGTAGGAAGGTAAATACAAAAAGTGGAACAAAATTATTAATCCTGGATTAGTGCTAATCGGCCTTTCAGGAACCGGGCCCTGGAGATTAGGATCGCTGGTGACAAGAGGAGCCCGCAATTAGTCAGGGTTGCACTTAGTAGAATCAAGCACATTTGATTAGAGCACCTGGCTCCTTTCAGTAGGTTTTTCTTAGAGCATAGCCACGAGTTATTGACTCTTGCAGAAAAGTTTGTCTGAAACAATAGTAAGTCCAATTCTCACGGGGAAAACTTCATCCCTCACTGACCTTGTGTTTACTGCTTAAAAATGTCTGCAGTAGCCACGCCCCAGCTACTACATTCAAAGGTTATAGGGTCTCAGCTTCTGCATGTGAAACAAGCACAGCAAAGCCCATTCTTAAAAATATTTGATAACCTTTCAGGAGCTACATCTGAGGTCACAAATTTTGTCTGGTTTGATGTTAGTTTAAAAGAAATACATGTAGAAGCTTATTATTTTCATGTAACCTATGGTGAAGAACCTTCAATGCAAGATAAAAATTAATGTAAGAACCTGCTTGGCCTCACATTAATGTCTGGTTTAAAATGAGCTTTGATTCATAAATTTGTACAGAAAGTTTACTAGTCGCAAATAAAAAGAACAAGTTCTAAGAATAGTCAGTTGTCATACTTTATTTATGGAGAGAAAGTACAGTACGGTACACAGTACACTGTAGAGCCTGTCCACATTTATGCATCTCATTCTATACTAACAGTGGCTGTAAATCAAACTGATTGAGTTTGATTGAGTTCAATAATAAACTGTCACCAAAAATTTCAGTTTCAACTGTGTTTGACTGTGACTTTTTTTGGATCTGCTTGAAAGACTCTTCCATGTGTTTTGTTTTTGTTTTTTTTTTAATTTTCATAAAAAGCAGTAAGCAAATGTCCATTGACAAGGCTAGAAAGAGGACCTTAAAATAACGTAACTTACTAAGTTTAAAGGTATTACATCCAAAGAGAGCAAAAATATTCATTTGCTACACAAAGTCGCAAAAATTTCATAGACTTCATACAGTGAGGGGACACCATACAAACGTCTGTAAAATTTCCGCAACTTTACAGAGCTATATCTTTTTTAGTTTTCTAGAAATCATTTTCAAACTTGGCAACTCTACTGATTCTAAGGCATTGTTTCAAGCCACATTGATGGATTTTCACTAACTGATCCCAGTCAAACATTGAAAAAACTACCTATTGGTTTCATTGGATGTTTGGTTGAAAAGGAAAAAGACTTTAAAAGGACCACTTTACCTGTTACAGCCACCATTACCTTCCTGCTGAATGTCTCAAAGCCTGAAACCGAGTCCTTGACAAAACACTGATAATGTCCACTATGTGCACTTTCAAGGTCACTTCCATGTAAGGTTCCATTAGCATCAATTGTGAACTTATTACTAGTACGAATTACAGTGTCATTGTATTTCCACGTCCAATTCAGGTTATTTCCAAAAGCATTACAAGGCAATTTCAAAGCATTCTTTTTACCCATCTTGACGTCTCCAGGAGCAAGTAGATCCCTCGTTATAAAATCAACAATCCTTGGTGGATCTGATTGGTGTTGACCTGCAATGTATACAGAATAATTCAAGTAGAAGTAAAACTGGTCAAGAACTGCCTCTGTGTAGCTTACAGCTCCAGTTGAGATCTGAACATAAAGATATCAATAATATTCTGATCTACACCTGTATAAGGCCTAGTTCAAACGTCGATCTATTCATGTACCAAACCTAATTAATTAAGTATATGAAAGATCGACTTTTGAGCCAGTGAAGTCCGACATACCAGTATCTAATTTGGGTGAACCCATGAAATAACATCGAGTTGTCCACATGGAAATTTCAACAGAGGAGCTACTTGGTTTCAAACATCAAACTATTCATGTGCTAAACTTAATGCGTAAAGCATTGTAGTTTTTTTAAACTAGTAAACAGGGTAGACCATCAGGCACCATAAAAATGCATTGAGTCCGATGAATTAAGTGTGACGTCTCTGAATCAGCTTGAGTCAACCAACAAACTTACATCATTAGGGTTGACCCAAACGGCTGTACATGTATTAGGGGGTGTTTACATGAGAAAACTCACACCGGGGCGAGTTTCATACCAGGATGACTTTTTGATTTCGTATCGCGTTTACATGATGACTGGGCCATTTCATTATCACGTTATTTAGGTACACTTCATACATTACGCATGTGCTACCCGTTCCAGTCTACTGGCAGACTGATTTCAAACCGAAATGGGTGGTCGTTTCATGTTTACGTGATACTGTTGCGAGATTTCGTACCGGAGTGAAATTCTTGCCCCAGTACAAGAATTGGGGTGAACTAACTCCGGGGTGACTCCCACTGCCATGACATTTTGTGGTGGTATCATGGAAACAAATATAGAGCCATGAGAGGGAACCAGAGTGAACTCGCTCCGGGGCGATAGTTGCCCGGTGTCATGTAAACACCCCCTAACTGTGAGTTTGGTACAAGGAAAATTCAACATTTGAACTGTGCCTAAGAGTCTAGACAATAATTATTAAAAAGCGTGGGGGAAAAAGTGTGTAAAACAACAAAAAAAAGAAAACACTGCACTACGCACACTACAACACACTACACGCTAGTAGTGTCTAGTCCTTAATTCTAGTCCTTCCCCACTGCAATAATTTTTTTTTCGTAGTATGTAGTTAATTTTTCTCTTATGTAATTTTAGCTAACTTTTTCTTTTTGCAGTGAAAATGGAATAAATAAAAAAATAAAAAAAAACACGCAGTTTCAGAAAACACATGACTTGCTCAGTTACCATTTGTGAGCGCTGTAAGACAGGTGACCGAAAGTAAGAGAATAATCCGCCACATTTTGAGGAATCAATATCCCTGCAACAGACACGTTTAAAACATGAATACATACAATAATATCAAGAAAATTAAACACAGAGTGCACTGTTATAAGCAAACAAGAATTCCGTTAGAATGAGGAGAAACATCGATATCTTATTCAAGATTAAATCTTACCTTAAAACAAAAGACCAGGTTAAGAGGTCGCTCGGGGTTTCCCTGCTAAAAATTAACCTAAAAATCGCCATTACCGCATGGAAAAGCACGTTCGAGCGTTTGAGTACTTCAAAGGTCAAGATTAAACCAAAGTTTGCGCAAAGTTTATGCGAACAGCATCCATTAAGAGTCTTTTGTCTGGCGTGAAAACCACTAGTCTTTTAAACCAAGGAATGGGTTTTCTTCCTTGAATTTAACCTGAGCCCATACGCTTGAAAGGTGGGATTTTCAGAAAACCTCTCGGAATTTCGATCCGGCCGCCATCTTTTACAAACTCGTTTCCAGTGCCTTTCGTCCGTTTTGTTGCGCATTTGCGTCATGTATGCGTCACGGCGAAAAGAATAACTAGCCGTACGGTTAAGCATTTTTTTTTTTTCGTGAAAAGGCCGATACCCATTCCGTCAATATAAAAGCAACCTAGCTTTCATGGCCTGGCGATTTTTGTGTATGGACAGCGTACTCTCGAAAGAAGAAGGCTTGAAAAAAGTTCCATCCATTTGTCTAGAACAGTCTGCAAGTGGGGATATTCTACTTTAAACTGACCAACAAACTCAAGCCAGATATTGAGATCGAAATTTTAACTAAGTCAAAGGCGCAAGTGACTTAGTAAGATTTTTGACTGTCAACATGCAAAATTGTATAAGTAGCGGTTGAGCATGATCGCCCGGCTGAACTTAGTCTTGCAGCAGGAATGTTATTGACAGTGACTAACGTTTAATTTTGACTACCTGCGCGGTAGTCATCTTCAGAGTAAAAGTGAGTTGCATCACGTAAGTTGATGGCATTAAACTTTGGTTATTGGTTACCAGGTTATTGGCTTATAAAAGTCGCTATATTATATATTGGCCGTCTGTCAGTTAATCCGCGGAAAAATCACCAAGGATCCAATTTTTATACAGCCGATCTCAGGGAAGGACAGAAGAAGATCAATGATCAAATTAATTTAACTGCATTGGTCGAATCCGGGGCGATCATGGAAAGCCGAAAAGCGGCAACATCAAACTGAGGTCGTTGCCAGCCACCCCTGGGTCGAATTTAATCAAAAATCATTTTGATGTTACGTAATGAAATATGAAACATTGTCGGGCCTTGTTTGTCCTTTTTCACCGCAAATGATATCATGCAATACTTATATCAGAGTAACATTTTGAGTAACATTGAGGTTGATCTTTTAGAAATTTAATTTATTAATTAGATAGCAATAGGAGAATAGGGATAACACAAAAGGACAAAAATGCAAAGGTCAGGGCTTGCAGTTGAATTAGAGAGCCCAAATTATTCTTTTTGATCTTGCATTGTGCTTCGATCAGTGTATAATTTGCTACTGTAAGCATATTAATTCGTACGTAGGAGGGGGGCATTGGGATTTTCGGTTTTGCGGTTGTGGCTATTTTTCAGATCGGTTTTTCGGTTTTTGTTGCAAAAGACCTCGGCTTTTCGGTCTTGGTGGTCATTGCGGTTTAAAGATTTTTCGTTTTTTAGCATCTGGTTTTCGGTTTTCGTGAAAAATACTAGCGGTACCCGATGTGGTTTTTGGTTTTTCCTATTTTGTCCTATTTTGGGTTCCTGCTGCCATGTAAAACTGAAAAGGAACTAATTGTACCGGTCAGCTTCCTCAGTGTCGACTCAGCTCAGTGCAATCGCATGTTAGGCAATCGAGTCTCCAAACTTTCAGGTGTTAGTTATCAAATGGAAATGTTCGATTAGAGATTTTCGATTGAAGTTTCCAGAGCTATAGCTTTTTGCGGCTGCAAAATTGCAATTCTAAAGATGGCTTGTGTGCAAATTCTCCTAAGTTAACTAGGCTCCATAACTAACGGCTTTTCGGAAATTGAGTTGCAAAGTCTGGGCTCGAGAGAGCGGCAGAAACAAAGCCTATGATTTAAGCAGACACAAAAAGATACGAAGGCTTCAGACAAAGTCCATGACATTCACAAATACTTTGGCGAAATTAGTGTTAGTTTAGTTTGCTCTGTATGCCCCACTTGTCATCATTGTATCGGTTTTTGACGGTTTTGTATGCGGTTTTCGGTTTGGCTGAATTTTTTTGCGGTTTTGCGGTTTTGGATGATTTTTTTCTTCGGTTTTGCAGTTTCTAATATACTCCAATGCCCCCCTCACGTAGCCCTCCTCATAACACTGGATTCTAACGTGTTCGTTTCCCAAGTGGAAATTAAAGATGTCAACTTCAGAAGCTCCTATCGAATTTTCAAAGAAGACATTCCATTGCAACGGTCAGCCAGCTCTTTCCGGTATACTATACCACCGTCCCTAAATTTCCTCGGGGGTCTGACACTGACAAACAGGGTTTGCAACTAGCTCTGGAAGTTCTTAAAAAATCATTCCTTCAGTTCTGTACTTACAGTAGCCAAAAAGAGACTTCCTGCCTGACTCAGCGTACGATGCACAAGACTTTTTTCACGAGCCACAAAGGATATAGAGCGTTGAGATTACAAGTGAAAGCTAGTCTTGTGATAGCCGGCTATACAATATCCCGCGTACTTTATACGCTACGTTCAACGAACTCTAGATATCAGCAGAGCTGTGTTTATCAACCTGTCCACTTATGATCCTTTCTCAGGAAACGTACATCCGGCCTACGACCCTAAAAATAACGCGGCATCAATACACAGGGTCTTAGGACGTCCGGTATAGTAAGCTGTCAAAGTTTTGTTTTTCTTTTTGCATAATTTAATCTAACGATTTGGACAATTTCTTCCCTAGAAACTACATGTCGTTTTCACAGTTGACCATGACCCGGCAACGTTTTCAAAGGTTTATTTATTGGAAAACGGCCATTTAGTTTAGCGTGATTGAAGGGGAATCGACAAGCCGTTGAAATTCATTGAAAAAAAAAATTGGCTCCGATGTCTATTTCATCTGGCAACGATGCCGAGCTTACAGATGAAAATAAAATGCATGCAGTTTAATTCAAGTGACTGTGGTCATTCCCGCAAATAGCCTGCCGGTACACCTAATGGAAAAAACATTATTCTAGAAAAATGCTTATAGATTTACAAGTAAACAGTTACTGGGAACATTAATTTGTAACATGTATACCCGTACAGCAGTCGTATTTACATTTGTTTTAGTTTTACGCCCTTAAAAATGTCTAAATTGCAGATAAATGCCCCTAAAGTGGCTTATGAGTAAGCCTAATTAATTCCTATTAATTGGCTTTTTCATTTTTATTTTCCCCTTTGGAAAGACTGACAAGGTTATTGCAATTATAAATAATTGTATATGCTTTATATATAGTTTTAAAAGAACGCATGCGCGACTATTTTGCAAAGTTTGGGTTTTAGGCATTTGACTTAAGATTTATCTTTTTTATGGTACACTTTTGACTGGCGAAGTTTATGAACACTGTGTTAACTTTCATTTGATGGGTTGTGCTTATGGCTATGTTATGAAACCCGTCAGTTTCGAATGCACCAATTTAGCTTGTACATTTTGTTTCCTAATATGGATCACGTGACCTGCGTTCTCTAAGGAATTCGCGTTTTTCGTAGAAATGAAAATACGAAAATACGCACGTGACCAAGACGAAATTTGAAACAAAAGGTTTTCGGGGGTATTTATCCATACCACTTAACTTTCTTTAGGATTTTTGGGTTGCTCATCAATCGAAATTATTGTACACATTGCCCCTTTAATGCAAATATTTTCAGATGAGGAACTTTCGTCTCGCAAGGTCACTCCTCAATTTCCTGAGGATATTTGCACTGACGCGGTGATTCAGTAGAAAAATAAGTGTAATTAAATTTGTGCGAATGTGTAACAACTATTAATAGGAGCCAGATAAAAATAATAATGGCATTTGCATGGAGATCCAGCCCAGGATTAAACGTTAATGAGTAAGTTAACACTGTTCACTGTTTGCTTTCTTTTTGTTGAGCTAAAACGTGTCTAATTCGCATCAGTTGAACTAAGAAATAATGGTCCAAGTTTTGTTGCCACTTCAGACAAAATTTATGCATTGAAACTGTTTCCTGCAGTCGTCTGTTGCAATTGCTACGGATAGAAATGATGGACATGGATTGAAACTTCAGAAAAATTGCACCGTTTTATTCATTCACGTTTTAATACTATTTTTTTCAAGTTGTTATCCTATGGCTGCAAAAATCACCCAAAAAATTATGTTAGTGTTCGCTGATGAAACTTGATTGACATCTTCATAACTTTACGGGAGTATTTTACTTTGGCATGGGCGGGCAAAGGAAATGCCGTTGGACACCTTATGAAGTTTACACAAGGTAGATTAAAGTACACATAGCATCAACCCCAACCCAAAAAAGGAACCTAACCAGTTTCGAAACAGTGCTTAACCCTAATCAGTAAAGGAAGTGCTTAATCCTAATCAGTAAAGGCAGTGCTTAACCCTAATCAGTAAAGGTAGTGCTTAACCCTAATCTGTAAAACGCAGTGCTTAACCGGCTAATCCAAAACGATGAAGAATACTACGTTGTGTAAACGTCATAAGGTGTCCAAGGGCCCTTCGACAGATGTTAAAAAGTGCTGACCGAACAAAGTAATGACTGACCTACGTAAATGTCCACATGACTAAACCCTTTAAAATCTACTGCTTTTTAAGGAAAGAGTCAGTAAAAGCATTGTTAATCTTTTTCCTTTTTTCCGCCTTTTTTCTTAAATATCTAGCCAAGATTTCACCCAATCGAAAAATGACTCAATTACACACCTTTAGTTTGGACTCTTAGTTCAATAATTTTAGGAGATATTTTGGATGATTTTTCGGAGTTGTTAAAAATTAAAATATAAAGTGAATAATTAGTAGACAAATACCAGATAGTCCACCACCACACTAAGGTGCCTGTGAACCGACTCGCTGGTTTATGTGTATACCTTTTCTACCCTAATTTTCTTCCCAAATCAACATCATTTCCCCCAAAACGCGCAGACTGCCCCTTAATAATTTATCAACCCAGTTGATTTGTCTCAGGAAACGTCATTCTATAACAAAACAAAGCGACCCCCATTCACAGCTAAAAAAGGGTTTATTTTTACAAATAACTACATTATGCACTTTCGATAAATTTACAACATTATACCTGTAGGAAACAAATCTGTCGCCCATAAAATTGAAGTAAAAATGTTATGTTAGGCGTTATTCTACAATACTGAGTATTAGAACATCGATAAGGACGACAAAAGAGATTTTCAAACAAACCTAAGGAGGAGGAAAACTTGTCAGCCGAACAGTTTCTTAAAGTTCAAGTAATTTCTTCGTTAACATTCATGATTTCCAAAGCGCGTAAGAAAGCGCAATTGGCAATATTAACGAAAAAAATTAACTTGACAGACGTGACAAGGCCCATTTAACTCCGTAACGCCCAAGATCCGATTAGTAATTCTCCTTTCTTACTGCAGCTATACATTTCATTGAATGTTAAATATGAGAATTTGGGGCTATATCATATAGCATACTTAGGCTGATGAATTTGCCCATTCTTACCACCTATCTGTTGGACAATGTGTTGGGTGTTCTAACGAGAAGTTACATGACAATCGTTTCTGGGAGTTAAAAGGTTAACTTAACATGCGTGCATTTACATATTCCTTACTTCTGTGAGGGCTGTGGGAATGTTTTACACAACGATCAATCCGATAGGCTGGAGAACAAAAGGTCGGTCGCAGTGGGACCAGCCCACAAACAAAGGCAAGTACCATTTAAAAATTTTGAATGCCATTTTATGTCTTGTCCCAGTGCGACTTTTACTCTCCAGCATGGCGGTTTTGTATCACGTAAATGGCCAGCAGCAAAGGGCCTATTCAATCCCATAAACCCGTTTTAGCTCTCTTCTTGTGTCCATTCATGAGGCATACTTCTCAAAATCATTTTAGAGACAAAGGAAATTTTGAACCGCGTGTCGCTTTAAATATCTAATAATCTAATATCTAATCTCTTATTTTCGAAAATTTTCTAAAAATTTCTACTTGAAAAACATTTTGCTTGAGAAGTTAATACAAAACTAGGCAGAGTGTTTATCGCAAAACATCTGGAAAAAAGTCAAAGGGACGTTTTTCTGACTTTTTTTCCATTTTTGGTATGTGGTGAAACATGTTAATTTTATCCTTGGTTTAAATTTTATTTTTCTGTTGCAAACTCATTATCATACATTACTATACCCCAAAGAAAGAAAAATAAATTTTAAACCAAAGGATACAACTGAACCAAAACATACATAATTATTACCTAAAGCACCAACTTTTAACAAAGAGATCTTCTACTCGAGCTCGTCTTTAATGCTACAACTTTTTAATACCCATGCATAAAGCGACAAAATCGCTGTTTGCCATCCTGTATCTTTTTGAAGGACCAATAAGTCAAATTATAACTTTCCTACAAGATAAGTACATTACTGTGCCACAGCATAACTATCTATATTCCACCAAATCAAAGAACAAAAATGCTGGCCCGCATGCAATGAACCTAAACGATCAAATTATTGCGCAAAAGAGGCAATAGTCCAATCTTAACGGAAAAACTGAAAACATTACAGGGATGTCCACTAAAAACAACTTTTCATTAATTTTTGTCTTCTTTTATGTTATACGAATTAAATAAAGAACAAAATCGCCATTTAATGGCCAAAATTGACGGACACCAACATTGAATTCGGAGATTCATGGTCGCAGAATGAAACTACTTAACCCTTCACAAGAAACTTTGGAGTATTACATATAGCGAAATATTTTAGCAGAACTTTAAAAAACAAATTGTTCTTTCCTATTTTCTACAAAAAAGACGTGAACTACAAGTTCTTAAGATGTACGGACACGTATAAAACTCAATAACACAAATAAGTTAAACTACACGTTCTGTGAAAATAAGTGCAAAAGCATACGTAGAATGTAACGTTGTAAAAACAATAAAACATAAAATACTTGCTCTATGCAAGAACAAGGCATGCAGCTTTTCGCTAGCTGTAGAGGTATGGCGTCAATCACTGTCGACGACCGGTATATTCAAGAGAAAGTATTGTGCTGTAAGTAGGCGGAGAGAGTAACGACCAGTTTTGCAGCTCGATTGCATGGCGACTGCGTCAAAAGTAATAGCAGCGTCATCTTTGCCACATTGTAATAGGTTCAAAACCCTACTTGAGACATTATTCTCAGGACAAAATAGAATCTTTCCCGCATGTTTTTGCACTAAGCACGGGAAGGAGCGTTGCGTGACGACACTGAAAACGGCTGTGTAGCAGACTAGACAACTTCAAGCTATCTCGGTATTTTGTTCACAGGAACGAGGAAACGGTCTAATTCGTTTTAGCATTGCCAGCGCGAGCAGAAAGCATCACGGTATTGTTGCGCACTATAAAAAATATGAGTCTTAATTTGTCGACCAGTTCTTTGACGTCTGTGAGCTACGCATTAACACTTTAAGTCCCAATAGTGTTCAAGATCAACTTTCTCCTTACAATTATCCATACACTGTTAAGAGATAAGTTATGTAAAATGATCACCCAAGAGAAAATACTTTGATCTTTGAACAAATTCTCTCAACTAATTCTTCAAGGAAATGTATGGAGATCAGTTTGGAGGATTTGTAAGTGGATACTGGGGCTCAAAGGGTTAACACTGCCTCTTTTTTCCCAAGAGCCGATAATGAAAACGTTTAATTATTACTTAGTTTTAACTTTGCGTCTGTGGGTGAAATTCGAAGCTCTCAGATATCTTTCTGAAACATAACCTCACTCCTTAGGGATTGCGGGGCCAACAGAAGCAACTGCAAGTTACTGGAATCACGAAAACATGACAACTATCGACTCGCTGTTGTTTCCACCGTCCTTTCTCTTCGTAAACTCTTAAAACATTTCAGCAAGATATCAAGAAGAATCTAATGAGAAACGTCAACGTTAGCCTGCAGCAAAGGGGCTAGTTTTTAGCGTTTCTTAGTTGAGAGAAGCACAAAGCGAGCGCAGAGAGACACACGCGACGAGGGAAGGAGCGGAAAAATATATATATTTTTTGCGCCTTCTCCCGCCGCGCTTCTCTCTCGCTTCGCGCTTGCCTCCGCTCGCCTGAAAAGCGTGAAAAAATACGTAGTTCCTGTTGTGCAGGATTGTTCACAGTGTGAAAGCCCATTGCGTGGGTCACTACAGGTCAGTATTCCACACGAAGAGCTAAGCATAAGCAACACTCAAACGAACGTGGCCAAAGCTGAGTCATCCTTTTCGTCCGGAGCATTCTTCTTCTCGTCGCCATATTCTCCAATGAAGGAGCCATCTTCGTTAAATTGAGGCCCCTCGCCATAATCGTCCAAACTGTCGCGGTCACTTTCTGGGCTCCTCTGCAGTGATCCCTGGCTCTGATAGGGTGGCGGGTTTTCCGTTCGGCTGGAGAAGCGAACGAAACTTATATCAGATATTTAAAACATCAAGGCTGATTTCCCAGGGGTTCTTTCACCTCATCGCCGGGCTTACCAGGGGGGTGCCCCGCCGGCTCCCCTGTTATTGGTGAGTAGTGGCAGAAAGAAGAAAACAGCAAGACGTTTGTGTCTAACAAGAGTAACAGGGCTATTACTAGCGTGTTTTGTTGCCATCTTCACTTAACATCAATGTTTACTGGTCTGTTAAGAAAAGATCTGCTTTAAGGAAGGTGAAGTTCGGAGGAAAGTCCTAGCTTTCAAACATAATTGTTGTCACGCTTGTAACACAAGGTTTGCCGTCTTCTTTTCTCTTTCGTCCCGTTGTGTAAGTTAGAGATCTTTTGATTCGAGAACAAGAACGACCTACGGGGACAAGATTTTATATAACTAACAGTTTTTTTTCGCATTATCTCAAAAAATATACTTCCCGCAAAGCTTCATTGCACGTGTTTCACCCTAAACGATGAAGGTCAGCACTCGTTAACATCCGTCGAAAGGCCCTTGGACACCTTATGAAGTTTACACAAGGTAGATTAAAGTACACATAGCATCAGCCCCAACCCAAAAAAAGGAACCTAACCAGTTTCGAAACAGTGCTTAACCCTAATCAGTAAAGGAAGTGCTTAACCCTAATCAGTAAAGGTAGTGCTTAACCCTAATCTGTAAAACGCAGTGCTTAACCGGCTAATCCAAAACGATAAGGAATACTACGTTGTGTAAACTTCAAAAGGTGTCCAAGGGCCTTTCGAAGGAGGTTAAGCCTTCTCCAGTCATCGCAGAATAATAAGACGCGTAACTGTTGACAACTTGCCTCCGCCACTGAGAAATCCTCGCTAAAACCCGTAGTTAAACGATGACGGCTACCACGTTTTCCCGCAAAATGATGTTGGTTCAAGCGCGCGCACTACTTGAGAGAATCTTGTCCTCGCAGTCGTCTTAGAATTTAAGGGTCTCTATCGACATCCTTGGTGGATGGAAAATACTGGGCACGCCCAGTACTTCATGACAGGCTACCATATAACGTAACCAAGTGGTCAAGGCTGTCATATTTGACTATAGGGTCTCTACATGGCAATTTTGCAAGAGGTACATCCCGAGATTTCTCTTTACTCATTTAAAATTTAATGTGCCCTCTAAGGAAACACGGTTGACGCTTTCTTACCCTCCATTGCTGAAAGCGCCTTCTTCTTCATCGAACGGCGGTTCATTATCAATTAGAGCTGCACGCTTTTTCTCCCGTTTGCCAACTAAGATTGAAAGCAGAAAAGGTCAATTTCATGGCAAAAAGATTAAATAACTCCAATAAAGCACACTACATATGAGTAAAGTTTATGCCATGGCAAATTTACTTGCTCGTGTACACGGCACAAGAAATGTTACGTTGCAAACCAGTTTCTTTATAAGCGCCAGAAGTGACTCTGTACAGCATTAATGAAATGAATAAGACAAATGTTTGGCAGAACAAGACGAGTGCTAAGACGCAAGAAGAGGTAGACTGGAATCCAATGTAATCTCTCCATACGTGGAAGTCTTTTTGCCTGCGTCCAAGACCAAACCTAACACCAGGTCAAGTAACGTCTGCGAGGCAGCGCCGATATCTTTGTTCTTGGCCCCAAACAGACTCAAGAAATTACCGGAAGTACGGTATGAATTTCCCTTCAACCTGATTGGCAAATTTACAATGACTTTTTTAACAGGCCAATCACGGCGCGTACTCAAATCCTGCTGCACAGCTGGGGGCCAAGGACAAGGATTTCAGCGCGCTGTTTCGCAGACGCACTTAACCAGAGTTTATTTCCGTCTGTGACGCAGGCTATAGTCTTTGAATAACCAACAAATTTCCATGCGAAAGTTTTCTTTGTAGTGATAGAAGGTACGATTTGATCTTACCAGGATATTTGGCTCCTTGATGCCGAGTGTAAAGTACAAATATAACCAACACAATCAACAGAACGGCGATAAGAACCAGAAGGGCAATAAACCAGGCGGTTTGGTGGATAGGAGTTGATGAACTTTGCGGGCCTGAAAGATATTTGTAAAAGATGTGGAATTCATTTTCATCTTAAAATAGGTCGTTAATTAAAACTGAAGATTTGGCCACAGGAGAAAGAAAATATGACGAAACGACGTTGACGTTGACGTTTGGTGTGGGAAATACTAATGCCGTAGTTACAACAATTCTTTGTCGGGTCCAACTTTCTCCGCGGCGCTTATTCGAGTAAATACAGTACACACCTCAGTTAATATGAGAAGAAAAAGTACGCGGATAGAAAGTACATTAACCATGGCATTTTGCTCCTGATATCAGGGCTCGAAATAATTTTCGGACAGTGGCTGGTCATGTTCACTTGTCACTTGAACGGTCAAAATGACGGGCCAACTGAAAGTTTGTCCGGACAAATGGTCATCTTCACCAGACATTGTCCGTTGACCTGCCGTTATTTTGAGCCCTGAAAAGTGAAGTCCGATACGTACTGGCTATGCCTGGAAGAGGCCGTCCCTCCGTGACGTCACTAGCAGGGCTCTCTGTTCTTGAATTGAAATCATTATCTTCTGGATAATCATTTCTGCCAACAGTTTTAAATTCGTAAAGCTCGTTACTTAATTCTCTGATCTCGATACTCTGCTTATCAAAATGGTTCACCCAACTCGTGTTCACAAAGGTTTGTCCATCAACTACAAAACAAACAAAAAGATGAGTTTGTGTCCGTCTTAGAGAAGGATTCATCAACTTTGGGTGACCAACATCAAATTTTTCTCACAATATCAAATGAATATATTATCGAGAGAAAAGGTAAGGAGAGTTTATTATCACGTAAGGAAAACTGCTTTTACGTGAGACTAGACTGGGTCGGTAAAGAGAGATCCTTTCACTCCTAATAATGGCAAAAAAGGTTCCAAATTTCATTTTGCAAATGCTGATGAAGAAATGGCACCACGAGAATTCATTTGAACGGTTACCCCACAGACTAAATAATATAGAACAACCTTACAACATTAGACAATGTCATTTACTTTAAGAGATTAAAGATTGATAAACTCCCTGGCATTGACATACAGTCGAACGTCCACAAACGGCTTCCTCTCAACAACGGCCACTGTTTTTTGTCATGGAGGGCAGTCCATACATTGAGCTACAATTCTTCTAGCGAATCCTGCGACCCTTGCTAATTTTGTCATGTTAATACTTTGATTCAAAACATTATTTTAGTTTTTTTTTTCGTGTGTGTATTATTTATATCATTTATGATTGGATAACCATTATGGAATTTCCAGTAAGCATGAACTTGGCAAATAAACGTGATGTACTCTGTCTCCCCTAAAAACAATTGTCATATTACACCCCTATCTCCCCATAACGGCTACTTTCGTCTGTCCCTCAAGTGGCCGTTGTGGATAGGTTTGACTGTATTACCATCTTTAAAAATGCTTACATTTCTTTCGGTACATGACCAGGAAATGGTGCGTATAGCCTCCACCGAGACCAAAGTTGTACGTAACTTTCACTTTATCCGGAGCGGTTCCCTCCACAGTGGGTTTTTCAGGTTTGGCAGGAGCTGAGAAGAAAAACGAAGTTAAATAAAACCTTACGATTCTAAGACCAGCACCCAGTCCGAGAAGGAGATTTTCTCAATACTAAGCAGTGCACGTGCGAGAACCAGCGTCATTTTGGCGGGAAAACACGATAGCCGTCGTCATTTCGGCACTACGGGTTTTAGCAAGAATGTCGTTATGAAGGAAACAAGTTGTCAAATGTTAGAAGTTTTATCATTTTGCGATAGGGAGAGGGCTTAAGCTCCTTCAATAAAAATAACAGAGCTATCTTTTCTGGTAAAAAAGTACAATGAAGCTTCCAGGGGTGTCTATTTCTTGATGATACGCGAAAAAAACATAAACGGTCAAATCTCGTACTTGTAGTGGCTCTCGTCTTTGTATCTAAATGTCTCTGTTGTAACTAAAAAGTAAACTATGACAAGCATGCAACTGCATGGACTTTAAACGTTGAATATATCATAAAAAACCACGGTGTCAATTTTTTGTCTCCTGACTTTTTCGTCATTCCAGTTCAAATTCAGTGTCCATCCCTGTATATTGCTTTCTTGTCTTATTCCCTTTTGCCAAGAAAATACTTAACAATTATTCCTCGAGCCCGAATGGGCTGAGTCAATAGCCCATGAGGGCGAGAGGAGTGATTGGGAATAATTGTCTTAGTAAAATCCAACTAATTGCTCAAAAATATCGAGACAAAACAACGGTAACTAGCAAAACGCGATTCAGCCGTCATTGTTTTGGTTTTCAAAGACGGCGCTTTTCGTTACAAGTGGACAACAACATATAGCCTCGTAGTAGCTCAACCAATCATAACGCAGCATTGATAATAGACCACTAGATGGACTATACTAAAACCTATTATCTCTTGCTGCCCTTGAAGTGAACTGTGGATGATAACTGCATTCACTTCCCATTCATTGGCTTATTTGCTTCGATTTTCCTAGACGGTTCGAGTTCTAGTTGCCCGAGAGCCAAAGTAACTAACTACTTAACTAATTAAAAGGTAGCTTAAGCAACGACGACGTTGACGTCAACGAAAACGGCAAAAAAGCCATAGGCTTAGCACATTGGCAAAACAACACCTCTGCACGTGCATCGCGCCTTTTTGGACATTTCTTTGCCATCACAGCACGACTACGACGGAAAAATGCCTATTTCCACGTTTTGTGGAGAACGTGAACACAGAGCAAAACTGCCTTATTCTTTTCCTTAACTTCGATAGAGTCCTTTAGAATTCAACCCCAGAACTGAAAAAAAAAAAAAAGCTAACATTTGAAGTAAAGAACGAGATGGAGTAAGCGCGTTAAGTTTGAACGAGCACGAATTCAGTGGCATTTTCGTAGCCGTCGACGTCTTTGTTGCTCTTTTATAATTAAAAAAAAACAACAAATACTTACGAGCATATGCCACAGTTCGAGTTGTCTTTCTGACTTTATCTCCCCACCCTTTGCTTGTTTCTGCTTGTATTTCTACAACATAATTTTTCTCCGGAGTCTGATTGTCCAGCAGCTTCCTAAAAACATCTGACCCAACCTCCTGCAACGATACCTGAAGATCGTCGTTCGGCTGCGAACCTTCGTACTGCGCCGACCCTACTTGGTATTTTGTAATCACGCCGTTAGGTTCCACAGGAGCTTTCCATGTGACCAGGATGTATTTTGCGAAAGCATAGACGTTGACTTCTGCTGGTGGACCGGGAACTAAAAGAAGGAATAAAAAGGGAATTTAATTGAGTTTTTAAAAGAGCAAAACTTTTACCTGTGTAGGTCACCTGTCGTGGTGGCGACGCTTGCAATTCCTGAAGTCTTTTATTCCCAATAGTGACTAAAGTTAAAATTTCAAAATTTATTTTCACAAGAAAGGTTTTGCCCTTAGCCTTGTTTTGAGAGTGACAATTGGTCGGTGCCCTGCACCTGTTTCGGAAGGACCTAAAAAGTCTAATACCCGCATTTTTATGACTGTGAAAAAGACAAGAAAACTTTGTGATTTATTCAAATTTAAAAGAAGGCCCAGTACAGCAGTTAAAGGAGATGCTGCGTTCTAAACAATTAGAGACCTTTAGATTCGAGGACGAGATTTGACTTCAAGTTTTTCGCGTATTCTCAAAATATAGACTCCCCGGAAAGCTTTATTTTACCATATTTCACTAGAAAAGTTAGCACTGTTACATTTAGTGAAGGAGGTTGCACCCTTTTCTGATCACAAAATGATAAAACTTCTAACATTTGAAAACTTGTTTCCACCACTTCAACATTCTCGCTAAAACTCGTAGTAGAATGACGACGGCTACCACGTTTTCCCGCGAAAATGACGCTGGCTCACGCGGGTGCACTACTTAGTACTGAGAAAATGTCGTACTCGTCTTAGAATCTAAAGGTCTTTGTGTGAAAGGTTTGAACCCAGGAGTCATTTCAAAAGTAGGTTGAGTTTGATCGTCCGGGTGAACGATCTCTCGATCTCTGGAGAACTGACAATTTGACTAACAATAGACGACTGCTTAACTGTGACAATAGACGGATCGAAACGCACCAATTACTGATTACGAGTGTTCATAGCCAATAACACCGCGGCTTAACTGACAGACGACCAATAACATCTTGACTTTATTGACCAATCAGATCAACAACCAGAGTATATAATACCATCTACTGACGTGATACAACTCACTTTGACTCTGAAGATGACTACCGCACAGGTTGTCGAAACGTCAGTCACTGTCAACAGCAACAGTCCTATTCAGGACTACGTTCACCCGGACGATCAAACTCAACCTACCTAAAGGTCTTTATTATGTGAAAGGGGTACCACTTGTCAACAAAAGGTACATAAAAGGGTAAGGGGTTCGACCTGGGCTGGGGTTGGGGGGGGGGGGGGGGGGGGGGCACTTCTGAAAAAAAAAATTGTTCAGTTTCTAGGACGACTACGACTACGAGTACAAGATTTTCGCAATACTTAGTAGTGCACGGGCGCGAACCAACGTCATTTTGGCGGGAAAACGTGGTAGCCGTTGTCATTCTACTACGAGTTTTAGCGCGAATGTCATGTTAGCGGACACAAGTGATAAAGTGTTAGAGGTTTCATTATTTTGTGGTTGGGAGATAGCTTACCCTCCCTACAATCAAGATAACAGTGCTTTTTTTTTGGCGAAAAGGATGTACAATGAGGCAATGCTGGGTGTCTATTGTTTAAGAATACGCGAAAAAACTTTAAGTTAAGTCTCGTACTCGTCCTAGAATCTAAAAGTATCTATCTATAACTTACTATCCTCATCAGTTGCTGCAAAGGCTTCGTCACTGGCCGGTCCTTCGCCACCACTGTTGTAAGCCGTGATGGCAAAGTTGTAGTTAGTGTAAGGCGTAAGTCTCTTTACAGTATGCGAGGTCGTGGCGCCTCCTGGGACATTTACAGACAACGCATAACCAGGAATTTCACGTCGGCGTCTTGCACTCAGCCGGCTTACACCCCAGTAATAAATCTAAAAATAAAAATTGCGCCACTGTGAAACACAATTCTTGACACCCACTATAGGGTGTGACTCGCTGTATCTGTCTGATTCGATCAATGTCATTGCAACAGGGCCAAAATGTCGATAACAACATCTTACCAATCCATAAAAGAAGCCTTAAAAAAAAGCCGACATTTCCCGACGACACCACTGGTTTCCCACAAAATGACGTCTGAGAAACGAGCGTAGAAATTCCATATTGATGACGTGTTACTGCCTCGATCTGGGTGGTGCTTCGGATTGGCCGTGCCGTGAGAGAAACTAACGTCAACCAATCAGAGGCACTATTTAGATCAGGGTAGTGATGACACGTCATCAGTATGGAATTTCTGCGCTCGGTTTCTCAGACGTCATTTTGCGGGAAAACCAGTGGTGATGTTTCGAGAAATGTCGGCTGTTTTCCCAGGCTACAAGGAACACGAAACTTCATCAAGGCCGACTTCCGAGCAATTGTAAGTTAAGTAAAATTAATTAGTAAGTTGCTGTAAAAACCCCTTAAAATCTATTCGCAGCAGTTTGAACGACTATTAACTCCATCTCGCTCCAGGGCTCTTTCCATTTTTGTCTCACTTAAGGTAAAAGAAAAAAAAAGCAAAAGGAACGAAACTGCTCTCACCTTATAACCATCCACACTTCCTCGACTAACAGTAACAGGTTGCCATGACAACTGAACAGTGCGTGCCGTCGCAGCTCCAGTTTGTACATTTCCTGGCTTTCCTTCGGGCGGGTCTTGACCCGAATATGATTGTACTACAGGACTCTCAGGCCCCAAATTTACATCATTCCCAGCTTGAATCTGAAATTCCCACAGCTTATAATAACCGGGATTTGGTATCGCAAAAACGTCAACAGTGGTATCAGTGATTTTCTCCGGGGTTCCAAATTGTCCATCCGGCACCTGTCTGTACTTCAGCAAGTAGAAAAGGCCGGGAGCATTCCAATCCACCTTAGGCATTGCCTGCGAAAAAAAAATTAACAGCAAAACCATTTAGGTTGTCCTTCCCGCAGCAATGGCACATTCTTGTGCCTTAGCTCCCGCTTTTTTCTGCCTCTGGGCTTGCCTATTCCAATAAAGTAACCGACTGTATCAACAGTCCACGTTTTCAAGGGGTGTCTAGGGGCATACTCCCTCAGAAAATTTTAAAATTTCAAAGCCCTAATAAGCGATTGCCAGCGTTTAGGGGACTAAACTGAGTATAAAAAAGCGAGTTTTCCATTCAAGAAGATTTGATTCATTAGCCACACAATTAACTCCTGCAAGCAATGAACAAATGATAATTATACCAAGTTACATAGATATTCGCGTGAACAAGTTATATTTTTGTCCATGACATTATTCAAACTAGTTGCTTCTTCTGCGGAGGAAAAAGTAGCCGACTTCTCTGAGCAATGTAGCCGACGCGTTTCGTCGGTCGTCGGTGCTTATTGAAACCCATGAATAGCCAATCTTAACCTGGGGGCGTTTGGAAAAGGGGGCTCCCCGCGAGAATTTTTGACTATAATTCGCTGCTATAGACAAGAAAAGGGAAAGGGAGCCGATATGTTTTTTTTTCCGCAATTGTTTCTTGGATTGCTACTAAGAAAGCGCCGGTCAGCTATTGGCCAACTTATTTCCCCGCCCCTCGTAACAGTCCCAGAAGTCTTCGCGAAAGTTACCTCGGTCCAGTTTCCTCTCTTTCCTGGAGTGGAGAATAAGACCAATGTTTTGAAAAAAGTCCACGAGGAGGCAAAGACGTAAAGAACTTAGAAACATTTTGAATAAATTATACAACAAAATTAGTGAATTCGGCTTTCGTTTAATATGACGAGTCATGCAGATCGAGAAGGCTCTTAACCTAATTGTTAAGTGTACTTACAGTCCAAACAATGTCGAGTTCCTCCGCTCCCTTGGGATTTCCACGGAAATTGTCTGGATATTTATCTGGAGCTGTTAAAAAAATACAAAGATTTTAGGTCACCTCCCTTCCAAGAATGTCTCAAATCCAACTCATTATCGGCAAGAAATAACCTGAAAAGTTCTTCAAGAGGTTATGATTGAATGGTTCCAAGACAAGTAATAATTTTACAAACCAAAACAAAAGTCAGATTTTAATAATACAGTAATAATAATGGTTTTATTCAGCATTTCCAGTAGGTGCCTCTTAGAAATATTGTTCAACTAAAAGAAAAATATCAGAATCAATACAATATTTAACTCTCCTTTGCCCGGAGTTCTATTAAACTATAAAATTAGCACTGAAATTCGAGGACTTTCCAGAACACATTGCAATTTTCAAGGACTTTTAACTGTTTCAAAGCTTTAATTTTTACGAATTTTTAAAATTCAAGGACTTTCCAGGGCTTTCAAGGTGCGTGCTAGTCCTGCATGTTTTACACTCAAAAGCCAAAGATATACTCACGTCCAACATCCGTTCGACAAACTTCAGTCGTGGCTACACTTGCACGGCTGGGCCCAAAGCGGTTGACAGCTCTCAGACGGAAACGAAGGGTCGCCCATCCGGTCAGATTAAAAGTTATGGACGTCGCGTTAGGTTCTGTGACATTTTCAATGGGATAAAACACGTTAGGCTCATACGCAGATTCCTGCTCAATAATAAACCGTGTGATGGACGCATTGTTAGCTGCTCCAGTGACCCAGGAAAGCGTTGTACTGCGGCTCAAACAATCTGTTATGGCAAGATTTGTTGGCGGATAAGGAGCACCTATAAAAATCAGATTCAAACGAAAATGACAAACCTTGGTTAGTGTCATAAAAGTTTCATTTTTCTAATACTACGGAAACTATGACAATTATATAACTTTGATGATGAACGAAGGCACTATTGACTTTCCAAAGTGCCATTAAAACAAAAATCTAACTTGTAACAAAAACATTGAATAACACAAGAACAAAAACGCAAAAACTGTAAAGAGGACAAAGTTTCCACACACTTCATAGTTTTTACACTAGATCCTAATAGTAATAAAAATGAGGAGGAGGATACTGAATAATGGACAGTTTACGCAAAAATTCACCAAGCTTTCGGCGCAAAGATTTCTAGCATCATTTGGGTGCATAATAATTATTAGCAATGATTGGATAATTACATGGTTACTTTTGAATACCACAAACCAATCAGAACTACCAAATGTTCCCAGAAATTACTTCGCTGAAAGCTGGAGACCTGTCAGCGTCTTTCTGTAGTTTAGAGAGTGGCGAAGGTAGAAGCGCCAATACAACGAAAGCTTTTCCGTTCTCTTCCCAAAGACCCCGAGAGTAAAGGTATACACTAAAAGAGTACCTGCGATATCAATAGTAGCAGATGCTTGGTCTTCAGATCTTTTTGGATCAGGAGTATAGGCCACACAAGTATAATTACCAGCTTCATCAACTGTAATGCTAGCAATTGTCAGAACCTTAGCTCCTTCAAGCCACTGAATTTTGTTGTTGTACGTTATAACAGCATTATCCCTTTTCCAATAGTATTTCAATTCAAGAGACGGGTCTGCTGTTGCTTCGCATCTCAGATCAACACGTGTTCCTTCATCAACTTGTTTATCTCCTGGTCTCACGGTAATTATAGTTCTCTCTGAAAGAAAAAATAATAAACAGTTAATGACTGGTGCCGAGAACCACAGAATCTCAATGTTTCTCTGGGCTCCGGCTCGAGAAACGTTGAGATTCTCGGCAACAAAATTAACTGTTATATTGCTGGAAATTTTGAAGCTGGAAATTCATTAAACCTCGCTGTAACCGCGGTCGTTCGTCAACATTCGCGGGAAACAGTGCACTGTCACTCTCTGACGTCATAGATTTTGCAATGTTGCCCGCTCAGAAATTGTGGCGGGAAAAAGTTTCATGGATAGATGTCATGTGACCTCGAAGTAACCAGTGAAAACGCGCGCTGTTGGGAAAAAATTTCCACGTATATAACAATTAGCAGTATTTACCAAATAGGTGGATAGCCATTATTTTTCGCGCGTTTTGATTGGCGCCTGTAACTCCTTGGCTATCAGAAAGCTAAAACAACGATGGCGGCAACAAGAACGCCAAAAAAGGAATAGGTTAAATGATCAAATCAACCCTGCACGAACAGCACACTTTTTGTACATTTCCATGCCTTCGCTGCCTGGCGACAACAAGAAAGTTCCTAATCTCACGTTTTATGGAGGACGCGAACTCCAAACAGCGGTTTTCTATTCTCTTTTCTCCTGAAGACGAAGACGTCACGGCCTCACCTGTGTCTCGCTAATGACAAAACACGATATAGTTTTGCTCAAACTCGTCCAATAACTGTTCAAAATTTGCCAACAGCGATATTCATGCCGACTTCACCTATTGATAATAATGTGCCAACCGGAAACGCATTGGTTCTTAGGAACAAGTCATTCGCACACATCGAACATGGTGCTGGAGCGGGCGGTTGGCTGAGAGGCTTTGGCTTTTGATCCCAGTCCTCACTCCTGAATATTCACTTCCGTCTCAGTGGCTTCCAGTTTCCTACTTATTCACTTCCGCTACGGTCCGAATATACTGTTCACACTGCAATGAAGTGTGGCACAAAACCTATCCGATATGTGACATGTGACTCTCCACTTTTCTGATCGGCATGGCGCAGCTTCGCTCCGTTACAGAAATCGCGCCGAAATCACCATTCTTATGTGCGAACAGAAACCCTATCCTGTATTATTCTCGTGGCAGTGGGAAAGCTCTTCGCACAGTAATTTTCAAGGAGTTATAATAACTCCTCTAGTGGGGCTAATTTAACTCCTTACAGTGGAGTTATTTTAACTCCAAAAAGGAGTTTAAAGAACTCTTTTTCAGGAGTAAAAGTGACCCCAGATATTGGGTTAAAATAACCCCAAAAAAGGCGTTATCCCGTACCTAAAATTTTACTCCACTTTCAGAGTTAAATTAACTCCAACAAGAGTAAAAACAACCCTTGTAAGGAGTAAAAATAACCCCATTTCGGAGTTATTTTAACTCCAGACTGGGAGTAAAAAGAAGTTTTTCAGGAGTAAAAATGACCCCAAATTCGGAGTTAAATTAGGAGTTAAAGTAACCCCCAAAAAGGGGTTATCCTGTACCCAAATGTTTTACTCCATTTTTGGAGTTATAATAACTCCGTAAAAATTACGGTGCGGTATAATGTGTTCATAGCCTACAGCTCCCTTATTAAGGGGATTACGGGTCGTTTCGATACAAGTTTATTCATTCGAGGTGTAAATACACTGTAGTTCCACGTACTTGGCGTAAAGAACGAATATATTCATTCAAATGTTTTTCTTGTTCCCTCGCAAACTATACTTGAAGTGAACAAAATTTTTGTGCAATTTCATTGCTTGAGTTTCTATCCGCGAAACGACTTGTATCGAGAGGACTTTGTATCGAAACGACACATGCATGACATTCTCACCAAGAACTGTAGCTGTTGCTGTTGCCTCATCGTTGCCCAAGAAGTTCTCAGCATAACATTTGTAAAGACCTTCGTCTCGATTCTTGTCAACATTGTCAATTATCAATGTACTGAATTCTCCATGCTCTATTCTGTAGGGTGGTGATGATGTCAAAAGAGTGTTGCCTTTATACCATTTATACTGGTCTTTACTTGGCCTCGGAGCTGCTTTTGGATTACACTTCAACCGCCCTTCAGTGCCTTTGAACAAGTAGAATGGACCAAATCCGGACTCCGCAAAAGATGCTTTTAAGGCTACGAAAAGAAAAATTCGCGTGTGAGAAATTTAACCTTAAGGAAACTACTGGCAGACTGAAAACGCGATAGCGGAAATGAAACGCGCAAAAGGCAGTGTTTATTGCATAAGTTTGTGCGGTAATCTCAACCTGATTTGTTTGCGGTTTGTTTGTTTGTTTTTCCTGCATACAAGCAATGTTTAGTATTACTCATCTTATACAAAATTTGCGGTGTTACGTTTTCCTTATCTAACACGGCAGTATTAGAGTGGAAATTTTACTATTTATATATAATTTTCCAAGTGCTTACCTAGAACTTTGACATATGTAGACGACACGATCATTCCATGAGGATTCTCCGCCACACATTGATAAATTCCAATTTCATCTGGGTACCTCACATTCTTAAAAACCAACCTGTTGCCACTTAACACTACCTGTACACTGTGAAATACAACATTTTATTGTATAAATACCAATAAAATACCAGGTGAGATTTCGAGCGAAAACATGTTATCTTCACCATGATGTGAAAATAACATGTAACAAATCGCGCCTTTCACAGCAAAAACTATTAAAGTGAAAAAGATTGGTATTTCAATGGCGTTTATGGCCGTTTGGAGATACGAAATTTCACTTCTCGTGCTTAAAGATATTAAATTTTCACTTGTTCGCTGCACCAACTCGCGAAATAAGGGGGTGTTTACATGACAACGGGGCGACTTTCGCTCCGGAGTGAGTTCACTCCGGTTCCCTCTCATGGCTCTACATTTATTTACATGATACCACCACAAAATGTCATGCCGGCGCGGGTCACCCCGGTTGTTGTACCGGGGCGAGAATTACACTCCGGTACGAAATCTCGCAGCGGTATCATTCATGTAAACGCGAAACGACCACACGTTTCGGTGTGAAATCGGTCTGGTGGTAGACTGGAACTGGTAGCGCATGCGTAATGTTTGCGATTTTGAATCTTACGTGTATTTTATCAACATGAAGCGTACCTTCAAATAACGAGGTATGAAATGACCCAATCACAATGTAAACACGATACGAAAAAAAAAGTCATCTCGGTATGAGACTCGCCCCGGTGCGAGTTTTCTCAAGTAAACACCCCCTAATTTAACACTCGAAGAGAAATTTCGTATCTCCGCGCGGCCATGTAATATCCTCTATTTCGATGATAAGTAATATACTGGACCTGTACCTGCAACTAGCAATAAAAATAATAGACGCAAGGGAGGGGAGGTTTATGTGGAACACTGTCAAGTCTAGCCTGCGAAAACAGCCGTTTCTCCTCGTTCTTCGTCGCTGGAAACGTTTCGCGAGGAGGAACGTCTGCGACTCAGCGACAGAAATTCCACACTGATGACGTAAATCAATGTTTACATAATATATCCGGACGTTATGAGGTTCCACATCCAAATTTGTTCAATTTTACGTTTCTCCTGGTCGATTTTACCAAAGTGTTGTGTTCATCTACGAACGAGCTCCAGAAAAACTCAAATGCTTCTTCTAGAGAAGAATATGTTCCACCAATTTTGACTGTTTTTTTAGAGATTCATCGCGTTTACATTTCACCTTCGTGGCCTTTTGTCTTTTGCCTGTCATTCGTAAACAATTTTACGTTATCAGTATGGAATTTCTGTCGCTGAGTCGCAGACGATATTCGTCGCGAAACGTCCTCAGCGGCGAAAGGCGAGGAGAAACGGCTGTTTTCGCGGGCTGTGTCAAGTTTAAATTGATTTTTCTGATGAGTGCAAATCTACATCAGTGTCATCATGCCTCTGGGGACGTTTTAGCTTCTTTCTTGGGATTGCTACCAACTTGGACAACAAAAACAACAGTAGTAGAATCTTTCCCAATTTTGACTGTTGACCTCTTAAATAATTTGTTTTCACGTTGCACTTCGTATTTTCTTCAGCTTTTTGGTGCAGGAAAAAATATTTTTTTATTCATGCCTTTACACAATGTATTATTATTTTACCTTTTTAATATTCAAGTTATGAACGTCATACAGATAAATTCCAAATGCAACCTAGACTGAATTATAACCTTCCAGTGCAAAACGTTTAGCTCATCTAGAATGCGTAGAGTATTAAATTACATGATATTCTTATGCATTCAGATAATTCTTGAGAGCACTAAATTTTCCCCTGACTCTTAAAATAAAATCTAGAAAAAAATCAAAAGTTAGCTCTCATAACAATGTGTGAGAATTAAGACCTTTACATTTACCAATTCACAAAGCGTGTACTAAGAGAAACAATTGTTGCAAAACTTACGTTGATGTTGTGAGTTGTCTCCCATTCTTGTACCACTTAAAAGATGGCGAAGGGTCTGCAAATACATCGCATGTTAAGCTGCCATTGCCATTAACATCAATTTCAACTTGCTGCGGAGGAGATGCTGTAAACCTTGGAGCAACTGCAAAGAGAATTATTAAAATAATCAATTGCATTGTATCATCACCAACTGTCTTTCTTTTTAAATAACTATGCCCCAGCCAAAAAAAAATGTCTATAA
Source organism: Porites divaricata (assembly GCA_038088405.1). NCBI lineage: Eukaryota > Metazoa > Cnidaria > Anthozoa > Scleractinia > Poritidae > Porites > Porites divaricata. The sequence continues at coordinate 1,682,143 of JBBMOI010000022.1, forward strand.
TTATGTTAATCATAGCATCGTTAAACGTATTTTAGTATTTAAACGGTAGATATAGGCATATTTTTATCCCCTAAAAATGTTTCATCTGTTCGTATTTCCTAGCTGAAAGTCTAGTGATCCGAAAATTATAGGGATCAAAACTTACCTTTTCGAAAATTTGAGCCAGAAAAAAGGCTCCCGAAAATCATACGTGACCTCTTTAGGGTAAAAATCCGTCAAAATGGGCAATTATACCATTTTTTTAGATGTTCGAAAATCCTGAGAGAGGCTGGCAAGCAAGAAATTTTACAACAAATATTCCGAAAATTCTAGCACTCAAATTGTCTTCCGAATAGATTTTTTCCAAAAATTGACGTTGGGTGCCCCTGTTTAAAAGGACTTTTTAAGGTACACATTCCGCCGATTTTCAAGGATCACCTACAAGGAATACATTTTACACATTGTACAAATTAAAATGCGCATTCCAAGTCTGTTCAAACAAGAGTTTAAGGCTTGAACTGTTTGCTTTACCAACTTCACTACATTTTTCGTGCTTTATCTACATGTAAATAACCTTTAAATTCTCTGCGCCATGTTTTATATTGTCTTAGACAACCAAAAAGCATCAAAAACACTTTCTGGGCCACTAAGGTTCACACTTGGAAGACAATTCAATGACTTTTCAAGGATTTGCACAGAAATTTAACCCATTCGCTCCTGGAGATTTTGCCGAAAAACGCGTTTTGAAGCTAGTCGAGTGGTTTTCTGGTCACTGTCATGCTATAAAGAGCTAAAACTTACCACAAACCCGTTTACCGGTCGTACACTTCACGGCCTTCTGATCCAGATGCAAAATATCAGCTTGCGAAGTTCGGGCATGCGCAGAAAGCAAAATTTCGACAGTTTTTGGGTTTAAAAGTGACACAGCAATCTTGACTTTTACTTTTCCCTATCTCTCCTCCCCTCTTTTTTCACTTTTCTTGCTCATTTTTTTTTCTCTTGCTGGGCATTTAGTAGGCTTCATTTTGATGGGAAGAGTTTTTAGGAAAGCTTTTAGGATCTTAGGATTAGGTGAAAGGAAAGGTAGATGGGTAATGGAACAAGATTTTCATGGAGATTTACAGGTCAACCTTGCATGGTTTTTTGCCGTTTTCTCCGGTGTCCTTGACTGAATTGTGCTCATTCTGGTATGGTTCGAAAGATCTCTTCACTCTGCACAAGTTAGCGGACAAAGTTGGCCTTGACCGTTAAAACTGATGACGTCACGAGGGTTAGAAAGGACGTGGATCCGCACGGGCGGTTACGGGCGGTTCAGGGGCGAATGGGTTAAGGACTTTTCAAGGAAAAATGGAATTCAAGGACTTTTCAAGACTGCAAACATTGTGTTAAGTACAGTAGAACCCCGGTAACTCGAACTTTGAAGGGACACGAAAAACAGTTCGAATTAGCGGGGGTTCGAGTTATCGGGGTCCATTTAATATTTAATTTGCCGTGTTTCAAGCAGAAAAAAAACTAAACCGAATACGCATCTTTAAAGAACAGCCACAGAAATCACACGAACAAGGTATTCTACCAGAAAATCTTGAGAATCTTCAAACCGATCGATCGTTCTTTGCGTTTTACGGTGTATTAACCCTTTAAGCCCCAGTATCCACATACAAATTCTCCAAACTGATCTCCATACATTTCCTTAAAGAATAAGTTGAGAGCATTTGTTCAAAGATCAAAGTATTTTCTCTTGGATGATCATTTTATTGATTCTCATAACTTATCTCTTCACAGTGTATGGCTAATTGTAAGGAGAAAATTGATCTTGGACACTATTGGGATTTGAAGGGTTAAGATCAGTCCTTACAGATGCCACACCACTGCTGTCTATGTCCCTTACTCTCTTCGACCAGTTGTGTGGGTTCTGGTTTTACGTCGCACCAAAGGAAGAACCGATAAAAGAAAGTGCTTTGAGACGGAACATGCCGTTTTTCTAGCCGGAAATTCATCTGATTGCTTCAAGTCGTTTTCTCCTCTCAACAACTGAGGGAGTAATAACGACTCGAAGTAATTGGATGAAATTCAGGCTACCGTCTTTCATACTTATCCGAGAAGACTAGAAAAAAATAACCGTTTGCAGAGGTCATTACAAAGGCAGCACATTCTTCTCAGTTATTTAAAGACCCTGAGTGTTAGTCAACCCGGGGTTTGAGCCCGCGACCCACCACTCGGTAGACCAGCAAGTGAGTCTCCCAAAGCTACCGTAAAATTCCGAATATAAGCCCCTCCAAATATAAGTTTCCCAAACCGGTAACGTAAAAATACCCTCCGTTAAATCGCCCCCTCAAATACAAAGCCCCCCAGGGGCTTGTAATCTGAAAATTCCCCTCAAATACAAAGTAAAACGAAGCAAAAACAGTAAATTTACGTCCAACCATAACGCTAGCCCAATCGATTTTGAGACACAAATTTCCCTCCGTAGATAAGCCCCTCAAAAAGGGCCTTTGGAAAATATAAGCCGCGGGGCTTATTTTCATTTAAAGGGATCGGTGCATGTGATTGAGACGGCCCTAATGCCATGCATTTACCTTCAACATTCAGCTGTATATCATGGACCAAGGGGTTTCCACCACTTTCAGAATTCTCAGCTTCACAACGGTACCTGGTCTCATGCATGCTCTCTTTAACGGATATAATGTTAAGCAGTCTTCCTTGGAAAGCACTAGCAATCTCAAAACTATCTTGTCCATGTATAAGGTTTTTCCAGTTTCCATCTTTGTTCTGTATTTTCCAAGTTATCGTTGGCACAGGTCTGTAAGTAACAAGAGAACGGGCAACGGCTTTGAACTATAAGATGTCAACTGCATTTAGTTTTATCAGTCACTAAATTGCAAGGATTCCTGTGGCTAGGCAATGTTTTAGCGTGTTACAGTCAGGGTTCGTATCCATTTTTTGAACAAAAACTTCACGGACTTTCAAGGACTATCAAGGTGCATGCGAACCCCACGTTCCCGTTGCTACGGACAATGAGGACGCCATGGAAAATGTCCATATTAAGCGGGTTGAATTTAACTAAAATGCAAGGGCTTTCTTTGGATCCCCAGGGACAAAGCAAACTGTCCGTAATAAATACTGAGGCATCCGAATTAAAGTGCCGATAACCCATAGCCAATATCTTTCTGTTTAAGAAGTAGAAACATATAACAAGCAAAAACAAGCAATAGAATGGGATTTGAGCTCAATCAAAATTTTTAACAAGCGATCAAAATCCCGGTTCACGAAGTAAAAAACGCGTCTTATGGGGGACTGGACCGAGTGGCCTGTGACGTCAACCCGGTATCTCGGCGATAACACGAATGGCTACAAGATAACGGGTCACAAGCATTTAGTGTCCAGTCTCTCAATCACTCCTTTTTAAACAAATATGGCGGGAAATTAGCCTCAAATTGCCGATTTCGTCCTTCGATAAAATTGCGTTGAAATGCAAAATAACTTATTTCTTCGCAAAAATTCTTTAAACTACATTAATGTTCGAAATTTAATATAACTGAATACGGGTGATAGGCACTTTAAGCGGGTCTCCGTATAGTACGGTTTGACTACACTATTCGTTTTTTTTTTCTAATTTAAAAGCAAGACAAAATTTATCAATTCTGGTAACAAATTGTGAGTTCCCTCATGCAATAATGTTCTTAACAGCCACAACGTAGCCGTGTTAACAGTACGGAGCAATGTAAGAGAGTCAGCTTTAGCATGCAAGCAAGCATGTACAGTACATGTACTAGCCCGAGAGTCAATTTAAGATTAGCCCCCCAAAACTTTTGATAAGCAGGATCATTAGTTAATTAACATTACATTTTTATTAATTATAATTACACCATTACATGTAAGACAGTTAGTGTAATAATTTCACTATGCCAGACCAGCTTGAAAGCAGCTATCGATCCACGTGAATATATCAGGAATTTAAAACACCTGTCTTAAAATACTTTTGTGATTTGAATTCCTGCAGAATACTTCACTTGCCTGTCCGGCACGTTAAGAAAAGAATGCACTGTAGCCAGATCACAAAATCTACTAATTGTTAATTTCTGCACTAATTGACAACTGCACAGAGAAAAGCCAATCACAAAGCAAATCAACGCATCAGAATCAGGTAGACAAGATATTTGAAATGGATAGAATGTAACATGAACAATTAAATGGCTGAAGTAAAATCAACCGACCAGACACCCAATTTTAATGAAAGGTGTAAGAAGCAGTTGGCTGTTAGGGACACTTTTGCATTGTCAGCCTACAGTTTTAACCCCAAAAAAGTTGGATGCCTAAATTTTCTGAAAACAAACCCATCCAATACTACTGCCATTGATATTGGCTTAAATGAACAGAATTCATTCTGAAAATTGTCCATCCTACAGTGTAACTATTTATTTATCTATGTAGAATGTACATGTGTGTATATATTTCCTTATCTTATTACCATTTATTTATTTAAAGCCTAATTTGTAAATGTACCCATGAAGGCACTCACCTTCCAACTGCAAGGCAATACAAAGTTTTATTTCTTCCCTCCACAGCCGTTTCTGTGTTAGCAGGTATAAGATTCCATGCAGGCGTTCTTTTTGTCTGTGGATCTGTTTGACCTAAGACAAAATACACAGTACTTTTAAAACTTTACCCTTGCTTAATATGCTATAGCTTACTAGAAAGTAAAGATACATCTCATGTAACATCTTCCCTCCCTCTTTTTATGAAGACTTGTTCAGTAAAAAATGGCATAAATTATAATAATATAAAGAACCTGCATCTTTCCAAGTTAGCCTCAAAAGATTCCCACAAACAATTATTCTTCCAGCAACAAAAGCCTTTTTTTTTTTCAATAAATTAAGAAACAGTATGAGAACCTCAATTCTTGGTTTTTACATGATGTCATTCCATGAGGTATTAAATACAGCAGCTTATCACCTTCATTTACACAAATTTTCAGTTTTAAAGGGTTCTTTGTTTGTGGTAGAGGACGCTTGAATTTCCACGCTTTTGGGTGACATGGCACTTACTGTAGACTAAAAACATATCGATTAATTTTTTGAGATTTTCCCATCTAAATATTCCTTGTCTCAAAATAAGTATGACTTTTTAATGTGTTTCAGTTCCTCAAGCAATGGATTCATGCTTTTGTAGAAAACCACACCATACTACACCAACATGGCATCTCCATACAAACAGGGTTCTCAATAAGAGCCAGCAGCCGGTGAAATTCGCTGGTTATTTCACATGAACAGATCCTCCCTAGGAACTAACGCTTTCAATTCAATGCATGCAAGTCGCAGGGCATGTTTTTTTCCTTCTCTGCCTACTCCAAAGCTTTTGCCGCCTACTTAAAACCTTATCAAAAAACCTGTACAAAGATTTAAAATTTGGACAAAACATTTTTCCAAGTACATGTCACATGGAATATTGCATAGACCCGTCATTCTTGGCAAGGCTTTTTTCATTCATATATTTATCTTCTTTCATCTCCAAGATTCTGGACGTTTTGTATTGAATAGTTTCGATTTTTATTTTTGATGGCATGAAAGTGAAAACAGAGAATAGCCTAATCAATTTATTATATGGACACCGGGTCAAAAGGGTACTCCTAACATGTTACACGTAATATAGATACATGTATTTAATGGGATGGAAGTTCCTCTTTCAATCATTGAGATTTCCTTCTGTGTTAAAAGAAAACAAAGAATTCACCTGCAGTTTTCTTCTTTAACTTCAAAATGCCAGAACTTTCAAATCTGTTTGCTCCCGTAATAAAACATCTGATTCCTTGGCTATCATATTCTGCAAAATCGTTAAGGTCTTCCTGGGTAACATACATGATTAATAGTTGCCCTGTCTGTGAGATGGCTCGTCGATCATTTCTTTTGAACTGTATGTCCACAGTATTGATTTTCCCCTGCCATGAGTAGCTAACACCATAACTGGAAGAGTGCTGTGGACAATCATAACTAAACTCTTGCCCAAGATCTACAAGCACCTCCTGTTCATTTTGATTGCTGAATGTCCCTACAACTGTACAAGGAAACAAGAATAATATTATAAACTAGTAATAACCAAAGGTTACGGAGTGTGGGAGACAACAATCGAAGGTCCAAACACTTTTGCTCCAGTGCTGTGCTTTCTGTAAGGTTCACGTGACAGATGCTCAAAACACGCACGATCAGATTTCAAGTGACAGAAGGTCCAAATGCATGATCAAATTATGTTCTGTACATTCCAATCATTCTTAGTGGAAATCCAAACGAATGCTGGCTACATACATGCGACTCACACGTAATAAAAACCTGGGCCCGGTTCCTCAAAAGATGGTTACCCGTATTTATTCGACTATAAGCCGAGCGATTTTTACACAAATTAAAACTGAAGTGAATTAAAATTTGGGCTCTAGAGGGGGTCTCGGCTTATAGCCAAAAGTTTTTGAAAAAAATGTTTTCCAGCGTATGGAAACTCTACTAAATCGGGATGTATTTACTTATAAGCCGAGCTAAAGTAAAGAAACACAATATGCAATCGTTGCTGAATTCCAGAGTGCGACTGGATGGTAGTTCGAACCGCATCGGTGTCTCGTCCATGTTAGAGATTTTTGATAGGGAATAACCGTGACGCTGACGGGATGTGATAACAACTCGATGGAACATGAGTTTTTGCTGCTCCAAATCTTCTGGGAGACGCTGAGCGAGTGTTGTTTTGATGCGAAGGCTGACGGAATGGCGGCGCTTCCATTTCTGGTACCAACCGAGGGACGCTTTAAACTCAGGATCATCGCTGAATTATTTTGCCTTTAGAAAACGATCAAAAGGATAAAAATTTGATGATGTGATGAATTTGTCTTGACGCTTGTGAAAACTGGCCAATGAGAATCTTTCATACACGATACGTTGTCACATGATACTACGATAGTTTTTGAGAGTCACACATTCAACTCACATTCACTCTGCAATCAGCTGGTTGATTTATTCGTGATCGTGTTTCTGTTGTTCGACAGAAAACTTACCTTGGCTTCTCTGCTCTGTAAACCATTCCAGTATTCTTTGATCGAGCTCCGGATACTTCGGCGTGAAGCATCCCATCGTCTTCCGTTTCGCTGACAATATTTAATCTCGCCGTTAAAAAGGTTCGCTTGATCTTTCCTCCAGCGACGGACCATGGACTCACTGATGCCATATTCCCTGGCGATTTCAGAGTTATTTTCAACAGCTTCTGCTTCAGTGACTATTTTAAGTTTAAACGCGAGGTTGTATGACGTGCGACGAGCCTTGGGCATGATGACAACTTCACGAGATTGTTTGGTAGACACTTACGGATTTGTAGACTGGTGATGCCGCTTACCGTAACAACACAGTTAGTTTTAAGCCTTATTTATGACAATCAGTGTGATTTTTTTCCGAAAATGGTAGGTTTTCCCGCAGTTAACAATTCAGTCTTGTAATAATGAATGGGCCTCGGCTTATAGCCGGGTGTTTTCGATTTATTTTTGGTTCTCATTATGCCTAGTCTACACGTTCAAAGTTTGGGGTCTCGGCTTATAGCCAAATAAATACAGTACGTTTAACCCAGGATTAAGCCAAATTTTATGCAAGGTTTTCTTGTCTGAGAACTTGCAACTTGAGCTTACAAAACACTGTTGTGCCTTTACTTGGAAAAAAAGAAATGATATCATAACACAAAATGTTACACTAAGCAATGCATACATGTAGGAAGGTAAATACAAAAAGTGGAACAAAATTATTAATCCTGGATTAGTGCTAATCGGCCTTTCTGGAACCGGGCCCTGGAGATTAGGATCGCTGGCGACAAGAGGAGCCCGCAATTAGTCAGGGTTGCACTTAGTGGAATCAAGCACATTTGATTAGAGCACCTGGCTCCTTTCAGTAGGTTTTTCTTAGAGCATAGCCATGAGTTATCGACTTTTGCAATGTGGAGACTTCACTTAGGTATATCACAAAGGACTTTTAACTTGCCCTCTGCAGGTTTAAAAAAAGTCAAATCCGGTAGTCCCTTGGGGCAAAGAGATATTCTTGCTAGGCAAGTAAATTTTAAACTTGACTTCCCCAAAGGGCAAGGTTTAGACAAGTCACCCTCTAACAAAATTATTAACTTTAGACAAACAAGAAGCGGCCCTGGACAAGCCAAATGTGGGGGCTGCAGCAGACTCAGCCTGCTTCAGCGTGCAAAGAAAGTAGTGTCTGATAGCTTGGGGCTAGTGATTTTCTTCTTAACTTGCCTGACGGGCAAGTGCCGTGTTTTGGGGAAATTCAAATTACAGAAGAACTGTAATCAATCCTGCTAATCAAAAAGGGTTCTGGGGCTAGTAGAAATGACTTGTGGGCTAGTACATGCTAACTACAGCTTGCCAGTGAATGGCAGGCTGCAAAACTGACTTTCTTTGCACCCTGGGCTGCTTGCCCAAAGGACAAGCTGGAATTCAATTTCTTTTTTTCAAGCTACCCTACATCAAAAGCACAACCTTGGGTTTATTGACTTTTGGTTCAGATCTGTTCAACTGCTTATATCAATGATACTAAAATGACTCCTTACCCGTAACAGCAACCTGTATCTTCCTGCTGAATGTCTCAATTCCAGTAGAAGTGTCCCTGACAAAACACTGGTAATGTCCACTCTGTTCACTTTCAAGAAAATTTCCGTATAAGGTTCCATCGTCACCAATGATGAACTTACCACCTGTGGTAATATCCGTGCCATTGTGCTTCCAGGTCCATTGTAAGTTACTCCCAACAGCATCACATGGTAATTCCAGGGCGTTTCGTTTACCAAACTTAACATCCTCAGGAGCAAGTAAATCCTTGGTTAGAAAGTTAACAATTCTTGGCGGGTCTGCCAACTGTTGACCTGCAATTTAGACAAAGAGAATGCAGTTAACTGTGACTTTTCAGCCCATTTGTAGACCCAGCAACATGTACCCATAAGGAGGTTTGTGTGACCAAGGGATTAACACCTTGAACTCTTGATCTGGAGGTCCAGTTTTCAAGGAACTTTACTCCTTGTTGTCTCTCTTCACCCAGGTGTACAAGTATAAATTGGTACTGGCGACAATTCTTGCTGGGGTTCACCCTGCAATGGACTAGCATCCTGTCCACAGGGGAATAGCAATACTCCTAGGCATGGTTCATGCTAACGAAACTGGGATAAGCTCTGTGCATTTGGGCCTTTGGCTCGAGTGCGCCTTTATCTTTACCTTATCCGTAAACAAAAAAGTCATGATTTGTATATTATTACCATTTGTCAATGTCGTGAGACAGGTGACCGAAAGAGTGAAAATAATCCCCCACATTGTGAAGAGTCTAAGCAACCTGCAACAAACAAGAACAATACATCTTTACATACATTATAGTGGTGTGCTGACAATCGATTTATAATGGTAATTTAAATGAGTGGACTGCAATTTGGTCTGAAAATAATGTCACGCATGACTTTTAAAACCAAACGAGCGCACAGCACAAGTTCAATTTGATATCACAAATACGATTTCAGACCAAAATTGCACGGAATGAAGTTCAATTACCGCTTCATTACTGTCACTTCAAATACCACTTCACAAACAGTCGTTAAGGGAAAAAACAATGTCAACATGATTGTTTGAAAATCAGTAAACGGAATTTAAAAAAAAGCTGAAAAGTTACTATTCTTTTCACTGGCAATGGAGTCAGAGTCAGAGTTGTAATCAGAAGCATTCCGCTCATCTAGTGAAAACCAGATTGTCGGCGTAGGAAGCAGACGCAGACAAACCAAACCAATCACAAACCGTGGGAAAGTACATTGTGATTGGTTTATCCTTCCACTTCTGCCTCTGACTGTGACAATCTGGTTTTCACTAGATCATAAACGGAACAAAAGAGACGGAATAGTAAGCAGAGTTGGAAGAAATGGAAACATTCTGATTCTTCTGACTCCGATTCTGTCACGCTTATGATTCTGCTTATGACTCTGATTTTTGATTTTCACTAAGTCATAAGCGCTGTTACGACTCTGCTAGCCACTCCAACTCCGACTCCATCACTACTGAAAACCATCCCTTAGGCTCCCACCCGGCAGTCGTGTAAATCAGTAAGATTTTAGTAGTTTACTTTTATTTAGTATGTACTTTTTAAAGCATATAGAGTAGACAAGAAAAGCATTTATCCTCTTAAACTGACCCATCGAGGAAGAGATCTGGAGGTCCAAAGATTTCCTAAACCGCGGTCTAAGTTAGACTTCGTTTAAATAACCGACCCATTGTCTTTAAAGACATTCTCATTGGAGACAAAAACGAATTCGTCGTATGCAGGCAAGTCGAGTGCTAATAAATCATCATGATGGTACACACAATGAATCGGTCATCAAATTCGAAAGAAGTACCGGTTTACATGGATGTAAGTAACTTATTATGAAAATGAAGTGTTACCAGTTCATGTATTAAATATCTTGATACAGAACAGATTTGACAATTGAAAGCTCGTTCGTGCATGGTACAGTGTTCAACCGCTGCAACGCGGAGGTCATGGGTTCGAATCCCGTTGAAGCCCTGATTTTTTTCAGGCTTCTTCTTTCCAATTGCTTAAATTGGAAAATTTACTGCGATGATCATTCTCCACTTTCATCTACAACCGCAGTTCAATGAATTATTTCATATACTCTACATCAGATTTGACAATATTTAAAGCTCGTTGTGTATGGCACAGTGCTTAATCGCTGATAAAATAAAGGTTGTTTTAATAAAGACATTCTCACTGGAGGCAAAAACGAATTCGTATGCAAATCTACAATGTAGCTAGGTCGAGTGCTAATAAATTATCATGACCATGCACGCCGTGATTCGAAAGAAGTACCGGTTTACATGGTTATGAAAACGAAGTGTTACCAGTTCATGCATTAAATATCTTGATACAGAGCAGATTTGACAATTGAAAGCTCGTTCGTGAATGGTACAGTGTTCAACCGCTGATAAAATAAAAGGATGCTATTGAAGCGCCTCGTAGGGGACTAACAAAAAGCTTGTAAAGATTAAGATTAGTGACGATACACTCGCGTATAAACTCAATAAAGTGATCAGAAAACTGATAAGCTTAAATACTATATTACACTGGCGCTAGAAACCCACTTCTATCACGTCGGTCGTCGCTTGTCGCTAGTCATTTTGAAGCGCCTCGAAGGGGACTAACAAAAAGCTTGTAAAGATTAAGATTAGTGAAGATACACTCGCGTACAAACTCAATAAAGTGATCTCGTTGCCGAACCCTCGACGAGTTAACATAACTTATCTTCAAGCTAACTCAAGGAAGTATGGCGAAACACTTGCTACTGCAGGTCAAACAGAAAGCTCAGAGTCAGATCAGTGTTTACACTTATCGATTTGTGACAGAAATACACAATTATTCGATCGCTTACTATAGTATAGCAAAGCGACGGCCTTAGAAAGGCTATGGTCGAAGGCTGAAATTAAGGGAATATTCACCACATACTGAGCTGTAATTCGAGACGAGGGCGCGAGAACGTGACCATGAATCGTAGCGAATTCCATCCAGGGTTAAAAATGTTTGAAAATGACAAGCGACAAGCGACGATCGACGTCATAGAAGTGGGTTTCTAGCGCCAGTGTAATATAGTGTTTCAGCTTATCAGTTTTCTAGCATTTGAAAATTGACAACCAGCTAGGACCTTGAAGTTCAGCGAAAAAAAAAATTATACAAGACGAAACCAACAAAATGAGGACCGAAACTAAGGTCACGTACGTATGTTAAGCTCAAAATGTCTCTGTTCAAAATGGCGCTATAACCTGATAAATATATCAACTCAATTGACAGAAACTTTGAGTGTCGACATATCTTACCTTCACGGAGACACTTGGAAATAAATAACCACAAAATAAAGTTACTTTCCCCAAAAACACGGTGAAAATCGACTGATGAACTATTGTTATCCAAATCACTAAAACAACTGGCCGTTGACAAATGTGCAAAGCGCTGAGAAATACCTTATTTTGGGTAGGGCAGACAAATGGTCACGTGGTATGACGTAAGCGCACGTCCTTTTCATATTTTGTTTATTTTTGAGAATGATGCGTGATGCCCTCGACCACACACGAAAAAATTTGATGACCTCATGTATGCTAATTTCAGAGACATATTTGTTCGGATAAATAAAGAGCAGAATATATTTTTGATGTATGAAAAGCTCGAAAAAAAACGAACCTCATATTCTTATAGGCTCAAAAAATTATATTTAATACTCGCTGGTAATAAAATTTACAGTTAAAGTAAAATTCGTGTGAATCTGCCTTAATTTTCTCAAGTCATAATTTATCAAGGGGCACTTCCGGTATTAAAGGTATAATATCGAAATTTAACGCCATATGTTTGTCGGTTGTCCAGACAAATTTTGTGTCCTAGTTTCCCTAACCTAAGTACAGCTGTACACAGGCTATAGTTTCCCATGACCAATGGCAAGGGAGTTTATTTATTTATTTTTCTTAACTGGTTTTATCCAGCATTTTTTCGTACGATCTTACCTCAAGTGAGAGGAAACTGTAAATCTTAGTGTGGAGACATTTTTATTGAGTTTCCATTGTCATGAGAGGAAATGACGAGCCTTCGACCCGCAGAAAGTTAATCATGATAATCATATTTTTAAAATTCCACAGTTTAGTAAATTAAAGTCGGCAGAAACTTATATACAAACATACAGGAACCGATTGAAACATCTCAATTGAGCAAAAACAAGAATTGTTTGCGAAATAAAATATAGCCTATTGTGACGTATCCGGAAAGGTGTTTACGCCGGAACTAAAACTAGTCAAATCTCAAACTCATCAAACTGGCCGCAGACGAAGGCGGCGGCCGCGACGCAACTTAACGAAAACAAAAGATTTTGGAAACGGTTTAACATTGTTTAAAGTTATTTTTGGAACCAAAAATTAAATAGCCGCATCTCACGGGGGAGCTCTGGTGTGAGAATCTCAACTTTCGGTACAGGGAAATACAAACAGTCCGAAGCTTAGATTTGATATGGTAGTCCTTTACGCAACCATTTTTTTGCGCAGACAAAGGTAGAAAAGAAGGAATTTACATTGCTCATCAACCTGTCAAAAATTAGAGAATCTATTGAAAAAGACAAAGGCAAAGATCCAACTCCCGGAAGCGTCACCAGTCCCAATGCAACTTGCATGCATGATGCATGCTTGCATACGTGATACATCGCTTGCAGATCGATACCATGCTAGCCTGTTACAGGCTCTCAGAGAGTAGGGAAGATCCGAAAGCGTCGAAAGCTAGTGGGGAAGAGGTGAAAGTAAAAGGCACGCAAAAAGTTAGCGGGGCGGGAAAAAGGAAAAAGGAAGAGATAGCCCCTCCTCTCCAAAGTTTCCTCCCCCTTTTTTGTTTGTTTGTTTGTTTGTTTGTTTTTTCATCAGTGGACGCGCTTTCTCAATTCAGCGGACGCGACTATCTTGGAGCCTGGAACATACGAAAGCCGAGGAGGGTCTTCCAACTTCTGACTTGTAAAAAAAATAATAACAAAATTTTGTAAATTGCTTTTTTACCCACGAAGCACTTAGGAGTTTACATGAACTCGTTTAAACGTGTCCGTGCGTTCCAGATCGAATTGGAGTTTTTGAAGAGAGGGGAAAACCGGAGCACCCAGAGAAAAACCTCTCGGAGCAAAGGAGAGAACCAACAACAAACTCAACCCACATATTACGTCAACGCCGGGACTTGACAAAGTTCGAACTCCGGATTTCTGATTTCTGACCGTTCAGACTCAATGCTGCATGGTTAGACTTCGGACCTTCCACTTCTTACTTCCGACTTCCGAATTCCGACTTGCGACTCCTCTGTCAGGCTCGACTGGTCTTGATCCCAGACAATTTGACAGGTGATTTCACGTGATCCAAAATCGCCGCGGACGACTGGAAAACAACGAGGCTGCTAACAACCTGACAAGGCGGCCTAGCTAGGTGATCTGTGACGTCACTGCGGGGGCCTGGGGAAAGAAATTTTAATGCCGTATCCCATAAACCAAAGCTGACGGGAACAGATTGAATTGAATTGAATTGGTGCGCGCGTTGGTTTATGGGATAAGGCATTAAAATTTCTTTCCCCAGGCCCCCGCAATGACGTCACAGATCACCTGGAGGGGTGTGGACAAAATCTGGGCCTAGGCCCATGGGCTAGCCCATGGCCACCCTATGGGCTACCCCCAGAAAAACGAAAAATAAAAAATATATATAAATAATCGAAATATCAAAATGAAAATAAGAAATGAAATAAGTAAAAGGAAAAATTTAAGTAAGGAACTTGAATAATAATAATCTTAAGAAAAATTAAAATAAACAAAATAAAGCTAAATTGTATTTTTTACATGCATCTTAATCTATCAAATATTAATAAAAATAAAATTTCATTAACATTATGTAATTTTATTAACTTATTGTTTTTTTCAAACATAAAAAAAGTTAGGGTTAGGTTAGGATCGTATGCACCCCAACTTCTGAAAAAGATCGTCAGTGGTACCCCTCCCTTCACCCAAACATTGGCCAAGTATGAGGCGGGGGAAGAGAAGGTGGAAAAGCTCACGTTAGGATTATAATCCAAATGAATATCCTACGTAGAAGCGAATCTATTAGTGAATTAGTGAACCGAACACCTTATGGCAATCGATCACCTGATCTTTCTTTGTAAATTCCTTAGGGTTAAGGGAGAGTGGTGTGTTTGGCATAAAAAAAGAACATTAAAACAGCACTCGTGTTTGTCACGTAAACCCCTATGTAGTTAGAGAGAGACATCAAAAATTACTGGTGGCATTTCTGTTGTTTTACGCCTCAATTTTTTGTTTGTTTGTGAGATCCAAAAAAACACTTGCAGTCTCCTCACACAGCCATTAGTTTTGTCGTCTCAAAACGATCCTCCACGAAAAACTAACCTCTTTCTTTCTAGGGCTAGAAGCATACTTACGTCCGGTCTAGGGTGGAGGGTTTTTGTGGTTTTACGACACTCAATTGTTTTTTGTCTGTGAGATCGCAAACAACACGAGCACATGCTGTGTGTTCCGTGTATTTGCCGAGAAACACCACTTTGGCAGCGATCATGTTGTGTCATTTTATTATTATTAATATTATTATTATTATTGTTGTTGTTTATTGTTGGGACAAAGTTTTTCTATTTTTATTGCTGTGTTTCATTGCTTCTCCCGGTTAATGACTGAGACCGGTTGACCACATACAGTGCTTTTACGTGTCCAGTCACAGGTGGCCCAAGCTCGAAATATGAGCATCAGCGAACATCGGCATTGTTGCATAACATTTGAAAGTATAAGGATTTGTATGAGAAAAAACCCTTATAAAGGTAAACCTTTATATGAAGAGACAACCGTTTACCTAAAAACCCATAAAACGGACATAAATCTGCCCATGGACTACACACGAGAGACGTAACACACATTTTATATAAGGTAAGCTGTTTTTATTGAAATCCTTTCATTTTCATAGGTTACAGAAATGATAGGTTTTCTTTCTCTACAAATCCTTATATTTCAAATGTTACACAACAATGCCTATGTTCACTGATGCTCATATTTCGAGCTTGGGCTTCCTGTGGTCCAGTCTGTGCTAATAAATCCTTGAATTCGCTCTTTATCGAAAATACCATGCATGTATGACAGACACTGCAACACTGCGCACACATGTAATAGTTCTTATTGTTGAAAGGTCCTGAAAAATATACTTGCTTTTGTTGTTTTCTTGTTGTCTCTGGGAACTCAAAGCCATAATCAAGTAAAAAAAGAATTTACCAGTGCGGTGCTTCTAGACATCATACCACATGGGCACTGTACGTGCTCAAATTTGCTGTGATCTGGTTTTTGTCAATGGTACCAATAAGTGACAAATAAATCTGACAGAGCTCAGATAGTAATAACCCTAACCTCTGACTTAACTATACCTCATCCCACATTAATTATTACTAATAAATAATAAATAACAATAATAATTTTTTATTTCTTATTTTTATTTTGATATTTTCGTTTTTCTGGGGGTAGCCCATAGGGTGGCCCATGGGCCTAGGCCCAGGTTTTGTCCATACCCCATTTTTAGTGGGTCATCAATTGACCACAACAGAAAATGCCATAACATACCATTACACTCTTTGTTGGTCACTCAAAAATCATACATAAGCATTGTCTTCAGTTTCTCTTGGGAGTTAAAATGGCCCTAACTGAAAACAATGCTTATGCAGAATTTTGGAGTGACCAACAAAGAGTATGATGATGTGTTATGGCATTTTCTGTGGGATCCCATCGACCGTAGCCCCTTCGGACACCTCATGAAATTTACGCAACGTAGTTTTCCCCTTTACTAATTAGGGTTAAGCACTGCTTTTTATAGATTAGGGTGCGGCATTAGGGTTCGGTCCTTTTTTGGGGGTTGGGTTTGATGCTAAATGTACTTAAATTGTTTCCCCTCCATACAGCAAATCCTCAGAGGCCAAGTGGTTAGCGTAGTATATTGAACTATCTGGAACGTGGGTTTGAATCCTATTGTCTTTCGCATCATTTTTTTTCCTTTCAAATTGAAGAGACAACATTTCCAGCTTGAAATATCATCTAAGTGTGAGAAAAAAGCAGAAAACAGTTCTACCCTGTGTAAATTTCATAAGGGGAGAAAGAGGCTACGGCCGATGGGATCTCATGCTGACCTTTCTGTAGTGGTACATGAAAAATGGAGTTAGTTCCCAGGGGAGAGAAATGCTTTGTTGTTGACCACCAACATGGCCTCCGTGACGTCACCAGCAATCCAGCAGGCCAAGGATTTCGAACGGAGAAAATTTCATCCTGATTTAAAATATGGATGCCCTTGACTCTTTGAAGATAACGTCCAATTGAACATTATGTGCGTGGGGTATTTCTTTCAGTTGTCAAATATGGTCTAATTAGGGATGCAATTGGCTAATTAAAAGTGTTTAGGCTGCCAAAAACGTACCGCCATTTTTGGATCTGCAATAACGCTTAAAAAGGTTGCTAAAATTTGTATACGGTCCGCGTTATGAGCATATAGTATATGGAAATGCTAAATAGGGTGTTTTTGAAGTCTCTGGTTAAGGAAAACAACAAACATTTATAACATTGTTCTGCTGGGCAGTAATTTCTTACTTACAATTGCCAGGGAATGACCTTTTTTCTTGTCGATGCACGAAATTTGCTTTACACGTAGTATGTTATTTAACAAACCAAAACAACAGCAGAGTCTATAATCGTATAGTTTCCACAAGAAAGTACATTTCTATTTTGTCTTCTGGTAATAAGATCACAGGTGCGCAGACCACCCTACATATTATGGAGCAAATTGTAGCCACTCTTATGGTCATGATCTGTATTTCTCGAACCGGCCTGCAAATGACAATAGACCAACGCTCACTGAGATCTCAATAACAACAATAATGAATCGAATATTCAAGAAAAGCCCGACGAATTCTTGAGGTTAAGCGCCGTCATCTTACGTCCGTCTGGCTAGCAACACCCTGGTTTCTACTTATACCGTAACATATAAAACACTGGCAAGTTTATGGCTAAAAACTATATAGATTAGATGATTTCCTTTTTTATTTTTGCAACAGAACAGATTTGGATACTTACGGTTATGACTGAAACACCATCCAGTTCCAGCGTATTGAAAATGTTATTATTGTATTATAGTCGAGCCAGGTCCCCAAAATGCCATTCATGAATTTATTATTCAAAAGTTGAATAGGCCATTTCCGAGTTTCCACGCGCCTCTGAATCAAAACGAAGTTAAGTGCTCAGCCTTTGATGTGGAAAAGATTTTTTATTCTCAAGCAAATGAAACTCATTTTGTGCACTTGGCCTCATTTTGAAAGTGAGGGTTTTTGGAACTCGGAAGTGGCCTATCCGTTGGTAGTTGTAAATTTCAGATTCGTCTCTGAATTCTTGCATTCGTAATGAGTCGCGAATTCACACTCTAGGCAATTATAAAATTTCTACCAGCTCAGTTTCCCTGAATTTGATGTAAATATCTTCTTAGCAATTTTATCCATTCAAAGATTTTCAATCCGACCAAAACCAGAGAAGTCTCGTAAAATATTCTCTGCTCATTGCGCATGCAGGAAGGCCGACTGAATTACGGCAACGACCGACGGATTCATTTTTCAAATAATCAATTCATTAATAGAATCTTTAGGGGTACGCTTGACCTGCATTGCATCGCCGACTGTAACGAGGCAAACTACAGTCCTGACTACATTGAAGATGAGAGCCCATTTGTAATGCAGCTCTTAAATGAATTCGGCGCTTCTCGGTAACAATCAAATTTTTGAGGCACAGTCGAACTTCTATCGGCGTGCTGTCGTATACTGTCGTAGGTTGAGTTTGATCGCCCGGGTGAATGTAGTCCTGATCACGAATAGGATTGTTGTTGTTGACAGTGACTGACTTTTCGACAACCTGTGCGGTAGTCATCTTACTTTGACTGACTCAACCTAGTTTTGAAATGACTCCTGGGTTTAAACCTTTCACAGTGTACTATTGTCTCATAAAATGACATACCTATTACGGCCATTAAGCATAAAGTAAATGACGCATCATTGATACACATGGCCAAACAGGTGCTTTTGATTGAGCCTAATAGGGCGGTATCTACAATTATCTGCCTAGACTTGCATACAAATTTGATGTCAGTATCAAATAGTCAACTGCATGGTACGACATCAGCCTTGCACGACTCTCCCCAAGAATCGCTCCTCGTAAGGGAATCCGGATTTTGGAATCAGGGAAATTGTTCTTATGGAATCTGCATTGAATCCGGGAAATTTTTCCTTATGGAAAAAACAGCATAAGGAATCCGGAATCCCACTAACCATTGGAATCCTGAATCCAAGTTCCACTGATCCCGAAAGTAGATTCCAGTGAGCGAGCCCGAACGCCTAGCGCCGGTTCAATGTTCAAATCAACCTGATTACACTAGTACTACCGCAAAAGAGGCACAGAATCCTTTTTCGATATGTGACGATCCACTTTCAGAGCCCTGGCTTGGGCTTTCGAGATCACCGTGGCAACTTCGCTCCGTTACAGCAATCCGCCCGCCGAAATCACATCTACTGAATGACTCATGTTTTTCGCCGTAAAGTGCTATTTATTTTTGAGTCATTCAGTAGATGTGATTTCGGCGGGCGGATTGCTGTAAAGGAGCGAAGTTGCCACGGCGATCACAGATGACTAAGTTAACTTTTCGATTGAACATGTAATAAGTTATAAAAACTTGAAAGACTGCAAAAGCCTTGAACGAAGATCCTACTTGCTTGTACTTGAAGAAGGCTGGTTTGGCCAGCCGAAATATTGTTGTTCAAATATATTACGTTGTGTCAGCCTTGCAGTAGTCTTTGGACTTCTCGTCGTCAATAAGTTATAGCCGCCGTAATGTTCATTTGTGTTCAAAAGACCGATGCTCAGATTTCAACAGAGGTTGGTCTGCCTGTGTCGAACAAATGTATTGTTGTATCCGGCTTACATGTGCATTCACATGATTACCAGGGCCTTCGCGGTGTCACATTCCATGCCCATTAGTATCTTGAACACTCACATCCCAATAATGTCGACAGATTTGGGAAAAACCTCGCTATATAGTTTATAAGATACCGCTGACCACGAAAAGTACATATGCGGACTCACTTTTGCTCGCCCGCTATAAGGCATCTATTAAGCGAATTAAGCGAGGGTCGGGTTTTAAAGTCCCCGGCGGCACACCCGGCTTCCCAAACTTTTCTTGAGTGCCCCTTCCCGGTCCCCGCCCGGGTACACTGTACGTAAGAGACAGCTTACCCGGTATTCTAATAAAGCGTTGCTACATTATTAGCAACATTCAATTTAGCCAAACGAGTAAACGCTGCGGCTCATGATATAAAACGAGACTATCCACTAAACGAAGAGCCGTATAATTCCTCTCCACTTCTCTAAACGTGTAGCCTAAAGTCATGCAATTAAGGTCACGTTTTTATGGAAGATTATCAACCATTACCACTTAATTACTAGTCAAGGTTGAAGAACTAAAATGACATGTACATGGCATCAGGATAAACTTGGTCTTTTTTTGGTTTTGTTTTAACAAGTTGACATTTCACTCAAAATTTCATGCAAACTTGAGCATCACTATTTCGCACAGATTAACCGCGCATTTTATTTATAAGCCACATTTGCTTAGTCCTCAATAAGTCGATCTTAACTGAAAAGAGAAAAGTAGACACTACTTCTGGCACGCTTCACTATCTATATTTGTGAGTCATTCTAGATGTGACTGATCAAATATCACATTTGGCATAATTACGACATTGCCCGAACTCATTCCATCTTTTACCGTCATCGGTCTATTTTAACACTTCATACACTTTCCAACTTAGTCCTACGAAACTGATTCCTTAAAAAAATGCCTCAAAAGGGCCATTTATACCGGGACAAATGAGAGACGTCCTACGAGCTTGAAGGTAAGTCTTAATTAAGGTGGCCCGAACCTATTTATATGCCGCGTACGTGTTGGTTATGTTTTTGATTTGCGTTTTTTAGAATGAAAGATTCAACTGATTTCTATGATTTCTGGCACACCAAATAAATAATGATTGAACTTTAAGAATATTTTATTGGGTTTCTTGTAGACATTAAAACCTTTGAGATATCGGCATACATTTAAACTACATTTTTCCTAAAAATGCAAATAACTTCGACAGATTTTTCCCTAACTTCAGCAAATAAGCCTCAGAGCTCTTTAGTTTTACATCTGCAAGTTTGAAGGCAGTCGTGACCATAGAACGCGCTGCACAAAATGCTCGTCAAATTTAACCTTAAAATGCTACGCTAACACATTTGTGAAAGTTGACGCACGAATAGAGGTAGAGTGCCGACAGACTATCTCCTATCTGCGAGGATATTCCTACCTAAAGTTTTATTGCAAGAAACGGAGTAATCAGAAACCTACGGCGAACATAGTTAGCACTTTAAGAAGAACAACTTTATGCTGAGTGCGGGGTAATATTAAAGAACTCTTATTAATCAAACTTAAGGTGTATTTGTCCCTCTCTTTTGGAAACAAATCTTAACAAAGAAAAATATAACGTCTACGAAAAACTGTCAAGAGTTTTTAGCGTCGCAGGTTCCTGTTTTGAAGAGAAATAAGGCCACCAACTCCAGTATTTTTAACCATCCAGTTTTCAGCTGTAATGAAAACCCTTGTATTACGTTTTTAAGACTTCCCATCACATTCCACGGGCAATTTGCTGTTGGGGGTAATTAGAAGAATAAGACGATTGTCATATTTGTCTTGATCTTTATTCCCAAGTGGTAAACTTCTCGTGCGAATGTGCTGGCAAGTCTAAAAAGCTTGAATAAATTACCAAATACAAATAGGTTCGGGCCATCTAAGTCGCTTCCTTTTACTTCAGGTCGCTATCAATCAATGAAAATCAATCATTGATTTCAATCAATATTATCAATAAAAATCAATAGAAATCTATTGATTGAAATTGATTGGAATCAATAGAGATCGATAATCACTCACCGATGCGTCTAAACGTCATTGATTTTCATTGAATGTGTTTTTCTCGTGGACCCCACAATTTTACCTATCACATTGAGCATGTTTGTCTATGTTGTCGATGTGTGACCTTTTTTTCCTGATACATTAAGCTAAGAATAGTAATTCGATAAATGTACTGAATAAAATTAGAGGCAGACTCGAGGACATGTATAACGTCATGCTCAGGTAAACATTAAGGACTGCACCTGGTGTGCTGTATTCTGCCTGTTGTCAAAACAGGACGATATAAAATTGTTGCAGTTGTATACCGTTGTTTCTATTAAACTTTTTTAATTTCTTAAATTACCGCAGATCGGACCATCAAAACTTTATTAGGTTTATTTTCTAAGCCATGTGACGTGTTTAAAATAAAAAGAGGGCACATTTTAGTTTTCAATAAAAATCAATGAAAATCAACGAAAAACAAAATCACTCAAGACTGCGGTTTTGATTTTTATTGATTTTCAATATCAATCAATTTTAATTGATTGATATTGATGATTGATTTTGATGGCTAACATGACCTTTTCGAGATTAACGCGATGTACGGCAAAATCAGGCTTTTTGCCAAGTTTCAGTGACAATACTGCGCAAGTTACACCGGACGAGATACAAGCAAATGAAGCCTCTACAGTTTTATTCGCGGCAAAACCAGTGGATATGTAACAATTAGTCGCCTCAGGCGACGTGAATATCTGCGAATAGTCACCGAGACGAAGTCGAGGTGACTATTCGCCGATATTCACGTCGCCTGAGGCGACTAATTGTTTTAGTATAATTGCATTGATGATTATTCGAGAAAATAAAATTATTGATCAATTTCTGACCCCGAAACATCCAAAAATCTGGCAGCCATTTTGAAAACTGCTAGCCTTCAATGCTATAATCACCGCGCGGTGATTATAGCGGGATAGTGCGAAGCTCCTAGCCAATCACAGCGCTCTATTTTCGATAATCATCAATGTAATTATACTAATTAGGCTTTAAGTCAAAGTTTAGATCGTAGTTAGAAAATGATACCATTGCAAACTTACAGTAGTTGCATATTAAGTAGGTTGAGTATGATCGTCTGGGTGAACGTAGTCCTGAATAGGACTGTTGTTGTTGGACTGGTGTTTCGACAACCTGTGCGGTAGTCATCTTGAGAGTCAAAGTGAGTTGTATCACGTCAGTTGATGTTATAAACTTTGGCTATTTACCTGATTGGTCAATTAAGTCGCGATGTTATTGGTCGTCTGTCAGTTAAGCCGTGATGTTATTGGATACATGAATACTCGATCGTAATGTCATTGGTGAATTTCGATCCGTCAATTGTGAGTCATAGTTAAACAGTCGTTTAGTGTTAGTCAAATTGTCAGGAGTCCAGTCCTTCTCTCGTGGGTAGCTTTGCTTGATTCCGTCAATAAGTCGTTTGTACGGTGTCGATAATAGTCAAGAGTTACAGAATTTTTTTCTATGACGACACCCAAACTGGCCAGTAATGTAATTCTGGACATACGTGTTCTGGGAAACTTCCCAGTAAGTCAGGTTGTACATGTTGTAGGTGCACCATGCATGCTGGCTGAGAACACTTCCAGTGGTCTTGCTGGGAGTGAGAAACAGATAAATTTCTCCCAGCATTCTCCCAAATGCTTAAAATGGCTTCAGAAAGCTTTATTCTTGCTTTGTTGTTGTTCTTAGGACTGTTTTTCAAAATGCCTTGTTGGGTGCCTTTCTGCCGGCTTCAAGTTACGAATTAACACTATTACTTCAATGGACGAAGAACAAAAGAACTTGGGACTGTGTGAAAAAGCCCTTCCAAGTAATTTTTACTTACGACTTTGCTCCTTATGACAATTTTTTGATCGGCTTTGGGTTCATCCGTCGTCCCCTCCCACTCCTTCCAGCAATGTTGTGGCCAAAAAAGCACTCATTTCCACCCAATTTGCTCAAAATTCAATTTTGTTTGGGGTGGGAGGGGAGGGATAGCTAGTTTTACTAATATTACTGAAAGCTACAATCTTGGACAAAATAAATGGAAAACCTTGACCTCCCCACCCCCCCAAATCAAAGATGGGAAAATGGTGCGTTTTTGCCCTTCGCGCGTCGCGCGGCTTTATCCTTGATTTGGGGGGGGGGGGGGGGGGGGATGGGGGTTTGCTGTTCCATTTTATTTTGTCCAAGATTGTAGGTCCCTTAACTCTTTTGACTCCATTGCAGCGTAATCATACGATTTTTTTTTTAATAGATCGTTCTCCATATTTTACTTTCGCATAATTATGCCATTCCGCAAGTCGTGTCTATCCATACTACTTTTGAAAATATTGCCCTTTATTGGTCTATCTTTCTATCTTAACATTTCCGACGTTTACCAAGATGGCACTCTATAACTAAGTTCCTTGCATTGAGATAATTTTTGGAGACATTTAGAGTCACGTTCATACGGCAAACGGCAAACGACAGACCTAAAGTTGCAAAACGGTCTCAAAATGGAAAACAGGCAGATAAAAACAGTCCAAAACAATTCTTTAGGGTGGCAATGACGCGAAACTCCTTATTTTTTGTAAATGTAAAGAGAGAACAGCCAGACCAGTATAGGCGGAAAACTTGGTCAAGTGACACTATTGCCGTAAAGGTGACAGTACTCTAAATCAACTCCCGGTTGCTATCTTTGACGTTGGGGACTGTCAACGATTATTGTCGTTGCTTAATTGAGGTCTCTAATATCACTTTCGGGCCATTTACCCAGGGAAAAATAGGGCAGGAACATCGGCACAAACTTTACCTTCTTTACCATTTATGCCAGCAAATAAGGTAAGTGTTATTAGTTTAACTTTACAGAAAATTAAGGCTGTTTGCCAAGTTTCAGTTTTCAGCTCTGTGACATAGGCGAGATAAAAAAAAGCACTTGAAATTCCTTCTCTTAAGTTATTTTCTAGGGGAAAAGAATGATAATTTAGGTTAAGAAAATAAGATCCTGGTTTACTACAAAATGACTGAGATATTGTTGCGAGTGAGCCCTACACACACGAAACTCATTGGCCCAATATTTGAAACAGGGGCTTTTTTTTTTTTTGTTATTTTTATCACATTTGTGCTAATTACCATTTCGATCTGTAATAATCCGTTTTCATAGGCTAAAAGCTCCTATTGCTAGTTTCATTCAAAATAGATCAAAATAAAAATCAAAACCGTTCAATATTTAAAGTCCAGAATCTGGGAAATGAAAGGAGGTAAATATGCAAAGACCCTCGCCAAGATTCAGGTCAGAGAGATATTTCGTATACGAGATATCCGAAGAAGTGTTTTACCCAAACTTATAGAGATTTGTATGGAAACGCCATGCTGGTGCCCATCCGCATGGGCACCAACATGGCGGACGGAGACCAACAGAAACATCTGTTACCGAGTTTTGCTACAAAAGCGTGAATTTATTATTCGAGGAACTCATAAAAATTAAAGTAATACTTTTTCCAATACATAAACTGTTAAGACAGGAAAATTCCCTGAAATGAGTCATTTTTTTAACCTCTACATGACAGCTTTCTTGGCCTCATGTACATGCCGCTCACGCTAAAGCTTAGAAATCAAGTGTACTCTATCCCAAAACCAAGAACCTTTTTGAAGCGAAAATTGTATGAAAATTAGTTTTGGGCTGCTCTAATGCATTGTGAAAGTAAAATCTTGGTAGGATCGACAGTCTTGTAGTTTGAATTTTAGTGACGTCATGTGAAAACCAACAATATTTTGTGGGTATTTATTTACTGTAGTCTGACAGTTTATGCTCAGGAACGATTAACTACGCACCAAAGCACAGAAACAATCTGCATTTAGATATTGTTTAATAATTTTTCTTTCTCCATCATTTTTTTTAAACACCTATAAAACGTAAATTTCCTTGTATTTTATCGCCGATTAAAGACCAGGGATTAAAGAGCACGTTACATTTTGCTAACAGCTAACCTGTTTTATACGTCGCTCAATCATCAAATCGGAATTTAAGTCAATGCTTCCCATGCAATTAAATTCGATGATACTGCAGCGTATAAAATGAATTAAATTCATCTGAATAATTGAACTCGTCCAGGAGTAAATTAGTAGTTTCATGCAAATGTTAATCCACAAGAATTGTTTTAAGTTGTTTTCATCTGCTTATTTTTTATTTTGAGAAACTCTAAACTTGAATCTGCTGTTTGCCGTATATGTAAACGTGATGCTTCAACTCTCTATTGAGAATCACTGGAATTTAAAGTATGAAAATTGTGACTAACTACAAAATATAGAGGGGGGCGTAAGGGGGGTACGAATACCGCAATACCGCACATGGTAGCCTGAGATCATGCCCTCTCCCTATAACGCCTGATCTAAAGTTACGCACATGGTAGCGCGAGAATCCCACAATACCGCATCAAAATTTAGCCAAATACCGAATCCGCAGTTAAAAATGGGAAAAAGTTGACGTTGTCAATACTACAAATCCTCCTTTCAAATAGAAATAATACTTTTACGTCAGTGTTTCCAAGACACGTGCGTCGAAGTCAAGAGTGCGATAAACATAACATCATCGCACTCGTTTAATTTTGTTCATTACATGTATACGTTTACGTAAATGATACAACGGGAGTACTTGGGTTAATTTTTGCTGGGTATGTGCCGCTGGCCTCTCAGAGCCCCTAACCCATTATAGTCTATTCGGTGGCCAATTGTAGACCCCATCTTAGTCACTTTTCATCTACAGTACAAACATTCTGGTACGTTTGCTAACCGTAAACTTGAAGAACGAGTCGTTCATTACTACCCTTCGCACAGCGCGCAAAGCGCGAATGAAAAACACAACGACATATATGGAGTGTGACTCTTGCTGGGTGCCTAATGGACACAATGGACCCGCTCGAGATTTATTGACAAGATATCTTAGCAATACAGTTCAACAATGATCTTAAAAGTAATATAAAAAATTACAGAAATAATATAATTTCTACATAAACGAAAATTTGAATAATATGGAACGTGACAGAAAATAGAATCAAAGGAATGATACACTACCCGGTACGAAAACCCGGAATAAAAAACCCACTGGGACAAAAAAAACCGGGAACGTACTCCTCGATCGAATGCAGTGTATCGAGCTCCGAGGATTAGAGCTTTAGACTAACTTAGGAACTAATAATAAGTTTGGTCACCGACAACGGCTGTCCAAAAGGCGAGATAGCCAAAAAAGCATCTACGTCGATATTTATACAAATATTCATAGAGTATAATCAAATGTAATTACGTAACCTCTATTGAAAGACTGACAGAAAAAATTGACACAAAGGTGACAAAAATGCTACGAACCGTAATGAAACAGCTTTTCAACTACACGGTGTTACGTTGAAAAGCATTTAGTCTTACCCTTGCCTGCGTGCAGACGTCTCCTATTTCCTTTATTGCACGCGGAAAAGGGACGTCTGCGTAACGCCGTCGCTAATCGTGTTCCAGCGTCCCGCTGGCAGGGTATTCTATTTCGCATAAATTGTGAAATAATATCCGGTTAGAAATGAGAGTTGACAGGCCAAACACAACGTCATGAGCTCGTGATAATGCGAAACGTGACCTTGAGAGTCTGCTTGAACAGAGGTTTTTCTTCTTTTCTCTCCGAGTCTCGCGCGGTTACTAACACTACACAGTGCATGTAGCATTCTAAACTTTGACTGAGTAAATCTCGTTTTTCCCGCAACAAGTCTTACATTTAGAAGTCATGAAGCAGGTTTGTGACATGCATACTGAGTAATCATTTCCTGTGATTTATGCTTCTGTGGGTGTTCCTGATAGGATTTGACTTCAGATGCAGTTGTAAAGTGTTTAAATTTTCTTTGACCTCTGTTTGTTACGGTAATTAAAGATTTTAGTTTCTTTGGCTTTCTCCGAAATGCCTGCCTGGTGCGAAGTCCACGCCGCTTTTGTAGTTTTCTCAGACACTGTTTACAAATATGATGTGATGGGTCATGCACAGTAAATTGTAAAGAAATAATTTCCTCGTACACGTTAAATTTTCTGCGGCCTCGCACAAGATTTCGAACGGTCTGCACACAATGGCACATGTTTTGATTTGTTTGGCAGGAAAACCCCGATTACATAAATCACCGCATACATTATCAGACCAAAACAATGCTCACTGTGTGTCAGCCTATCACAGCATGTTCCCAAGATCTTGGGAACCCAGTGGGACGCTGGAACACGATTAGCAACGGCGTTACGCAGACGTCCCTTTTCCGTGTGCAATAAAGGAAATAGGAGACGCCTGCACGCAGGCAAGTTTCATACCGACATGACTTTTTGATTTCGTATCGCGTTTACATGATGACTGGGTCATTTCACATCTCGTTATTTGAAGGTACACTTCATGCTGATAAAATGCACGTGTGATTCAAAATCGCGAAAATTACGCGTTACCCGTTCCAGTCTACCGGCAGACCGATTTCACACCGAAACGGGTGGTCGCTTCGTGTTTACATGATACCGTTGCGAGATTTCGTACCGGAGTGAAATTCTCGCCCTGGTACAAGAACCGGGGTGAACTCACGCCGGGGTGGCTAGCGCCAGCATGAAATTTGTGGTGTATCATGTAAACAAATATAGAGCCATGAGAGGGAACCGGAGTGAACTCGCTCCGGGGTGAAAGTCGCCCCGGTGTCATGTAAACACCCACTTATAAGGAAGTTCTCCCCCGGGTTACCATGCTACGTAGGCTAAGCACACACGAACACACGAATAGTTACTTGTACATTCTATATTCCTGCATGCACAACGAGAAGGACAAGTAATAATTTTTAGACCACACCATCTTCATAGATTATCTTTCTACACTACGCAATTTATAACGACCTCACTGATCACTTAGTTGACCCTCTGGATCGCTCGCCATTGTTTTGCGACTGGCACGAAAGTGGCGGTAAGATTGGCAAGGAAGTTAACCAAGCTGACTATTCCCACAAGGTCCATGAGGTCATAAATAATGCGTCATGTTTACGTATCATTGGATAAGGAAGTTAATGTCGTTAATCATATCAAGTATTAACTGAAATTACAAGCCATACGATTTGCCTGGACTGTTTCCGCAATACACAATCTCCGACTGTGCAACTATAGGAAGACACGCAGGTCACGCAGGCTAGCTAGGGAGGCCTTTTAGGATTTGTATCCTCTTGTCATGAAAAAGAAGCAGATCACCGCGACACAACGTTTTTTTCACCGACTACCGCGACATAAAATTTAAACTCACCGCACACCGCTTGGACTCTGAAAACCGCAATACCGTACTTTAAAATAAAAATTACCGCAACACCGCACCAAAAATAACCCAATACCGCAATACCGCAAACCCTTACGCCCCCCTCAATATAAATTGTATAAACTGATAGAACGTTTGAAAAATGCCTTTTTACTATAGAAAAATTGCGCTATGATTCGAAAACAGGCCCTAAAGTATGTAAATTATCAAATTGAATCTGAAGTCTTGAAAGCTAAAACAAAACCGAAAAAGTTGTTTAGGAAGGCCATCGACAAATATTTAAGCGGTTACGTTTATTTTGCATTTATCTCGTGATATTAGAATTTCAAATAGCCTGTCTCGATTGCGCTGGGCACTTCAGTTTTCGAAATTGGAGCACTATTTAATTTTATATTGCTTTCTTAACTTTTGAGCAGAATGTGAGCATTTTTTCGCTTTTTGGACAACATATAATTAAGCACTTTTTTTACAATTTTCCACATGATTAATGCAATATTTTGTCCTCGAAACGTTTTCAGCAAGCTGAGTAATTTTATCTTCATGAATTTGAATAATTTCAACTTGTCGCCTGACTGTTGTTATGAAAATGCATAATTATCAGTTTTTAACGTAGGAACAGTCGATTTAGAAAAAAAAAAAGACATTGGTGGTTCACTTCTAGTTTGGTCATCTACTAGAAAATCGAGGGTTAAAGCTTTGATAAAACTAAGAATATAATATTTATGAACATCTGTTAGGAAATAATTAAAAACTAAGCGCAACTTTCGAGCTCTATTTCGAAATTTCAAGCACTTTTTGGCCATTTTTAGCGCAATCGTGGCATGCCTAAAACCTGTATCGTAATTGTATTCACGGAAATTTTCCTCAGACTGCTCGACTTTATTTATCCGTTAACATATACGAAGTCATCAATATCGTTTCTACCAAGAGAGAATGATTGTCTTCCTAAAGTAGGAAATGGCCGATATTTCGTGCGTGATGGTTGATCATGACTCTCATACTTAATAGATCGTTTTCACTGTCACTCAACAAAAAAATATATTGAAAACCATCCGGTGGAAGAAGAAGTCTCAGGTATTTGTGACCCACAGGCTTTGAGTTTTTTGCCGAAACGTTTCACACACCTTTGTAGAACTTTGTATGGAGACGCCATAATAGTGGACCGTTTTGTTGTACCAGTATGGCTGCCGGAAATCAACAAAAACCTCTGGAGTTCACACTTTCTATAAAAGCTCTTTCTTTTCACTCGAGGACTAGCATACGTGCGCATAAACATGCCTTTTAATTCTTGAAATGGTTATACCGCCGAAAATCAAGAGGAGAGAGTTTTTTCAACGAGACAGCGTTCCTATTTTTGTGTCAGCACTGTGAAAACTCGGAAGTTCAAATTGCTGTATTTTCGAAGTGAAACATGGTGCAGGAATGGAAACTTGTACAAAGATTTACTTTTTGTTTATCTTCAACATAGAGTAAATAAGAATTCGTAAAACCTCGCTACTTTAATTTGACTTTATAATTTGACGACTTCACTGTGAAAACCATCCATACATATCACGTGACCACCTGTCTGGCTGCCCAAAATACAGAAAAAAAAAATAGCCAGCAAGAGCCTGGTACTTATTAACCTGTTTGGGTAAAATGTGCCAGTTAGGCCCCCTTTGTACTAGAACCTGTCTGGACTAAAATTTGAAGCAGGTTCAGTTATTTTCTTAAATCTTAAAATTCTGTACACTTGGGAAAATCAGATTAAGGAACACAAACTATGTATGTTATGTTTGAAAGAGGACTTCAAAATTCATGTAGTTGTTGCTTCACTTCCTCTTTTTATAGTCATTTTTTTCCTTAGGATATAAGACCCTATAAATTTGAGAGCTTGAATACCCTATAAATTTGTGCTAATTACCATTTTTAAGAACCTGTGTAGCCTAGTCGGGAAAATGCAGATTCTTACTCGCGGGTTTTTACTGTACTAGCAGTGCTTTCATGCTCGTGTTTTGCTCTAAGGTGAGCCGGATCGGTTAGCCGGACTGGCTGGTTTTAGGTTCAGTGTATTTCGCTTATACCTTGTTTTCTCATAAAGGTTTCTTTGTGTTTGTACTCAGTATACGGTGGAACGTGGTTCTTGTCCACTGTTTTTTACGTAATATAGACGTGTGTGGATGCACGAGCACGTCGGTCTGGAGTGCTTTAGCGCTTACGAAATTCCTTCATAGTTATAACTATTTCCTCAGTGCTTCAGTTATTACGAAATTCCGCTTATAACAATTTCCTCAGTGTTTTGCTCCCATGCTGTTTTTGTATTGATGTATTATTCGTATTTTTTTTGCAGGTGTGTTTGATTTTTCACGATGTTGGGGATTATTCTTTTTCTTTCAGTTGCCTGTTTCTCAACGCTAACAAATGGTAATTACACAAGTCATGTATTCAATGAAGTTGTAGTGTATCGATCCAGGGCTTCTACAAAAATTATAGGACTGTTGTGGAGTTTGAATTTAGAGGAAAATCATGGGAATATCAAACAGTTTCATATTTTCGTAATATAATGTGATCAAAAGTAGGTTGAGTTTGATCGTCCGGGTGAACGTAGTCCTGAATAGGACTGTTGTTGTAGACAGTGACTGACGTTTCGACAACCTATGCGGTAGTCATCTTCAGAGTCAAAGTGAGTTGTATCACGTCAGTAGATGGTATTATATACTCTGATCAGTTGTCATCTATAAGATCAACTCAATACCGATACCCGAAGGATGGCCACTAAACCATGGCTCAGCTGTATTCTGTTTCAATTACAGGTCAACAACAATCGGATCCACCAAAAATTATTAATTTTCAAACCAAGGATTTAGTAGCTCCTGACGATGTCAAGTTTGACAGAAAAAATGCCTTGACATTGCATTGTGGTGCTAAGGGAAATAACTTACAATGGACTTGGAGGCACAATGAAACTATAATTTCTACCGGTGATAAATTCACCATCGAAGCAAATGGAACATTACATGGAAGTAAGCTAGAAAGTGCACATAGTGGGCACTACCAGTGTATTGTAAGAGACGCTGTTACGGGCATTGAGACGTTCAGCAGAAAGATAAAAGTCGTTGTTACAGGTAAGAGCACTTTCAAAATCTGAAAACATTTCCAGGTCGTCTGTTTCTCCTGCTTAAATTTTTTCGAGGCGGACTAACTTTTTTAATCCGAAATAATCTCGCAAACATTTTCAAAACCGCGCCATGTTGGACAAATGAAAGAAAGTAGTTATAATAGGATGCCTTATTCCTGAACTTTTTCACCGTTTATTTCCGTCATTTCCCTGATTAACCCCACCTAAAATTCCCGAGTCCCAAAAATGACAAAAAAAATCAGAAAATTTCTTCATATTTTTTGCAAAAAATTTCTACCTAAAAACCCCAAATCGCAATTTTAGAATTGCAATTAACTAAAAAACTTCAAAGAAATTCCTGATATTTTTAGATATTTGAAATGCGGGATATTAGGTAAATTTAATGCTCGCCCTGCGGGCTCGCGGAAATGACGGAAATAAACGGTGAAAAAGTTCAGGAATAAGTCATCCTATTATAACTACTCTTTATTATTCTATGACGTAAATACATTCCAGAGTTCCCTAACAACTTCAATCGCTGGAGATAAACATAAAATCTATTTTCAGTTGATGAAGGTAAACAAAAAAACTATTAATAGTTTTGCTGGTTGTTAGGGAACTCTGGAATGCAAACTATTGTTTTTCATGTAAACGTGAAGTTATTTTTGATGAGATCATAATCTGAATTAGTAATCAGGGGGTTTCCCTACAAAAATAATCTAAACAAATACTAAAATGGAATATCAAAGCCCCGAGGATAAAGATTTTATTGTTGATGATGGTTATAATCATGATGAAGATCCTGATTATGTTCCTGAGAAAGAAGAATCATCTGATGATGATAAATATGTTGTGAAAGGAGAAGCTTTTAAAAAACTAAGCAAAAAGGCTAAAAAGCTTGGCGCCGAATCTCTTGATTATTCAAAGCGGAAGAATAACAAATACGTAGTCAAGCTTTCAAGTGGAAAGAATTTGCATTTTGGTTCGTCTCAATATCCAGACTTTTTAATACACAAGGATAAAGAGCGAAAGGAGAAATATCTATCTCGAGCAAAGAAGATCAAAAACAAAAAAGGTGAGTTAACTTATGAAAATCCAGAATCGGCTAATTTTTGGAGTGTTAATCTGCTTTGGTCGGGAAAATAGAATATTTTAGTCAGAAAAAATAAAAATGAATTTTGACTTAAAGGTTTTAAAAATAATAATAAAAATGGGATTCAAGTCAACAACGCAAAGTAACATTAGACAACATGAAGTTAATAATTTAATATTTCCTTCAAGAAATGTATTTTCAACTATCGAGAGTATTAACAGAAATTTAGATTTTTTTTATTCACCATCGACTAATAATAGTTTGTGGCCGACAATAAATTATTCTCCAGTAAGAGATGATAATGAAGAATTTGATTCTATACTTGATAGAGTTGAAGAACTGATTAATAGAATTAAAGAAAAAGTTGATATTAGAGAAACAGATGATGCGGCTTTTAATCAAGAGTTTCTTGGAATAGTGAATTTTTTGTATGAAGCAAGTGACTTTGAATATAAAACAGAAGATGAGTTATCAAAGCAAACTCCAGAATATATCAAAAAAAGATTTATTTCTATTTCACATAAGTTATGGGAATTAGGTGTTCATCCAGGTGAGTTTTAAGTTTTATATCTTTTTGATATAAAACTTTTTAGTCAGAAAAATAAAATCGAAATTTAAAGAATTAAATAATTATAAATAAAGATGGCAACTGATCTAAGTAACCTTTCTATTTCTGAATTAGAAAGGATTAAAAAAGATAATAAACAAAAACTCAAGGAGGAGTATAAACAGAAGTTGATTGATGATATAAAGAAAATACAAAAAACAAGAGAAAAAATCAAATCAAAACCCAAACAGAAACCCAAAACATTTGAAGAGTATTTCCAGGATTGTATCAAGAATAAAACAATTCCTCCAGATACACCATCTTATCTGCGCAAAGCACTTGAGAGAGCTCTCAAGGAATATGATCAAGGAATAGAAAAAGAGAAATCATCTCTGGATGGATTTGCAAATAAATTCATAGTAAAGGGCCAAACTGATGTTACACAATTTGAGTTCTTCAAATCCAAAGCCAAGTATTTAAAAGAGTTTCTAAGAAATCATCGAAATATTAAAGTTAGATTTATTTTAGTTTGTTTGATGGAGCAACTGATAAGAGATGTTAAACCAGGTGGTGAAAGGATATTTACCTATAATCAGGAAAAAGCATATTTTAATTCTGAAACACATATCAATCTTGAAAAAACTGATGTAAAAGAAATCCTCATTAAAGTTATTCACACAATCCTTGAGAAACTTAATATATATCAGAAGAATGGTAGTGGATGGTATTTTAAAGAAATAGTACATCTTGAGGTTCATACTGTCGATTATAAACCAATGAGAGGTTCATCTTACATTCAACTCCCAGATTGGATTTCCCAAAAGAAAGGAATATTAAATATTAAAAATAAAGATGAAAAATGTTTTCTATGGTGTGTATTAAGATACCTTAATCCAAAAGGTAAAAATGCAGAACTATTAACAGACTTGAAACAAAAAGAAAATAGCTTGAATACAAAAGGAATAAAATTTCCAATCAAAGTAAAAGACATTTCAAAATTCGAAAAACTTAATCCAGACCTTCCAGGAATAAATGTGTTTTCAGTTAATGATAATAACAAGTTTTATCCCCTCCGAATGGCACAGAGAAATCCACAAAAAACAATAGATTTGTTTTTATATGAAGAAGATGGGAAATATCATTATACTCTTATCAGAAATTTTTCAAGATTATTCAGATCTCAAATAACATCAAGAACAAATGGAAAAATACATATTTGCAAAAAGTGTTTTACTCATTTCTCGAAAGAAGAATTATTTCAAAAACATATTGAATATTGTTCATCCAATGAAACAGTTGCTGTGAAAATGCCAACACGAAACTCTAAATTAAGATTTAATAATGGGTACAAACAGCTTCCAGTACCTTTTGTAGTTTATGCTGATTTTGAATGCTTTACCAAACCAATAAATAATTGCAGTCCAAATCCAGAGGATTCATATACTTATGATTACCAGAAACATGAACCATCAGGATTTTGTTTTTATGTCAAAGGAATAGTCCCTGGAATTATCAAACCCATTACTTACACAAAACAGAAAGATTCAGATAACATTGCTGAAATATTTGTTTTCAAACTTGAAAAAATAACAAATGATATATATAACACTTTTTATCGTCGTCCAAAACCTCTTAAATTAACAAAGAAAGAACAAGCATCTTTTGAAAAAGCTAAAACTTGCCATATTTGCTCAAAAGAATTACTAAAAGATAGAGTTCGAGATCATTGTCATTTCACTGGTCAATATCGTGGGCCTGCTCATAACAGTTGCAATCTCCAGTGTCGAAAACCATTGTTACTCCCAGTGATATTTCACAATCTTCAAGGATATGATGCACATTTGTTTATAAAACAACTTTCTGGCGTGAAGGGTGAGTTAAACTGTATTCCATCAACTGAGGAAAAGTATATCTCATTTTCCAAAAAGATAAAAGTTGATGAGTACAAATCAAGGAAAACTGGAGAGACTGTTTCATTGTATTTTGAAATAAGATTTATTGATTCATTTAAGTTTCTCCAAACCAGTCTTGCTAATCTTGTTGGAAACTTGCAACCAGATGATTTTCAAAATACAAAAGAAATATTCAAAAAGAATGTCAACCTCCTCACTCGAAAGGGTGTTTATCCTTATGACTATGTGTCCTCAATAGAAAAACTATCAGAAACACAACTTCCTGTCAAGGATCAATTCTATTCTAAATTGAATGATGAAGACATAACAGATGAAGATTATCAACATGCACTCAATGTTTGGAATACTTTCAAATGCCAAACAATCAAAGATTACCACGATCTTTATTTGAAGTTAGATGTTCTTCTGCTGGCAGATGTATTTGAAAACTTTCGGAAAACTTGTTTAAAACATTACAATTTGGATCCAGCTCATTACTATACATCTCCTGGTCTGGCTTGGGATGCATGCTTGAAGGAGACAGGTCAAGAACTGGAATTGCTTCATGATTATGACATGTTGATGATGTTTGAGAGGGGAATCAGGGGTGGAATAACTCATATATCAAAAAGGTATTCAGAAGCCAATAACAAATACATGAAAGATTTCAACCCTGAACAACCTTCAAAGTTCATTCAATATCTAGATGCTAATAATCTTTATGGATGGGCAATGTCACAATCACTTCCCACTCATGGATTTAAATGGATGAAAAACTTGACAAAAGAGACACTAATGGATATTCTTGAGAAAGCAAATGATAGTATGGTAAATCCAATAAAGAAAAAAGGATATATATTTGAAGTAGATTTGGAATATCCAAAAGAATTGTGGAAATCACATAATGATTATCCTCTCGCTCCAGAGAAGATGAAAGTAAATGGCGTTGAGAAACTTATCAGTCATTTCAAACCGCATAAAAACTATGTAATACATTATCGAAATTTAAGACAATGTCTTGAGATGGGACTTGTCATAACTGCAGTTCACCGAGGGATATCTTTTGAACAGAGTCCTTGGATGGAGCCATACATCAGAAAAAATACTGAACTCAGAAAAACAGCAGCCAACTCTTTTGAAAAAGACTTTTTTAAATTGATGAATAATTCAGTATTTGGGAAAACCATTGAAAACATAAGGAAAAGACAAAATATAATACTTGTTGATAATCGAGCAAAAGCTATAAAATTATCAAGTCGTCCAAACTTTGATAGAGCAACAATATTTGATCGAAATCTCGTTGCGATTCATATGAAAAAGACTGAGGTATATTTTAACAAACCAGTTTATGTCGGTCAAGCAATATTGGATCTGTCAAAACTGTTGATGTTTGATATCCATTATAATTTCATTCAAAAAAAATATTCTTATAAACGCGCTAAGTTATTGTTTACAGATACGGATTCCCTCATGTATGAGATTCACACAAATGATTTTTACGCTGATATCTCAGAAGATATCAGAACCAAGTTTGATACATCAGATTATCCACAGGACCATAAATCTGGTATATTAACTGGAGTTAATAAAAAAGTGATCGGGATGTTCAAAGATGAAGTAGCTGGTCGCCAGATTACACATTTTGTGGGACTTCGACCTAAATTGTATTCTTTCAAAGTTGAAGAATCAAGTATTACCAAGAAATGCAAAGGAATAAAGAAGAATATTGTAAAAAAGGGGATCGATTTTGAGGATTACGTTAAGTGTTTGTTTTCAGGCAAAAAACAAATGCGAAGTATGAATATCATTAGAAGTAAAAATCACGAAATTTATTCAAAAGAAGTTAATAAGTTAGCTTTGAGCGGGGATGATGATAAAAGGATTTTATGCAAAGACAAAGTGAATACACGGGCAATTAGATAAAATGGATTAAAGATTCTATATTTCAAATATAGAATCATGAAAGAAATCGAATTCCAAGATATTATATTTTATAAACATCCAAAATATAAAAAATATCTTGCAAGCAAATGCGGTCAAATACTAAGCTTGAAATGTAATAAAAAAAAAATATTGAAATTAGGATTAAGTGGTAATAGTTATTTTTATTTTAACTTATATGAAAATGATTTTCATAAAAATTATCTAGTTTCTCGTTTTGTTTTTGAGACTTTTAAAGGTGAGATTCCAAAAGGAAAGGAAATCGATCATTATGACAACGATAAAAAAAATAATTCAATATCCAATCTCCAACTTTTAACAAAAAAAGAAAATCAACGAAAATCAAACTGCAAAAAAGTGATTTCTTTAAATATTGAGTCACAAGAGGAAAAGATTTTTGATAGTCTTAAAGAAGTGGGAGAATATTACAAAATTTCTAATAGAACAGTTTGTTCTAATTGTCAGAAAAGAATTAAAACTACCATATCCA
This sequence comes from Porites divaricata, assembly GCA_038088405.1. Lineage (NCBI taxonomy): Eukaryota > Metazoa > Cnidaria > Anthozoa > Scleractinia > Poritidae > Porites > Porites divaricata. The sequence goes on from JBBMOI010000022.1 coordinate 1,720,035, forward strand.
AAAAAGATGGGAAGAAATATAAATTCTTTTATTTTAAAAAATAAATGTTTAAACTAATAATAAAATGTGTTACACCGAAGATGAAATAAAAAAATATCTTGATATTCTTCATAAATATACTAAACCTCCAGAAAAGGAAACCGGTCAAAAGACAAGGTGTTGGAATTGCCAAAGAGATGATAGTTTTACTATTTGGAAAGGTTACATACTTTGTGAAAATTGTTTTGTAACAAATGGTCATTTTTTAGGCTATTTTAATCAAAGAGATTATGATCGATTACATTTTAGAAAGAAGAGTATTTATCAAAGAAAGTATCATTATGTAAAAAAGGTTGATAAATTAAGTAAAAAGTTAAAACTGGATGAAGAAGAAAAATATGAGTTATATAATAAACTAATGGAAATAAATGACAACGTCATGGAAATATTAAACAAACAATTTAATAGAAAGAGAATGATAAGTATTTTTTATCTTATGAAAAAAATACTGGAAGAAATTGGAAATGAAAAGTACAAATTAATTAATTTAAATACTTCTGATCAAACTCTTGCTTATTATCAAAAGTGGTGGGAAAGATATAAATTATTCAACCCCTCTGTGAAAACACCAGTAAATAATTCCAGTTAGATAACCAAGTACTTCAGATTTTAATGGTGAGTTGAATACATAAACACAACCTCGGCCAAGTTTGTAATGTTTCCAAAATTCTCGAAAAGCAAGATTAAATATCAAATGATTAGCTAGTGTTGGTGAGTTTGATCTGCAATTATGTCTGAAGTCTGATAGTTTATAAATAATTTGATCCAAGTTTAGTTTTTGTGTAAAATACTTTGCGTAGAGAAACTGGTAAACAAGACAAGCTTTAATAAAGTTATCAGAGTAAAATTGTGTTTTATGAGAGGGAAAGTAAAAATTCACATAAGCAACAATTGACTTTATCATTTCTATATTTATGTTTATATAGAAATGAAGAAAAAGATAACTACAATATTTAAAGAAAAGATTCTTATATTATAAAAAATATATTTTTTTTTATTTAATTATTGTAGTTAACTTTTTCTAAATTTATTTTTTCTTTAAGAAATTTTACAATATCTAAATCATGAGGATTGAAATATTTAAATGTGTATTTGTTATTGTTTAATTTTGATGTTGCTGTTTTTCTTTTTCCATCTGCGATTAGTTTAATAGAGCCACTATTAATTTGAAGTGTTTTAGATGTAATATATATTGAATCAAATTTTCTTGTTACACCAGTTACGATATTGGTAGCTAATATTTTTCTTTCTTGATTTTCTGGATTAGAGGATTTATTAATAATTTGTTTTAGATTATCTGGTTTATTATTGAGTTTGTTTCCATCAATATGAATTATTTTAAAGAATGAAGATGTTTCTTCATTATTATATGCTTCCCAGATAAACTCATGTGCCAACAAGCTAATTGGGTTTTTTCCTCTTGGTCTTATTGAGATCCTTTTATATCCATTTTTGGCTATTGTGCCTTTTAGTTCTCTTCCTGTTTTCGAATTATAAATCTTGCCTTCATCAGTTGAGAAAAATGTTTCCCATGATGGGTGATAATACTCTGTCATGGTATGAAAAAGATTATTACAAAAATATAAAAATCAAATTTATTTTTTAAATATATATAACTAATTCTAAATTATATTTGTAATAATCTTTTTCTTATCTCTCTCCAAAGGTGCATTCCATTTTTTATTATATCTCTTTGAAAATCTATCTGCCAAAGGAGATTGATCAATTATCATTTCATCTATCAATTTCATTCGATCAATAAACTCTTGCTTGTTAAACTCATCACCCCTCAAAGCTGATCGCAGTTCAACCAGTACTTTTTCATATGTTGTAAATGCAATCTGAGACATTTCAATCTTTTTCTTATAATTCTTCATTTTTGAAACAGAACTTACTAATACCCCGGCACCATCGATAACACCCAGGATTATTGGATTGAGTGTTATTCCTCCAGCAATAGTTCCTATCACAACTAATCCTCCTCCAGACAGAGTAAGTGTTTCATCGAGAAATTTATATCGTTTGAAAGATTTCTTAAAACACCAATATTTCTTGTGATAATGCTTATAGAAGTCTTTGAGAGTTTTGATGTCTGATTCTGATAGTGTGTTATCAATGTGATTAAATTCAAACAAATCCTTCATTTATTCTATTACAGTATATAACTTCCATTTATCTTTTCTTGTATCATTACTTTGTGAAACTGCTCAGAGTCAAAGTCATAAAAATTTGGAGAAAACATAATTTTACTCAGAACTCCATCTTCAGTTATAAAGTCAAAATTTTGATCAGTGGTGTAATTAGAGTGAGGAAGAGTTAATGTTGAGCTGTAGTTACTTATGTTAACTTTTGTAACAATTGTATCAACACTCTGAGTCAGCCATAAAACAATTTTTTTTCCTTCAAAACCACTTGGTAAACTAAAAAAAGCACTCTTATTATTTGTAAGTAAAGTTAAATAACCAGCAGCTTTAGTAAATGATAAACTTAATAAACCTTGATTATTTTGTGTATCATTTTTAGCCAAAGCAAAATCTCTATTTGACCAATGATAAAAAACCATACATAAAGTAAAATTTGTAAAGCTTTTAGAGGGTGAAAATGTAATAGTGTAATTAGTAATATTTAATCCTTCTTTTCTTATTTCACTGAGGTGTTTATTAGGAATGGTAATATTTGGATGAAGAGAATTTATAACAACACCAGATGATGAGATATTTAATCCATAATTATCTGCATCAGTTAAATCATAAAATTCTTCAAAATATTGCCTGTAAACATGGTTTGTGGTAAAAGGATATAAATCTTTCACCATTGCAACTGTTGCAGCACTGGTGTTATTGGTTTTGTCGAGAGCAATGTTAATTATTCTTTTGTTATTTGAGTTAATGTCAACATTGTAAACTACTTGCGTTGGTTTGATGTCAAATGCTTTATGAAAATCATAAACTTTATCTGGGTCAATATTGCTAACTTTGCTCATAATACCATAGGCAATAATGTAAACTCCAGTAAACTGAATTGGATACACAGACAAATCATTTCCATTATTTGGAATATTAACCAAAATGTGAATAAAAAACCTATTACCAGTTGTCAACTTTTTAAAATTAATTATGGCTCTATGGTAATACATAAATTGTATTTGGCCTTTTGAATCGGTGAATTGATGTTGTAGTTTTTTTACACTGACATTTCCAAGTTACAATCCTTGTGATGAATTGTTGTCAACACTTATTTGAGTTTTATGCCAACGTTGATAATCAGTGTTAAGTATTTCTAAACAAAGAGTATAATCAGCACCTCCTTTCAATCTGTAAAAATTAAGCCCCACTTTGAAATTATAACCCCCATGAAAATTCTTAAATATATTTGTATAAAGAACTTTGAGATTGTAGCTGTGAAAGTTTCCTCTTCTTGTTGATAAGTCTGCTATCTTTCTTGGATAAAAACTAATTCTATTACCTATTTCATCTGTCCATTGAGATGGACTTGCCATCAAATAAGCAAACTCATCTTTGTAATGACTTGGTTGAACTTGAGATTGGTGCAAATGGTCATCAACATACTTTTTGTTTGCTGCATCATTGTCTGAAGCGGGATCTTCAAGATTAATTATTTTATTGCCATTAAGATTAAGATTTCCAGTCACTGGATTACTCCCATCTTTCTTAAAGAAGGGACTGAGATCTTGGGTTTTTGATTTATCATCCACATACTTTTTGTTTGCAGCGTCTGCATCATTTGTTGGTACTTGTAAGTTGGTTATTTTTTTATTGTTCATGTTCATATGATTAGTCATCATATTTGATCCATTAATGTGGAGATAAGCTAAATCACCATAAGCTAATGGTATTGGTTGTTTGGAACCAGTTGGATTTGGAATATTGTAAATTCGATTGTTATTCATATTCAAATTTCCTGTCATTGGTCTAGTTCCATCTAATTTTAAAAAGACACTACCATCGATTTTGGAGTCATCAACATATTTCTTAGTAGCAGCTTCACTATTGGCTGTTGGCGATGAAAGATTTTTTATCTTTTTATTATTCATATTGACATCTCCAGTCATTAGTTGACTTCCATCTCTTTTAAAGAAATTACTTTCTGCGTAATTTTTTGTAACTGGCTCATCTGCATCAGATGGTGATTTAAGATTCAAAATACGAAAAGTATCTTTCATATCAATATTTGAATCTATTGTCAATAATGATGTTTTTCCACCACCAGAATTATCATCAACATACTTCTTGGTTGCAGCATCTTTGTTTGATGTTGGTCTTCCAATATTTGTAAGTTTTTTCCCCACCATATCATAATTTCCATCTGCAGTGAGATTAAAACCAACACCTGGTGCTCCTTGAAGTCCTTTGGCAAATTGATATTGATTAGAAGAATGTTCGTTAAATATTCCCATCTTATTTATTAGTTATATAATTATTAAAGTTTTTTGAAATACGCTTCTTTGGTTTATCAATATAAAGAAATGAAAATGGTTTTTTAGTTACCGCTTTATAAACTTCTTTATCAACTCCCAATTCAGATGATATTCTGTTGGCTTCCCTGGATGAAGGAAATTCATATAAACAGTAATGAGAACAATTAAGTCGTATATCTTTTGGAGTTTTGTAAAATGATTGACTCAGATAAATCACTGAGCAATTCTTATGTCGACCTTGAATAAAGTAATCTATGATTTGTCTCTGGTTTTTATCACACACATAATCATCAAATATCACAAGTTTTTGATTGTCTTCATAATCCATTTTTGAAACTGGAGTTATTTCATCATTACTCACATTAAGTATTTCATAACCGAGTTTATGTGACATCTCTCTCATTTTTTGCATCAATCTATTGTACTTATCCTGCTCCAAATTTCGAGCATAAAGATAAATCTCATCATAATACAACAACGGTTTCATTAACATATGATAAAGCAAATTAGTTTTACCACTTCCACTATTCCCACAAATAAGCATTCGAAATGTATCTGATGGCATGAAAGGAAACAGCTGTTTGAATTTTTTATCATTGTTATCAGTACAATCATAATTTGGTATCTCCATTTTATATATTAAATATACTAATGCGGCGTAGCCAAGGGAGGGGGACCGTAGGTTCCCCTTTATATAATTATTATATAAATGGATATTGAAGAATTAAAAAAATTTGCTAAAAATAAGATTGAAGCTGACGATCTTACCAAACAGGTGAGAAAACAAATAAAAGAAACTATTTGGGCAAAACAGAATATGAGAGAAGGATTTAGTGAGACATTCAAACCACTGATTTCTCAGTTTGAAAAACCAGAAGATCCCAAACAAAAAAATATTTTTACTCAAAGCCAGGAAATGTTGCGAAATCAGTTGGCTCTTACAGAAGGTCTCAAAGCCAATCAAAAAGCAATTACTCAAGGTTTTAGTCAGTTTGAGAGATTAGCTGATATGAAAGAGTTGCCAGGAGTAGAAGCTATTGAAGATGAAGAAGAAGCTCAAGCTCCATTGCCAAAAGAAGATAAATCTCCATTAGTAATAGAAAAAAAAGATAAACCTCCAATAGCAAAATTTGATGTTGAAGAATTCAATCGGTATCTAAATAATAAAGAATCGCAAGATATACTAGAAAGTAATGGTTATACCAATCTTCCTTCTTATTATTTTGATAAAAATGTTTCTGAAATTTCTTCATTAATCAATGCTGTTAATTCAGATTTTGAAAATTTTAGAGACGATATTCATAATACCGCAAAAATTTCACTTGAAGGCGGCTATTATATGGCTAGAGCAAAAAGTGAAAATCCAAGACAAACAACAAAAGAAAAAATAGACAATTTCAACGTAATAAGCATATATTTAAAAGATTTAAACGACCTTTTTATGTTTAAAACAAAATCTGGCTCTGGGATTTTTTACAACAACCCTCAAGAACTACTTCATAGATCTGAATTACTCAATGGATCACTTGCTGCAGGAAACAATGGTGTGCTGCCTGAATTCATTCAAATATCTCATCGACTCCGAGATCTTGGGATTATTACTAATAACCAACTTAATTCACTTCTGAGAAAAATTATCTAGACTATTACTAAATGAATGAAAGCGCTATTCATATTTCTTCTGTCAAAAGAGAAAAAATAGGAACTAACAAACCCCATGATTTCTTGGTTAAATTTAATCCTCCTTTGAAACTTGATCCAGAATTCAAGCATTTTCTAGCCTTGGACAGACTGTCAATGACTTACTCTTGGTACAACATCAGAAGTAGTTATGGAAACAATAAAATCAAATACACCCATGATGGGACAACATGGCAAACAATTACCTTTTCAGATGGAATGTATTCCTACTCAGATATAAACGATTACATTCATCAGTACATGGAACAGAAGTCTCATCACACAACAGACTCCAAAGGGGTAAAGAATTACTCAATAAATCTGTCTTTCATTCTTTCCACCTATCGAGTATTGGTAACACTTGATGGTAGTTATCAGCTTGATCTGAGAGGAACAGATTTTGGAGAACTCATTGGATTTGACAAGAAACTCATTACTAAAACAGAGTATGGAACTCGACTCCCAAATATTACAAAATCTATTGACTCCCTTAACATTAACATAAGTGCTATAAAAGACTCTGTTGTAAATGGAGTAAATACAAACACAATCGCCGTTATTCCAACTGACAATCTTACAAGGTCATATCCATTCACTTTCGAACCAAGGAGGACACTGTTCTGTCCTGTAAGTTCTAATACTATTTCAGAAATGCACATAACGGTAAATGATTCACTCGGTCATCCTATTGACCTGAATGGTATTGATTGGTTTATGACACTGCTACTTAGGCATACTGAAGATAATGTAAATATATAAATAAAATGATGCGACAATCAGAGTTTAAAAAAAAATATGATCCTGATACAGGAAAGTATACGCGAAAACATATATATGGAGAAGGAATAATGGATTCAGTAAAATCTTTTCTTGGTAAAAAACAAACAAGAAAAAAGGTAACATTTGCACCTCCACCCAAACCAACCCCCACTGCAACTAAAAAAGCTGGTGACAAAATAGTAAAAATGCTTTCTGGTAAAAATCCACCATCTCGTAAAATGACTCAGCAAGAAATCAATAATAGAGTACTACAAATTATGTCTGGATCTGGAAAGAAAAAATAATATAATTATTAAAATAAAATGAAGTCTTTTAGAAATCCAAAATATCTTGATAGATATGAAGATGTTGTTTTTGATCTTGAACAATCTATTAATGTGGCTCCAGCAAACAACACCACTCAAGTTAGAAATAATCTTAAATTCATTGCTGACAATACAGGTGAAGTCACTCCATTTGATTGGTATAATGCTAGAATAGCACTGGATTTTAAAGTTGAGCAACTTGATGGAACTGATTTTGTTATTGGTGCTAATGTATATGATGATGGTATTCTTGTTGCTAATAGAGCGCAAATTACTGCTTACGAAGCTGACCAAATGGGAATAGTAAATGGCGCTAATTCTTTTATTTCAAGATTATCTGTGCTGGCGAATGGAAAGGAACTTTATCAGTGTAATTACGCCAATCATAGTGTAAATATAAAAAATTTGCTTGAGTATAACAAATCATATGCTGATAGTGTGGCAACAAATGAATTTTATTTTCTTGATACATCAACAAGTGCTAATAAAAATAGATTTACTAGAAGAAATGTTTCTCATCGACGAAATGCAGCTAATGGTGCAGATGAGGAAGGTCTTATGATAGATAACACGCCTGTATCATATAATGAAGGATTTTCAAAACGAAAAGCTCTGCTTGGTACTTCAAGCACAGTACGTTGTGAAATTCCTCTCAATAGATATTCTTTCTTTGAAGCACTTGAAGATAAACTTCTTCCAAACACTAAAATCGAAATAAACTTTGAGATGGAAAAAGATGATAATCTTATATGGAGGGCTGGCGGAAATGCTTGTCGAGTAGTAATCTCCCGCCTTCAACTGTTTGTGCCTCGATTAATATTCAATTCAGAAGGAAGTAAGATTTATATGAGTGATTATCTCAAACCATACAAATGGACTTATCTCAATGAAGTTATTCAACCTAACCTCGCTGGCAACCAAAGAGTTGGTAATTTTAGAATTACAAACGGAATTTCAAAACCACGGCATGTATTTGTTTTCTTTATCAATACTCCAAATATTGAATCACAGACAGCAAATCCATTTTTATACAATACTTTGAGTGTTTCCACAGATCCTCGAACTCTAGATAGATGTTATCTTGAAGTTGGAAATGGAAATGAATACCCTGATATTCATTACAAACCTTCAGAAGATCCTTCAAGAGTGTTTAGAGATGTAATGTCTTATGTATTTGCCAACAATGATTTTCAAGGTGGAACACTTCTTAATAGACAAAATTTTGAGAATTTATTCCCGTTTGTGTATTTTGATTTGACTAAACAGAAATTAGACATAAAAGATGGAGTTACAAAACTATCTTTTCATTATGAGTTGTCAGGTGCTACTGCTGCAAATTATAATATTTACGCTCTTATTCTCCACGAGCGAGAAGCAGAAATAGAACAGCAAAGTGGAAAACTACTTCTCAGAGCTTAGAAAATTTTAATATAATATATTATATAAATGACAACTTATATTGAATATCATGTAAAACTTTCAGATGGGCAAAAGAAAAAACTATCAAGAGCAATTGAAAAAAGATCAGCAATAACACTTCGATTAAAACATTCTCATCTTAAAGGGCCTGATGAGTTAATGTTAACCCAAAGTCAGATAGCGAAAATAAAAAAATCATTGGCAAATGGAACAGGATCTGATATAAAAATAAGTCAAACACAGATTAGAAGTTTAGTAAAACATGGTGGAAACTTATTCACTAGTTTGGTAAGTCTTGGAACAAAACTTCTTCCTCTTGCAGTAAAGGGAGTTTCAAAAGTTGCTCCTGCTATTGCTACTGGAGCTGCAAACGCATTGGGAGAAATAGGATTAAAGAAACTGTTTGGAAAAGGTATTACAATTCCAAAAAAGTTTTTCCCATTTTTACCTCCTATTACAAATGAGTTTACCAAAGCACAAATAGACCAGATTAACAAAGTTTTCCAAACAGGAGGTCGATTGGTTATTAAACCAACTCGTAAACAAATAGAAGGAGGATTACTGGGAACACTTGCATCTATTGGAATTCCAATGGCAATTAGTCTGCTTCCAAAGCTGTTTGGCTCTGGTTTACAGGTTGATGGTAGACCTTCTAGTAATACTAGAAGTGTTTATGTTCCATCCACACAAGGTCAAGGTTACTATCCACCCCCCTTTAATGGTAATTGGGGAAACCCAATAGGAATGGGGGTAAAAAAAAACTCCAAAGGCAAGGGTATTCTACTAGGAAAAAACAGCCCATTCAACTCAATTCCCATATTAGGCTCCATTTTGTAATCAAACCTTTATCCAACTTTGATCTCATGGAATGGGTAAAAAAACTTGGTATTAAACATCTCAGAGGTATTTACAGCCGAGACCAATTACCAAATAAGATCAAAAAAGAATGTGGAATAATCAATCTTGATGATATGAAAGGACCTGGCACTCATTGGGTTTGTTATAGAAACCTGGATTCAGTTGTTGAGTACTTTGATCCATTTGGCTTGATAATGCCAAGTGAAGCTTTAAAGTATTTTAATACTTCTGGAAAACAAATTATTTATTCAATAGATGAAATACAAAATCGAAACACTGTTCTTTGTGGTTACTGGTGTCTTTACTATTTGATAGAAAGACAAAATGGAAAAAGTATTCTTGATGTAATACATAATCCTCATTTTGATAATGACAACAGCGATTTTATAAAAGCATACTTTGGAGGATAGATAAAGATTATTACAAAAATATAAAATAAAGTTTTTTATATTTTAAAATTATATTACAAATAATTAATTATTTGTAATAATATTTTTCATTCAAAGATTATTCTGAATCTACTGGTGCATCCTTCATCTTTTTGACCTTCTCAACTTTTTCTTTTAATTCTTGAACAGTATCAACTATTGAATCAAATTTTGAGTAAATATCAATAAGTCTAAAAAGTCTCTTCTTTCTTTCTCCACTTTTTATTTTCAACCAAGAATAATCACCTCTTCTTATTTTTTCCCACATATCACATTCACCACCCATTAACACCCTTGAAAGATCTTTATTTTTATTGCGGAGAATCTCAAGCTCAGCAATTATTTTTGTCCTTACTTCTTTCTCAAATTCTTTGAGTGTTTCAACATCCATATTTTTCTCTATTTCTGAAAAGAATTTAGCTTCCATTTATCTTTAGTTTATACTAAACTTCCCCTCATAACTTGTCTAAGATCATTTGATTTCTCAGATAACTCCACAATCAACTCAAATATTTTTATAAACCGATTATTATTCTCCAATCTTGAAATATTGGCATATTCATAACTCTCATTTAACTTATTATAAATCTTCTCAAGTTCACTTTTTACAAAATTAGCCCTTGCTGACATTTTATCTAAACATTATACTAAATGAAGGAATCGTATTGCATTAAAGATAAAATGGTAACACCTTGTACCGAACCAAGTGGTTACCAAACTGATAAAAGAGGAAGAACACAATTCTTTTGCCATTGTGCGGTTTGTGGAATCAAAAAAGTTAGATATGTAAAAAACTAGTTAGCCCGTCTGAGAAGGCGGGCAAACAAACAGGAGGTGATTTATTTGACACTGTTGTAGGAACAGCTACAGATGCATTTGTTGAACATGCTCTTCCTTGGATGGGGCGTAAAACAGTCGAAATGGGAAAGTATGGAGCAAGTGAATTAATGAGAAATAAAAAACTACAAAAAAAAGCTGTAAATTATGGGATAAATAAACTTACTCCTTTTATTCAAGATTCTGTTGGTTCAGCAATGGATCAACTATCAACCAAAGTTAGGCCAAAGAAAAGATATAAAACTAATAGACCCGATTTGGATGGGGCTGGTATTGATCCAATGACTGTTGTAAAAAAAGCACCAGAAATTGCAATGTCAACTACTCAAGAATTGATTCCATCTTTAAAACCAGTTTATAATCGATATAAATCAGGTGATATTATGAAATCAGCTTTTGGATCGGATCATGGAATTACTTCTGGTAAATTCTGGAGAAGACCAACAGCAGCAGAAGAAGCCAAGATGGGAATAATAAAAAAAGGTTCTAATCCTGAATTATTTTTTAAATTTGAAAAACCTTCAAGAAGAATGAAAAAGACAAGATTTTTTGAAAACAACCCAGAAGCTCTGGAGCAGATGAATAACATTATTTCATCCAACCCTGATACATGGCCACAGATATTAAGAACCAAATATCAGATTATTGTTGATGAACACTTTTGGGAAAATAACCCATTAAGTAGTTATGGAGGTGGAGTTGACATTCACAAATGGATAGGAAAACTCCCAAAACCAAAAGCAGGATGGACTCCAGGTAAATACAAGTATACCCGTAGGAAACCAACAGATCTGCAGCAGATCTGCAACAGATCTGTTTTACGAAAAACAGACTAGCTGCAGACTATTTTATCGTCTGTAAAGTCTGTTGTCAGTCTGTAGCAGACGCAATGCCTTCATCGTCTGCAAAGATGTTTTCCTGCAGACAATAAACAGATGAAAAACAGATCTGCACATGATCTGTAAAGTCTGCAGAGTCTGCAGATTAATTAATTTAGCGCGCGTTTATCAATTCGAAATTAGACAACTAAGACTCTTCGGTCGGGTCCATCCGCTGCTTTGTCGATAAATTTAAACATAAGCTTGAATCATCCAATTATTATAAAAAGCGTCGGAAAATTACCTTACTTTCATTTTATTTTATTCACTCTCAAGACTTATGTAGCTTTTCAAAGTATATTCATGAATGCTGCCGGTAAATCAGTTCCTTAAAACATGACTGAGTACTTACCAGTTTTACACAGCAAAGCCATGTGCCTCATCGTTCATTACAGTTAAACTTAACTCAAAATAAAATCTTACAGACGTGGAGTTTTAAATTCATGTAAATTCAAAATAAATCTCAAACATTTATTCTTTGTAGACCTTCCGTGACTGATACGCGATCGGGTAAATTCCCTGGAGACATTCCGGACCTAATCTAATTGGTCCACACTTTACTAGAAGATCCTATTACTCATCTTCCTCGCGACCGTTTTTCTGCTTGAATGAAATGTTCAATCGTTTTCTCGCTAGTTAAGCAAGTTATTTGCGTCCAGTTTGGGTTCAAAAAGTTAAAAAAAGGTTTTTAGCTGTTTATAGAGCGAAGATGGAAAAAGCATTGGTTAAAAATCAACTGTGCCTCAAGCGACTCTTAATGAATGGGAAACAGACGAAGCTTGCGTAGGAAACAGTACGTTGCAAGAGTCTTGATCAAAGATTATTTGCCCAAGTTATGTATGTTCGTTTAGTATCACCTGGAACGTAGCAAAACCTGAACCACAAATGGATTGGTCCATTCATAAAGAAATGCAACTCATCGTGGATCATGGAGAAACGAAGAGGTGAGCGACTTGACGTATAGCGGCGCGTGTTACAAACCGAACAGTTGCGTTTCCTCGATCTCTTATAGCTGCCGACAAAAATCCTTCTTTGTTATTGAGCTCGGTTATTTCAATGCCAGCATTTTGATGTGTTATTCATTTAAGAAATTTAAGCGAGTGACTGTGACCGTGTGTTTACAGGCCAGACTGTTGTGATTTAGTTTTGCTTTTGTTTCTCATGACAGGCGAGCTGGGACTTCTCAATGTTCTCTCGTTTTAATTTTGTGGTTTGCATTGTTTTATTAGTAACGTTATAGGTTTTCGGTTGTAGTTAACGGCTATCCTAAGCTTTTTTGGCGCAATTTGAGAGAATATTTTATGTATTTACGGTAAAAATAAAAGTTGTTTGATTGGTGCAGCACGTCTGTTATTATGCTTGCTATTTATACCTCCTTCGTCTGCAGAACGTCTGCACAAATTGTAGATGAGTTCTGCAGACATTCTGCAGACATTTTGCAGATATTCTACAGATATTCTGCAGACATTCTGCAGATCATCTGTAGAAGATCTGTAGACTATCTGCAGATCTGCTGCAGATGTTTCAACAGATCTGTTGCAGACTAAAAACAGATCTGCTCGTTTCCTACGGGTATGGGCCCTTTTAATCCTCTTGAAAAACAATTAACTTATGATCCAGAAACTGGAGAAGTAACTGAGTGGCGTGTCAAACCGTATAACAAAGTTGATGAAATTGCAGCTTATCATGATATATGTTATGATATGGGAAAAAACAAAGGTGATTGCGACAGAGAAATGGTAGAATCTTTGAATCAGATTCCCTATGGAGAAATGCCAAAATGGGGATCAACTGCACGTTTCTTGATTAATACAAAACAGAAACTTGGTCTTGGTCTTCAAAAAAACGCGCGTCGGCGTTGAGTAGTGATTGGTCTCAACAATTAGCCGACGAACTTCACAAACCAATCACAAGAAACTTTCAAAAGAGATCAGTAATCTCAAACGCCCGTGATGAAATCTGGGCTGCTGATTTGGTTGAAATGCAAAAGTTTAGTAAGTGGAACAAAGGTATTAAATACTTGCTGATGGTTATTGATGTGTTTAGCAAGTATGGTTGGATAAGAGGATTGAAAGATAAGAAAACTGAAACTGTAAGTAAAGCATTTGATGTCATATTTAAGAGTAAACGTAAACCAAAGATGTTGTGGACAGATAAAGGTTCTGAGTTTATCAGCAAACATTTCAAAGATTTTCTGAAGAAAAAAGGTATTAAACTATATCACACTGAGAATGAAGAAAAATCTAGTGTTGTTGAGAGATGGAATAAAACAATGAAAAACAGAATGTGGAAAATGTTTACTGTGAATAACAACACTGTTTATTCGGATAAGTTGGATAAACTGGTTAATGATTACAATAATACGAGACATTCTAGTATTAAAATGTCTCCTGTTGAAGCGAGTAAAAAGAAGAATGAAAAAAAAGTTTGGTCGAATTTGTATGGTGATTTGATTTACTTGAAACCTGGCAAACCAAAGTTTAAGATTGGAGACCACGTTAGAATTTCAAAGTATAAAAGAAAGGTATTTGATAAAGGTTACACACCAAACTGGACTGAGGAAATATTTGTGATTGATAAAATTAACCCAACAAAGCCTGTTACTTATTCTATTGTTGATCTGATGTCTGAATCAATAAAAGGATCTTTTTACGAACAAGAATTACAGAAAGCAAAACAGCAGACTTTTAGAATAGAAAAAATTATTAGGAAAGATAACAAGAAAAAGATGGCATTAGTAAAATGGAGTGGATATCCTGATAAGTTTAACTCATGGGTAAGTTTTAAGGAGTTGGTTAATTTTTAATACAAAATTTGTATTAAAAATCTTAATCAGTTTCTTCCTCCTTATCAGAAATAATTAAATCTTCAATATCGCCAACCTCAACAGTCTCATCATCACTATCACCTTCTTCCTCAGTTATTGTTAGTAAAGATTCTCGAGGTTTCAATGGTTTAACATAGCACTCATGAACTTTTATTTGTAAAGATGTGACAGTCTTACTTATGAATATTCCTTCAACTATCAATGCCATTTTGACATTGCAGTACTGAGCGACATATTTGAGAGGATTCAAAGCTTTTTTTGCCTTTCCATTAAATAGAGAAAGTATTCTCTTTGTCTTCTCTGAGTAAATAAGTTTTGCATATAGAACTGGTGCAGCTGACTCATGTTTTCGTGTTTTCTTTTTCCCTTTTTTATCAGTATATTCAACCTGTTTGTAATAGAACAGTGAAGACAGGGTTGATGCCATGTCAGGTCCATATTCACTTTCAAGATGATGACAACATAATTCCCTGATATTATTTAGAGTATCAAAAAATGCTTTTTCCTCTGTATTTGGTTCACTATCTTTTCCCCAAAGACAAACTGGAATACTGTATCCAACAAGTTTGTTATTTTCTTGGTTTTTCTTTTCACTTACTCCAAAAGAGAAAAGAAGTGGAGTTTCAATTACCAAAGCTCCTTTCTTTCCATTTGGGTATTTGACTTCAATTGGTATTCGTTTGTATTTGATTTTGCTATCCTTTACTTTGAATTCTTTGGCTTCATTGAAAATAATATTTTCTGGTGTGAGACGATCGTAACTTGACAACTGCATTTTTTATTATAAGAAAAATTATTTTTTTAAATTTAAATTTATTTAAAAAATATAATCATTATATAAAATGGCATCACTCAGTAGTATAATAGATTATTTGAGAGAAGATTTTACAGAAGTTAAATGTTATAATAGTGTAACATACGATAAGATAATAAATTATGGTACTAAATTTGATAATTTTGAATTCAACCCAAAAATGGAAATAGAACCATTTGATATGAGACAAGTAAAAGAAATATTCCTTAATCATCCTTTCAAAAATCTCATGCTTTATTTAAAAAGCTACACCCCTTCAGAATGCGTGGAGAAAGGTATTGATTTAAGTGATTTATTCTTCTCAATGTTAGATGATTATAACAGATTTGGAATTAGTTTTGAAAGACCAATAAATATATTCCCTAATAACACTCTCTACGTACAAGAAAATGATGAAACAAAAAAAGACATAGGGGATTTACATTTCAAAAGTAAATATAATCTTCTTTTGAATAATTTTGATTTTAAACAAAATAAAAAAACTCTTCTTTTCAATAAAGTAAAAAAGATTGACCTAAATAAATTGGACAGAGGAGAAAAACCACTTTCAGATTGGGAATTAAAAAAAAGAAAAGTAATCAAAGAACAAAATAATGTGTATCTTCAAATTGCAATGATGGATCCAAATGTTTATAATAATGATATATTTTTTGAAAAATTAATTTGGGAAAAATTAGATGATTACAATGGTGATTTTCTATATTATCGTTTTTTAATGTTTTCAGATGAAAAAGAAGATGAAGATTTAAAAAAAAAATACAAAATAATAATAGATATGATAAAAAATATTAATTATCTTATTGAAGAAAGTGATGATTATCTCGGTATTTTTGAAACAGAACCTCGCTTTTCCAGTATTTTTGATTCTAAACCATACACTGGTTATTTTTTTGAAAAATCTAAGAAATATTCCAAAAATTTTGATTTAGCAACAAAATATCCTAAAAAAGCTAAAGAATTATTCTTAGAAGAACTGGAAAACAAAAAACAACATTTTAACTTGTATAAAATACACCCTTCCAAATCACATAAGTTAGTTCTGAATATTCTTGATAATCAGATAAAAAATTTCGAAAAATTAAAAGATAATCCTGATGATGAATTCATACGAGAATCATATTTAATTGAATGTGATAGAATAATTAAGGAAAATGGTTATTGTATTTAAATAACTTTCAAAACTGTATAATCAACCCGCCCACCCTCCCCATAACCTACAAAAAGATGAATAGTAGTTATAATAGGATGACTTATTCCTGAACTTTTTCACCGTTTATTTCCGTCATTTCCGCGAGCCCGCAGGGCGAGCATTAAATTTACCTAATATCCCGCATTTCAAATATCTAAAAATATCAGGAATTTCTTTGAAGTTTTTTAGTTAATTGCAATTCTAAAATTGCGATTTGGGGTTTTTAGGTAGAAATTTTTTGCAAAAAATATGAAGAAATTTTCTGATTTTTTTTGTCATTTTTGGGACTCGGGAATTTTAGGTGGGGTTAATCAGGGAAATGACGGAAATAAACGGTGAAAAAGTTCAGGAATAAGGCATCCTATTATAACTACTAAAGAAAGCACTCAGGTTTCCGATGACGTCAACCGTGCGTGCGTACACTGACAGATCATGGGCCTTGCAACAACCAATCACAGCGCGCGTAGCACTTATCAACCATACCTCTCGACCAATCATCGAGCGAGAAATCGTTGTACCACTGAAAAAATTGGCTTGGTTGACTTTGTTCAATTGCCGAACCCATTTAAAATCAATCAAACGACTGAAGTTCATTGGGTTTTATTACGGAATGTTTAATTTGTTGCGCTGGTTTGAACACTGGTTCGATCTTAACGGTAGTCCTTTATAGCCGTTGGTGAACTTACGCAAAAGCTCGACAGAGAAAAATGACGGCAAACCTTGTGCGACAAGCGTGACAGTAAGTTTGCTTTATCGCATGGCATTGAATAAACACAACATTGTGAAGTGATGGCGATAATCAAAATGCTTCCAAGAATTACCAACTAAGGAGGCAGGATTCCACTAAGGCTCAGCAGATCCGATCACAGATTAAACGTCTTAGATTTTGTAAGCACAGCCCCCTAAATAATCAACAGTAAACTGAAGGCAAAATACTGACAAAGCAAGAAAGCAACAAGCAAAACAACAACAAAAACAACAACAACAGCAAAACAAAATAAAAACAAAGTAACACTGTTAGCCCCGCGTGCTTTGTAACTTTATTTTTTATCACGGTTGCCTGAAGCAATTTAGGTAAAGTAAGATGGTTTGAATGGGGTTAACCGTCAGTCGTCAAAACGCCTGAAACTTAAACGTCAACCGTCAAAATTGGAAAAAATTAACCGTCAACCGGCAGAGCTACCACCTCAAAGAAATGGTGGATGGTGGACATGCTTGGTAAGGGGGCGGGCGGAGTTAAGGCGCTTCACTAAGCACAGCCCTGACAAAATTACAATATTTTTGTTTTCTTATACAGTTGTAGGGACATTTAACGATCCGGAAGCTAAACAGGAGGTGCGGAGTGTTGACCTTGGGGAGGAATTTAGTTATGCGTGTCCTCAGCACGCTCCCAGTTATGGCGTCAGCTACTCGTGGATGGGAGAAATCGCCGGTTCAAAGATACAGTTCAAGAGGAATGAACGAAGAGCCATCACACAGTCAGGGCATCTATTCATAATGTTTGTGACTGAAAAGGACCTCAAAGAGTTGGAGGAAAATGAAGATAAAGGAATCGGTTGTGAGATTTCTGGAGCTGGAAGAGTTGAAAGATCTAGTCTTTTAAAGTTAACAAAGAAAAATGCAGGTGAATTTTTTGTTTTCTCTTATTAACAGTGAAGGAAGTCTACAGGACTTGTAGCTGGTAATGTGTGTCGCCTTTCTTTAGAGTCTTGTACTAACTCTCCGTCTGATTTCGGTGGCTTCGGAATGGTTAGGGGCACCCAACGAGAATATAATTCAAAACCACTTACACATAGCATTGTTGAACTTATTTTAGTATTTAAACGGTAGATGTAAGCATTTTTATCCCCTAAAAATTTTTCATCTGTTCGGATTTCCTAGCTGAAAATCCAGTAATCCGAAAATTATAGAGATCAAAACTTACCTTTTCGAAAATTTCAGCCAGAGAAAAGGCTCCCAAAAATTCTAGGTGACCTTTGAAGGGTAAAAAATCCGTTAAAAATGGGCAATTGTACCATGTTCAGATGTTCGAAAATCCTAGGAGAGGCAGGCAAGCAACAATTGTTTCGAAAATTCTAGATCTCAAATCGTCTTCCGATTTGGAACAGATGTTTTCCGAAAATTGACGTTGGGTGCCCCTGTATGGTGTCTATGCTGCTTTCAGTCCTTAGGCCACATTACAGTACAGTGTCTCTTAACACAAACCTCTGTAAAATGGACACTCACAGTAACTAGCAGACTCTGGCTTTCGGTTCTCCCTTTATTTGTCTCTGAGAAGGACACCAATAGTGCCGAGGTCCGAGCGAGTTTTCCCGACATTTCGTCTCGGTTACCCCACCGGAATGCATTAACCGAGACAGGCCTAGAAAGACGGTGGGGGGGGGGGGGGGGGTTCTGAGGGGGAAATGAGGGGGACAAAAACGTAATAAGGGGCACAAAATTTAATTGTCGGATCTTCCTTAAAAGAGTTCTTCAATCTTAATGGGATCCAGGGGGGAACGGGGGGCCGCTCCCTTATTTTTAGACCAAACTGAGGCCCGCAAGGCCGAGAAAAATGTTTTTTGAGACCGCTCCCTTATCTCAGGGTCTGGATGACTGCCCTCCCTTATCTGAAGGTCTGTATCCACCACTGAATCCCGTCGACTTTTTGTGCCGACACCAAAAGCTATCCAGTATGGTATGTCGACCTATTCCATATGCAACTCTCCACTTTAGAGATCGGTGCAGCGCAGCTTCCCTCTGTTACAAAAGCTCGCCGAAATCGCCATTCTTTAGCCCTATCCAGTATGGTAAGGTATGTTGAATAGCATACGAAACGTCAAGTTTATAAAAATGCGAAAGCTCACGATGTTTATCTCCGCTGTTTGTATTTTACTTTTTATCAAACTACGATGGCCCAAGAACAAGAGTCTCCTGATAAAAACTTTTCGGTGTACTGTGAACATAGCCTAAACTTAACTAAGATAAATATTTTACACCGCGGATTTGTGTATTTTGTCTTAGGTCAAACAGATCCAAAGACACCAAGAGCGCCTTCTTGGAAGTGGAATCTTATGTCTGCTGCTCAAGAAAGGGCTGTGGAGGGAAAAAATAAAACTTTCTATTGTCTTGCAGCCGGAAGGTAAGTTGGAGCATGAGTTCAATGGACAAATAATATTAATAATAATAACATTAATAATAACAACAACAATAATAATCATAATAATCATATCAATACTTTGTAACTTTATTTGATTTACCACAAAATATAAATAACGATAAAACAGGACAGTTACACAAAAGCAAATGAAAGTGGCGAGGAAGCCTAAAAAGAAACCATGAGGCTTATAGTCATTAGGCTCCCTCAGAATAAAATTAAATTAACAGTAACAGTAAGGCCAGGATCGAAAGAAAAATACAATGAAGGTAAGTATAAATTAACTAATTACATAGACTGAGTTGACAAAATATAAAGTATGGTACATGTAACAATAAGTATAAAAATAATATCAGACATGTGAAGAAAGGTAACTATTTACTACAAGATTTATAACTAATAATTCATATATAATTTTTTCTTCAATTTCGTTTTGAATAAGTGGAAAGAATTAGATTCTTTAATATCATCTTCTAAAGAGTTATAATAAGTAGGTCCTTGGAAACTGACAGAAAATAATAATAATAATAATAATAATAATAATTGTTTTTTTTTTTACAAAAATAAAACCCACTTTATTGATATCAATGCTAACTATTAAAACCTATTTACAATTAATAAAACACATCTTTTATTGATAACAAAGCTAAACTAAAGAATCTTATTTACAATCAATTTCATTTAAAAAACTATTAAAAACAAAACACTATTTGCATAATTCCTTTCGATTAAAAAAGAGACACTTAATTTCGATTGAGAAAATTCATTCCAAAAAAGAAAAAAAATTACAATTTATTCACTTAAAATAATAATAATAATAATAATAAT
Source organism: Porites divaricata (assembly GCA_038088405.1). Lineage (NCBI taxonomy): Eukaryota > Metazoa > Cnidaria > Anthozoa > Scleractinia > Poritidae > Porites > Porites divaricata. The sequence continues at coordinate 1,740,491 of JBBMOI010000022.1, forward strand.
AATAATAATAATAACGATAACGATAACGATAATGATAATAAGAAGAAAAAGAATATGAAAAATACGAATAATAGTAATAAGAATTTGAGAAGATGGAGACAGAAGTGGGTCCTGTGGTAGTTGGTGCCCTTGGCTCTATTCCCAAGAATCTGCAGTACCAATTTTAATATAATTCCTTCAAACAACTGTTTACAAATACTTTTGTTTAAAAAAAAACACTTAGTTAATTAAAAACAACAACAATTCTTTATTAACATCTTATAAAAAAGCTGCACACAAAACTTGATAATAACAATAACAGAGTCTATTTCCTCAAAAAGGTTCTGTCAGTCAGGTAATATAAATTCTTTGGTAACTAAAGGGCCATGGTTTGGACTTGGTGGTTTAGAGACAAAAACAAGTTAGCCAAGGGTTACAATAATCCTACAATAATAATAATAATAATATTTCAAAGGCAATAAATTTAAGATGGACAATTTCAGACTGAATTTTCTTTATTTCAGCCAATATGGCAAAGTGTTTGGACAGTTTTGCTGTCTACAATTAAAAGCATTCACGATGGAGGGAGGGGGGGGGGGGGGGGGGCTGGAAGTTCAACTGAGTGAATGTATTAATTGTGACAGCCATTCGCTCAAAGAAATTCTTGAGCTTTATTTAACAATTAGTCGCCGAAGGCGACGTGAATCTCGGCGAATAGTCACCGAGACGAAGTCGAGGTGACTATTCGCCAATATTCACGTCGCCTGAGGCGACTAATTGTTTTAGTATGATTACATTGATGATTATTCGAGAAAATAAAGTTATTGATCAATTTCCGACCCCGAAACATCAAAAAATCTGGCTGCCATTTTGAAAACTGCTAGCCTTCAATGCTATAATCACCGCGCGGTGATTATAGCGGGATAGAGCGAAGCTCCTAGCCAATCACAGCGCTCTATTTTCGATAGTCATCAATGTAATTATACTAATGTTTGTTAAATAATTTTCTTGAACCGTTCAGCAGTTCATAGCATCAGTTTTGAACAGCTTACCTCCCCATTTCTTATCTGTTTCAGAGGTGCGTGCGGAGCTATTCCGTAATCTAGATTTAAAGTTGTTGCCTTGGTAGAAAAAAAAAATAGCTATTACAGTACTAAAAAAATACAGTTCTTCATGAGCACTTGATATTTATTGTTGTATTTGACAACGTCTAGCTGCTATCATTTTACTTCCAGACCTGAGCCAAAAATAACCTGGAAAATTAACAGAGGTGGAAACTGGGAAAACCTTGTGCATGGACAGGATAATTTTGAGATCGCTGATGCCTTCCATGGAAGATTACTTAACATTATATCTGTAAGACAGAGCTTGCATCAGACCACGTACCGCTGTGAAGCAGAAAATTCTCAAAATGGTGGAAAACCGAAAGTTCATGATATACAACTTGCAGTAGACGGTAAATGGCCTTAAGGCGTTTCCTTTCACCCCTTCAAATGATCGCATTTTCGCAAGACAGTCGTGGATTCGGAATTCTTAGTCAGTGAAACTTGGTTTCCCGGATTCCAATGTTTAGTGGGATTCAGGTTTAAGACCCTGAAGAAGGAAGGCCGTGCCTTCCGAAATATTGGTCAAAAGATAATATATTCCCGACTGTAAAATCAGCCTTGCTTTTTTGTCTTATAGGTTTCTTTGAGCTTTTCAAAGCACAGGATTTAAGATTTCGCGAGCACATTTTCCCAGATTCCGGATTCCACAAGCAAAAATTTCCTTATTCCGGAATCCCGATTCCCTCACACTGGGTGATACTTACGTGTATGGATTAGGTAGAGACGGGGTTGTAGGGGTAATTGTAAATAGCAGTGGCGGATCTAGGGGAGGGGCCCGGGGGACCCGACCCCCCTTATTTTCAGACCAATTTGAGGCCCGAAGGGCCGTAAAAAATTTTCTTTGGAGACCGCCCCCCTCCCCTTTATCTCAGGGTCTGGATGACCGCCCCCCCTTATCTGAAGGTCTGGATCCGCCACTAAATAGGGGCATTGCTGTGTAAGAAGACATTTTAAGTTTTGGAAGAAAGGTTTTTATTAGATCATTTTTGTACACAATTATTAACCAATCATTTGATTGATTTTGTTTTCAGTTGCTCCAAAGTGGGAGACAGAGCCACCGCCAGAACTCATTTTAATTGATGTTAATGGCAATGGCGGTTTAACGTGTGATGTATTTGCAGATCCTTCGCCATCTTTTATGTGGTACAAAAATGGGAAGAAACTCACAACATCAACGTAATATTTGTTTCTTTTTCTCTTACTATATATTTCGCGATTAGTAAACTTAGGGGGGGTCACGTTCTATCTTTTTAACGCTTATGTTTAGGAGTAAACATGTTCGCGTTCCTACTCTGGATTAAAAAAACAAAACAAAACAAAACAAAAACGGGACTCACACTTAATTATTTTCAAGAAATTATTAGAATGTATAGAATAAAATGGTGAAATGAATAGCTTACCGTAAATCCTCTATTAAGTCCCGGGGGGGCTTATTTTTTCAAGCACTTTTGAGGGGGGGGGGGGCTTAATAGAGAGGGGGGCTTATTTAATTTAGCGAAATGCATCACCTGTAGCAAAAATACCGTGGTATGAGACAGAGTAGACTTACGCGTTGTACAGAGAGCTAGAGCGCAAAATTGAGAAAGTTAAGCATAAGAAGTTGGAGGTCATGCCGCCGAAGACCAAAAACAATATGAACTTCCAGCCTGAATAAATCATAACTGATCAGTCCACGTTAATCGTTAATTTTTTTGTGAAGAATAAGGATTGGGGGAGGGGGAGGGGGGCTTAATAGAGAGGGGGGGGCTTATTAACTTTCCTCCTCTGAAAAGGGGGGCTTATTTGAGAGGGGGGGCTTAATAGAGGATTTACGGTATACATGAAATATTCTACAAATTTTAGAGTAGTTGTAAGTCGTGAACTGGAAGGTTATGACTGTAGGAAAAAAGATATTTTTCTTCATTAAATTTTGCAATAAATTCTCTCTGCTTTTGCATGAATACTATAAATTGTAGCGATTTACGAGTTTAAAGAAACTGATTTAAAAAGAAAAGGGAAAATGCGTAATTATTTAACAGCAGATGTCGAGTTAACCTCTATTTAGCTGCCCTGGGTGAAGGGTTCAAAGTTGGCACACACAAAGTAAAGCCTTGAGATCAAGTAGTTGAAAAGAAGTCTAGTGGCCTAAAAGGCATGTTCTCTACCGATCTCGAGCAAGCCCGAATTTCGCAACCGCATAAGTTGTGACTTGTGACTTTAACAGCGAAAACGTTCACTTCATTTAATCCTGACTATGGTAAGAAGTTCAACAATTCCTAGGGATATGGTAAAACTGAGCTGATTGGAAACTATTCAGCTGTTACTACTTTATTTTCAAATCTCCCACAATACACTCAATTGTTGCCCGGTTTCACTGAAATCCTCATTGGAGGAATGTATATTCCCAAGAGCATTGTATTTAAAAACATTAACAAGTGCATAAATTGGGGGAGGGGGGGGGGGGGGGGCAGGAGGAGGGAAGGGTGGCAAACAGATCGCATTATGGGGATTCGAAAATAATCCTGCAGTTGCAGGTAGAGTTATGTACAGTCACTTGTCAAGTTGCATTTCATAGTGCACATGTGGGACTGAATGGCAACAAGCTGGAATTAAAGAACGTGAGGTATTTACAAGAAAGCGGAGTTTATCAATGTGTGGCTGAGAATGCACATGGAATGATCGTGTCCTATACAGTTGTAAAAGTTCGAGGTAAGCACTTGGAAAATTACATTTATATACAATTGAACCTTCATTCCCCTATTACAAAAGTGGACTTTTTCTTTGTTTTAAAAAAGCTTGCCATTTTCACTGTGAAAATTTTATAAACAATTGCAATTCAATGTTGTTTTGGTCAACACCATGCATACAACCCTAGTGTTACCTGAGACAAAACTAGGGAGATGGGAAGGAAAATAGGGCCCTCTATTTCGAAACAGTGTTTATTTTAGACAGGAGTACTGGAAGGTAGGCGTTTAATTTTTTTAATTAGTCTTTCTTAACCAGTTTTGTCCGAGGTTGTATTGATAGGTCGTATTGACTATGAAAGGAGAGTGATTGTAACCTCATATCGGTGAGCAAGGCAACAGCAAAAACAGACTTTTGTTATAAACCTACTCTGAGTTACTAGAATTGTTATCACTTAGTACAATCGAATTTGGACACACATTAAATACTATCATTTTACGTACTTTGATATCAGCCAATCACTGACCCACTTGCCCTTCACAGCAGGCGCGCGAACTTAATAGATTTCAAATACTTATCATGAGGCACAGGGATTCGCTCTCTTAACTCATTCTCTCTAGCTTCACTGGTATACAAAACAAACCAGGGTACGTCACCGGACCAACTTTTATAATACGTCAATTCTTCTCACGTGCGCGTTTGGGTTTAATGCCTTAAACACGAAATATTTCTCTTTGCAGCAACGGCACCATCTTTTGAGACCGGATTTGGTCCATTCTACTTGTTCAGAGGCACTGAAGGGAGGTTGACGTGTAATCCAAAAGCAGCTCCGAGGCCAAGTGAATACAAGTGGTATAAAGGAACCACTCTACTGACATCATCACCAGGCTACAGAATAGAGCATGGGGAATTCAGCACATTAATAATTGACAAAGTTGACAAGAATCGAGACAAGGGACTTTACAAATGTTATGCAAAGAACTCGTTGGGTTACGCCGAAGCAACAGCAAATGCTACAGTTTTTAGTGAGAATTACATTTGTCCCTTATATTAGCTAAAGCCAAGATTTTAGTCCTAGTACCCAGCCAAATTCGAATATGAATTTTGAACTTTTGGGTCGGTTGTGTCTTAAAAACTCTCATTCTTTCCTATGGAAAAAAAATATTATACTTTAGTTATAATCATGACCATTTTGGTTTTTCAGACAGGACAATAATTACTGTGCACCCAGAAGATAAACTAGTTGATGAAGGAAGTCGTGTTGATCTGAGATGTGAGGCAGAGGCTGACTCGTCTCTTGAGCCTGAATTGAGATACTTATGGAAAAGAGATAATGCCCATATAACTTACAACAACAAAATTCAGTGGTTTGAAGGAGCTAAGGTTCTGACAATTGCTAGCATCACAGTTGATGAAGCTGGTAATTATACTTGTGTGGCTTATACTCCTGATCCAAAAAGATCAGAAGACCAAGCATCTGCTACTATTGACATCCGAGGTACTGTCACGTAATTAAAATGAATTAGAATGAACGAGTTAAAGTGGTCGCTTTATGAATCTTTTTGGCGGCGTTCACTTAAGGGGGACTGGGTACCTGCTTTCGGTACAACGGTTTCTGGGATAGAGAAGAAAAGTGTGACGTCACTAAAATTTAAATTGGGAAATTATGAGTTTCGTTAACATATTCAGAAAGAACAACATAAAAATGCCCCCTTATTATCAAAAATCAGTCTCTTAGTACAATTTTGTATAGAGACATAAGCACCCGTCCGGCTTGCTTTGATGTCTCCATACAAATCCTTAAAAAAATGGCTTGGATCGTAACGTTAACGATTCAGGCCTATTTTAGACGGATTTATATAAAGTCATCGGAGCAATAACTTTGCTTAAATCTCCTCACCAATGTATAGCAACATGCTGATGTTTTGAAGCAGAACATTTTTCATCTGAATATTGCCACCCAATCCAAATTTAGTTTTTGCGGCGTCATCACTTCTCTTCTCAGTTGTTTGCATCGACAAGCGTAAGTTATGATTGGTCGCTGCTATTTCTTTTTTGTCGTTGTTATTTAGGGGTGATGAATGGTCCATTAAAATTTTTTACTGCTCGCAAAATTTTACCTTTGCTCGATTTGCTCGCAAAATTTAAACGAGTGCTCGCTCGCTCGTGCTCCTCAAATTTTTGCGTTGCTCGCAAGCTCGCAAAGCAAATTTTTTTATTTCTGCTCGTGCTCGCAAAAAAATCGCAGTGCTCGGCATGCTCGCGAATGCTCGCAGAGACCATTCGTCACCCCTTTATTTTCTTTGTTCTTTTGCTTTATATTGACTGGCACTCTAGAGAGTCCCCGTACCGTGGCTATCTCCACCAGTGAAGTTACGTAGTACATCATATTCGTAAGTTTGGCGGAAAAAAGAAGCTTTCATTACACTAATCATTTTACTGTTTAAATCTGATTTTTGTAGGTGTTCCTTATCCGCCAACAAATCTTGCCATAACAAATTGCTTTAACCGCAGTACAACGCTTTCCTGGGTTACTGGAGCAGCTAACGATGCGTCCATTACAAAGTTTATTATTGAGCAGGAATCTTCGTACGAGTCCAACGTGTTTTATAGAATTAAAAATGTCTCAAACCCTAACGCGACGTCCATAACTTTTAATCTGACCGGATGGGCGACCCTTCGTTTCCGTTTAAGAGCTGTCAACCGCTTTGGACCCAGCCGTGCAAGTGTAGCCACGACTGAAGTTTGTCGAACGGATGTTGGACGTGAGTTAATTTTTGGCTTGTCAGTTTTAATTTACAAACTCTGGCTGTGATATTTTTCTCGGGCAAAGAAGTTATCTTATGCTACATTGATTTCGATCTTGTTGAATGAAAAAAAAAAAAAAAAGAAATGCTGTAAGTATCAGGAGGCTTAGCGTTGTTACGGTTGTGGTAAAAGTAGGTATTTCAAGATAATGCGACAGTGGCGAAACGTCAATTATAAAATGAAGTCGTGTTCAGTATCAACTTTTAAAATGTACGTGATAACCTTAAGGTCGTATTCTTAGAACCTTATCCAAGTTCGCAAAGAGAAAGAATTATACGTTGAGTTATTTCTTGATACCGATAGGAAGCTATATCTGCTATATGAGGCATTATTGGAAGAGATATGACTTTAAATCTATGTACTTTCAACAGCTCCAGATAAATATCCAGATAATTTCCGTGGAAATCCAAAGAGAGCCGAGCAGCTTGATATTGTTTGGACTGTAAGTGCACTTAAGCCCTGTGTAAACGGACGCAACATTATTGTTGGCCAACAACTCCCAAAATTGTTAGATGTCACAGGTTACGTCTGTTTGCATACCCTGTTGCATGTTATTGCGTGTTGTTGCGCAAAGTTTGAGACCGTCAAAATTTTGAACCAATAACTCTCAACATTTCTTTTGTACCGTGAATGCCAAAGCATAGCAAAAAAATGGCGGGTCCGCTTGCACAGCTTGCTCAACGTTCTTGGGGCCAAGCACGCCCATCACAAATGGTCTCCAAAGTTTTATGGGTTGTATCCTTTTCACGGTGTACTGCATATTCCAACATTGTTGGGAGTTGTTGTTTCATCCGTTTACAAACCAATGCCAACACGGACGCAAAAACTCCCAACATTGTTGGCCCAACAATGTTGGGAGTTACTTTAGATTAAACCCTTCCTCTTGGGACGTTGAGATTTAAAGCAGCCAATCAATGAGGTCTTAACAATTAAGATTGTGATCTGTCTCAGGTTGCTATCGTATTGCCAAGATCGTTAGCGAGACAGCATACTTCTCTTTGTTCTGAGGAAAAATTCCATATTTTGTTGTTCAATATCCATACGTAGGCATGCGGACCAGGTTATGATCATCTGAGACTTGCGCATAGACTTGTCGCACATGAAGTAGTACCCTACGCTTATAATTGACTCAATTTAAATAGGTGATTCAGTCGAGTGCTACTTCTTTTACTTATTGTTCGAAACAACATTTAAAAAAAAATGAAACTAACAATAACCGACAGTGGTGTCTGAAACACTAGGGAAAACCATTTCTTCGGTAGTTTATAGTCCAAGACATGTATCTTGTGAAATTCCGTCTGTGGGTTTGTTTCATAACATTATGACAGGGAATGTTTTAGTTTGCAAAAGACCGCATTTCCACGGGGAGGTTTATAGGCGAAGAGTATTTGTCTTCTTATTTTTAACTCTTCGCAGGCAATGCCTAAAGTGGATTGGAACGCACCCGGCCTTTACTACTTGCTAAAGTACAGACAGGTGCCAGATGGACAATTTGGAACCCCGGAGAAAATCACTGATCCCGCTGTTAACGTGTTTGCGATACCAAATCCCGGTTATTATAAGCTGTGGGAATTTCAGATTCAAGCTGGGAATGATGTAAATTTGGGGCCTAAGAGTCCTGTAGTACAATCATATTCGGGTCAAGACCCGCCCGAAGGAAAGCCAGGAAATGTACAAACTGGAGCTGCGACGGCACGCACTGTTCAGTTGTCATGGCAACCTGTTACTGTTAGTCGAGGAAGTGTGGATGGTTATAAGGTGAGAGCAGCCTCGTTCCCAGGCCCTCCCGTTTTCTCTTTACCTGGAGTTGGATGGAGCCGAGGAGAGAGGGAATTAGTGTGATATGGTCTTTTAATCAGCTACAATTGGATTTAAAGGGGTAGTTACGGAATCCAGTGAATTTTTTTAGTTTAAACTTGCTTGGAAGTCGGCTTTGATGAAGTTTCTATTTATTGATTGGTACGATTTTGTTATCGAACATTTGGCCCTGACGCACGGACATCGTTTAAGTCAGATAAAGACATCGATCGAGTCACATCTAAGAATTTATGCCAAAAACATTTGTTTACAGTGGCGCATTTGCATTTTTTTTTTTGCAGATTTACTACTGGGGTAAGAGTCGTCTGAGTGCAAGACGTCGACGAGAAATTCCTGGTTATGCGTCGTTTGTCAACGTCCGAGGAGGCAGCACTGATAGGCACAATGTAACAGAACTTACACCCTACACCAACTACATCTTTGCAATAACGGCTTACAACAGTGGCGGCGAAGGACCTGCCAGTAACAAAGCCTTTGCAGCGACTGAAGAAGACGGTAAGTTTTTTTTAGGGAGTTCACAGTTACCTCTTTCTTAACAAAGATTTCCCAATGATCCCAAGTGCAATGACGAAGTGATGTGGTAGGTCTACCAATGTCGGATTGGTCAGTCGAGGGTGAGAGGTCAAACTTAGGCAGCGTCCACAGGTATCCGGGTATTTTGGAATCCGCAATGTTTTCTTTGCGGATTCAAAAATTTCCACGTTGACACGCGCTGTAGCGTATTCAAAACGAATTTGGCCGTTCGCACGTATCCAGTTTCACTCTCAGTTCGTCAGCTAATTTGTAAAGCGGTATTCAGCTCATAAGAAAATTTTCTCGCCAATCTACTTCAATGAACTATTTCGCTTGTTTCACTGACAAAATTGTCCCACTGAGCACTTGAGTTCGCTCGACCCGTTAGCCCTTTAAACCCTAACATTAAAATTCAACTTCTCATTTGTTGTCCCTATACGTTTTCAATAGAAGTGGGGAGAATTTGTTGAAGTATCAATTAGATTCATCTTGTGTGATCATGTCCTCAATTCTCATGACTACTGTGTTTTATAAAAGCAGTGATGTTACAAGGAGAAATTTGAACTGATCACTCTTAGAGCTTAAAGGGTTAAACTTTTTCAGTTACGGCGTCCACTTTGTCGGTCCAACCGCCGCGCCATGAAGGAAAGAAGCCTCAGAATGTCGAGCCGTCGTTTGGCATAATTGAAGGGTACAGCAATCATAGCTAGGTTGCTAGGTTTAACTGCACACAAGATATAAGACCTGAAACCGAAGCCCAAGAAGTAAAAAAGCGATAACAAAGTGCGCGGCACCATCTTGAATATTCATGGTAAAGGGCTCGATTCTGCTACGTCACCGGAAAGAAAAAATATCCGGATTTAGCATCTACACTATTTTGGATTCATAGCGCATTGAACAATTTCCACTTTCGAGAGCGCCGATTCAAAAAGTTGCGGACTCACATGCCGGGCTCACCGGATACGCGTAGACGGAAGACGAATCCGCCAAAAAACGTTGTGGATTCAAAAATAATAAATAACTTTATTTATTTATTTCAATAATAATAATATCTGGATACGTGTGCTCAGAGCCTTTGGACAACGCCGGGCATTCGGGGGGGGGGGGGGGGGGAGGCATTTGACGAAGGGCCGTTCCCCCCTCATTGTAAAACTAATGCCAAGTACGTAAAAAGCAAAGAAAAATTATCAAGGATAATTTCCTGCCTGTTCTCCTATTGGGAAGAGGGAACTCATGATCATAAAGGATATACAGTCGTAGATCTTGGCGATAGATCCTTCCACGATGTACCACTGTACGCCCTTTTTCTTGGCCATCAAACACCCAGCCTGGAATGCCCAGGAGCTGTTTTCGGTCATCTCACCCTCGACCACTCCCTCATTGTTAGACCTACCAAGGGCAAACCTTGGCAAAATTAAGACAAGCATTTATAATCACGGCAATGCAACAAGGCTAGGGCAGAGGTAAACCCATTTATGAGTTCAAGGAGGTGTGATAAAAATCAGTTTTTTCTTCAAACAATATCAATAAGAGAAAAGGCTACGAGAATTAATAAATGATCACCAAAGGGAACATTCTTTGATCTTTTATAAAATTCTCTCCACTAAGTTTGTAAGGAAATGTATGGAGATAAGTCTGGAGGATTTGTGTGTGGGCTTAAAGGGTTAAGTTGCCATGAACTTCATTTTATCTTAGTTCCTGGACCACCATCAACAGTCAACGTCTATGCCTTTGCAAAATACATTCTGGTCACATGGAAAGCTCCTGTGGAACCTAACGGCGTGATTACAAAATACCGAGTGAGTTCGGCGCAGTACGAAGGTTCGCAGCCCGGCGACGATCTTCAGGTATCCTGGCAGGAAGTCGGGCCGGGTGTGTTTAGAAAGCTTCTTGACAATCAGACGCCGGAGAGAAATTATGTTGTAGAAGTGCAAGCAGAGACCAGCAAAGGGTGGGGAGAACAAGTCAGAAAGACAACTCGAACTGTAAAATATGCTCGTAAGTAATTTTTAAATACGTTAGCAAATAATATAACTTTACAGTCAACTCCCCGGGGGAGGGGGTACTCCCGCGAATTTTGGATAGGGGTGTGCCGCGAAGGTTCGTGAACCCTAACCCTATTTAAGGACCAAGAAAGCAAATACTGATACCCTTTTTAAGGCCCAAAGCCGAAAAATGACACCCTATTGAAGCGAAAAACAAAATTATTAATAGCATGAAAAGGAAAACTTTATTTCTTCTCTGTAACATTGGATGCATAGCATCAAGCATAAAATACTAAAATAAGCCTACTTTAATAATATGCAATCATAACCGGCGGGCGTTTTCACACTCCAATTTTTGATAATACATTTAAGCTAGCCTATCTAAGGACCTCACCAGGGACACAGAAACAAAGGGTCAAACAAGATACCCTATTTAAGGACCGAGCACCTCAAAAACCATACCCTAATCCGCGGCACGTACCTATATAGCCCATATATGGAAGTACCCCCAAGGGGTCAACTCTCGTCTTGCGGACTTTTCATCATTTCTAACTCTCTTATTCAGCCGCCTTTGTTCGCTCCTCTCCGTTAGGAGCGAGAACAAATGGCTGTACTTGCAGAAAACGCTTCTACGGACACCTTGATGATACAGAAAGCAGCTTATAAAATCTCCGGCGAAAATTAAGTACCAAAATTCAGCATGGAAGCACATACTACCATTAACATCATTCCTCAATGGCCAGTAACCTACGCATGCGCACAGTCATATCCACAGGGTAGTGGCAGTTATGTAAACTAATGATGGTTTTTATGTTTCTGTCAGCTCCCGCCAAACCAGAAAGACCCACCGTTGAGGGGACCCACGTGGATGAAGTTAAAGTTACTTACAACTTTGGTCTCGGTGGAGGCTATACCCACGAGTTTTTGGTCATGTACAGAAGGAAATGTAAGCATATTTGAAAATGTTGATAATTCACAACAACAACAACAACAAAAACGACAGGAGAAATTAAAAGAAAGCCGGATAGAAAGAGACGATGACTGAAAATTTAAAATGACTACTGTTTATGAAACAGAAATCTTGAGTAATTTCAAGTTCCTATTTTTCCGGAAAAAGTGAAACGTATGCAAAAAAATGCATATGATATCAATGTGGTACCTCTACTGGTTTGCTCATACCAATGTAAAAAAAGCCTCAACCCTATCTCTCTTAATAATCCTTTTGAGGTAAGGCTTGAAACTCTTCAATAACCCTGTCTTTTGGATGGGTCTCCCTTTTGAAGCATCAGTCCTCCCCCAAACTCTCCCCCTCCCAACGGTGTCCCCTCAGGGTACCGTGGAATTTAGAGGAATAAAGCAATTTCAGAGGTTTGTGCATGTTGCAGCAAAATTGAACGAGAAAGACTCGGACAAGGAAAGGAATCGGACACACGAAATGAAACTTCTCCCTCGATCAGTTCACTGATTTGGTAATAAAGTTTCATTTTGTTTTTTGTTTAAATGTTTTCGTAGCGAAAGGAGAAACTTTCCAGAACTCCAGCTGGATTAATCATTTTGAGACGCAGAGCATCAAGATTGGAGGCTTAAATAATGAGCTTTACGAGTTTAAAACTGTTGGCAGAAATGATTATCCAGACGATAATGACGTTAATTCAAGATCAGAGAGCCCCGTCAGTGACGTCACGAAGGGACGGCCTCTCCCACCATTAATCAGTAAGTATCGGACTTTGCTTACAGAACAGCATTCTCCTGGGAACGTCTCTTGCAATCGGGAATCTACGGTGTGGATACACCGTGTGGATACACCGTAGATTCCCAATGCCAGGTACTGGATTCTAGTCTTTGTCTGTGGAACTTGGATCCCTGATTTCAATCATAAGGGGGAATCCGTATTCCTTGAGCTGTATTCCTGATTCCAAAGCCCAGGATTCCTGATTCCACGGCCAACATTTCCAGGATCCCGAAATCTGGATTCCGTTACAGAGTGCAAAATGCTCGGGAATCATCTCCATTTGTTACGTGGTGATTTTACTGAAAAGGAAGACAGGGAAATGAGAACCTAACAGAATGGCGCTTTCCATTTGTCATAACTGACCGGCCAAACTATTTCCGTCGCACTCTGAATCTCCTTTTGAAAGTACGCTCTCCAGCCAGATCAGTGAAACTCGACATAGTGTGCACGAAGGAGATGATTTTTTAGCAAAAAAGTCTTGGAAAAAGCCTATTTAATTGTCAAAATGACTGGTCCGGCCTTGTTTAGTTCAGCCGGCCCATTCTGACTTTTTGAAAGCGCCCTAAGATTACTTCCCGGGGACGGAGGTTTACTTCATTGTATGGCCTTTACGGGGTTGCTTCCCGGGGACGGAGGTTTACTTCATTGTATGGCCTTTACGGGGTTGCGCCGCTGGACGGGGAAGATAATTTCATTTCGTGTGAGTCTGTCAACAGGGAATTGCCTGCACTTTTGATTTGATTTTCAAGATAACTCATTTCGTTTGTACTCCAATATACAAAAGCCTATAACGTGATTTTGCTGAATCGCAAATCCAATAAATGGCTTTAAAACAGGACGACGTGCATTTTCTCCTTTGTCCCAGACAGGTTAATAAAATTGACGGTGTTCTCCTCAACAGGGCGTGTCTTTTAGAATTTTTTTTGTCCTAAACAGGGTCAGGGTTTCAAACCCTCAACGGCTCACTTACACCCAAATATTGGTCGAGTACCCCCTCCTCTCCCCCACAGATATAGGGCTAAGGTTTACGTAAGGTTAAATCATAGACAAAAGGAACAAAACTGGGGGCCCCCCCTCCTCTCCCCCACTGATATAGGGCTAAGGTTTAAGTAAGGTTAAATCATAGACAAAAGGAACAAAACTGGGGGCCCCCCCTCCTCTCCCCCACTGATATAGGGCTAAGGTTTAAGTAAGGTTAAATCATAGACAAAAGGAACAAAACTGGGGGGCCCCCCTCCTCTCCCCCACTGATATAGGGCTAAGGTTTAAGTAAGGTTAAATCATAGACAAAAGGAACAAAACTGGGGGGCCCCCCTCCTCTCCCCCACTGATATAGGGCTAAGGTTTAAGTAAGGTTAAATCATAGACAAAAGGAACAAAACTGGGGGGCCCCCCTCCTCTCCCCCACTGATATAGGGCTAAGGTTTAAGTAAGGTTAAATCATAGACAAAAGGAACAAAACTGGGGGGCCCCCCTCCTCTCCCCCACTGATATAGGGCTAAGGTTTAAGTAAGGTTAAATCATAGACAAAAGGAACAAAACTGGGGGGCCCCCCTCCTCTCCCCCACTGATATAGGGCTAAGGTTTAAGTAAGGTTAAATCATAGACAAAAGGAACAAAACTGGGGGGCCCCCCTCCTCTCCCCCACTGATATAGGGCTAAGGTTTAAGTAAGGTTAAATCATAGACAAAAGGAACAAAACTGGGGGGCCCCCCTCCTCTCCCCCACTGATATAGGGCTAAGGTTTAAGTAAGGTTAAATCATAGACAAAAGGAACAAAACTGGGGGGCCCCCCTCCTCTCCCCCACTGATATAGGGCTAAGGTTTAAGTAAGGTTAAATCATAGACAAAAGGAACAAAACTGGGGGCCCCCCCTCCTCTCCCCCACTGATATAGGGCTAAGGTTTAAGTAAGGTTAAATCATAGACAAAAGGAACAAAACTGGGGGGCCCCCCTCCTCTCCCCCACTGATATAGGGCTAAGGTTTAAGTAAGGTTAAATCATAGACAAAAGGAACAAAACTGGGGGCCCCCCCTCCTCTCCCCCACTGATATAGGGCTAAGGTTTAAGTAAGGTTAAATCATAGACAAAAGGAACAAAACTGGGGGGCCCCCCTCCTCTCCCCCACTGATATAGGGCTAAGGTTTAAGTAAGGTTAAATCATAGACAAAAGGAACAAAACTGGGGGGCCCCCCTCCTCTCCCCCACTGATATAGGGCTAAGGTTTAAGTAAGGTTAAATCATAGACAAAAGGAACAAAACTGGGGGGCCCCCCTCCTCTCCCCCACTGATATAGGGCTAAGGTTTAAGTAAGGTTAAATCATAGACAAAAGGAACAAAACTGGGGGGCCCCCCTCCTCTCCCCCACTGATATAGGGCTAAGGTTTAAGTAAGGTTAAATCATAGACAAAAGGAACAAAACTGGGGGGCCCCCCTCCTCTCCCCCACTGATATAGGGCTAAGGTTTAAGTAAGGTTAAATCATAGACAAAAGGAACAAAACTGGGGGGCCCCCCTCCTCTCCCCCACTGATATAGGGCTAAGGTTTAAGTAAGGTTAAATCATAGACAAAAGGAACAAAACTGGGGGCCCCCCCTCCTCTCCCCCACTGATATAGGGCTAAGGTTTAAGTAAGGTTAAATCATAGACAAAAGGAACAAAACTGGGGGGCCCCCCTCCTCTCCCCCACTGATATAGGGCTAAGGTTTAAGTAAGGTTAAATCATAGACAAAAGGAACAAAACTGGGGGGCCCCCCTCCTCTCCCCCACTGATATAGGGCTAAGGTTTAAGTAAGGTTAAATCATAGACAAAAGGAACAAAACTGGGGGGCCCCCCTCCTCTCCCCCACTGATATAGGGCTAAGGTTTAAGTAAGGTTAAATCATAGACAAAAGGAACAAAACTGGGGGGCCCCCCTCCTCTCCCCCACTGATATAGGGCTAAGGTTTAAGTAAGGTTAAATCATAGACAAAAGGAACAAAACTGGGGGGCCCCCCTCCTCTCCCCCACTGATATAGGGCTAAGGTTTAAGTAAGGTTAAATCATAGACAAAAGGAACAAAACTGGGGGCCCCCCCTCCTCTCCCCCACTGATATAGGGCTAAGGTTTAAGTAAGGTTAAATCATAGACAAAAGGAACAAAACTGGGGGCCCCCCCTCCTCTCCCCCACTGATATAGGGCTAAGGTTTAAGTAAGGTTAAATCATAGACAAAAGGAACAAAACTGGGGGGCCCCCCTCCTCTCCCCCACTGATATAGGGCTAAGGTTTAAGTAAGGTTAAATCATAGACAAAAGGAACAAAACTGGGGGCCCCCCCTCCTCTCCCCCACTGATATAGGGCTAAGGTTTAAGTAAGGTTAAATCATAGACAAAAGGAACAAAACTGGGGGGCCCCCCTCCTCTCCCCCACTGATATAGGGCTAAGGTTTAAGTAAGGTTAAATCATAGACAAAAGGAACAAAACTGGGGGCCCCCCCTCCTCTCCCCCACTGATATAGGGCTAAGGTTTAAGTAAGGTTAAATCATAGACAAAAGGAACAAAACTGGGGGGCCCCCCTCCTCTCCCCCACTGATATAGGGCTAAGGTTTAAGTAAGGTTAAATCATAGACAAAAGGAACAAAACTGGGGGCCCCCCCTCCTCTCCCCCACTGATATAGGGCTAAGGTTTAAGTAAGGTTAAATCATAGACAAAAGGAACAAAACTGGGGGGCCCCCCTCCTCTCCCCCACTGATATAGGGCTAAGGTTTAAGTAAGGTTAAATCATAGACAAAAGGAACAAAACTGGGGGGCCCCCCTCCTCTCCCCCACTGATATAGGGCTAAGGTTTAAGTAAGGTTAAATCATAGACAAAAGGAACAAAACTGGGGGCCCCCCCTCCTCTCCCCCACTGATATAGGGCTAAGGTTTAAGTAAGGTTAAATCATAGACAAAAGGAACAAAACTGGGGGCCGGGGAGGATTTTTTGCTAAACAAGGTTAAATTTAGCCGATCCCCCCTTTGAATGTTACTTCGCTGAAGTGATCCTCCTAATAACTTTTGATGACTTTCGCGATCCCTCCCCCTCCCCCTCCCCCTCCCCCCAATGCCTTTATTTTTCAAGCAAATTTCAGTGCTCCCTCTCTGAATCCTTCTAACGTTTTCAGAGATCCCCCTTTTTGTTCTCCCAAAAACCAAGTGATCTCCCTTAAATTCTTCGCACGTCCCCCCCCCAGGCGATAAAAAATGACGGGTCCCTAATTTGCATTTGAAGCTTTCATATCGATTTTAAATTCCGCAATAACCCAGAGTTATCTTAACCCAGCTTTGAACAACCCGGCCCTGAATAATGTTTTATTTAACAGCAACAGAGTTTGCTCCTTTTACCAATATATATCTCCTTTTACAAATACCTTTCAGCTAGCCAGCCTTTAATAAATCCGATACACAAGACTGCCTGGTTCATCACCCTGCTGATTATTATCGCCGTTGTGCTGATTGTGCTGTTGATTTTTGTACACTACACTCGGCATCAAGGAGCTAAATATCTTGGTAAGCTCAAATGAGATCTTGATCTTCTAGGAGACATTCAATGTAAATAGTTTCTTGAGAACTTGCCCGATGTAAATAAATACAAGACAGTGTTGGATTCTGGACTCTACGCCGTAGATTCCGGATCCCAGGTGCTGGATTCCGGTCCTGCTCAGTGGAACTTGGATTCTGGATTCCAAACGTTACTGGGATTCCAGATTCCATAAGCAAAAATATCCCGGATTGCGGATTCCACAGGCAAAAGTTTCCCGGATTCCGGAATCCCTAACTTAAGATGAAGAATGGGTCTTTCTATCATCGCATGCTGACGTGTCCCTGCTACAACAACTGTATTGTACATCCTTGCAAATCATTAGAGCGTTTAAACATGACGTCATGTTCGCCATATGCATATTGGTGTACGAAAACAATGAAACGATGGCCATGTTGGTGTGCCAAGCCAATCCTTTGGGGATTGAACATCCTTCCTAGATGAACGTTATTTTGTTGCAATAGATTTGCATAGATGCTGGTTACAGTGAAAAGAGAATCTTGATTGGGTTTTTCGGAATCCGGGATTTCCCTTATTTGAAGCATGGGATCCGGGATTTCCCTTAGTTGCAGCTCGGGATACGGGATTTCCCTCATTTGAAGCTCGGGATTCGGGATTTTAAAGCAAAATCAAGGCGAGATTCGGGATTTAAAGTGGTCGCAGAGAGTGGGATGCCAAAAGCTAAACCCTCGGGATCACGGAATTGCACGAAATTTTGGGTCGGGATTTCGGGATTAAAGAACCCTATTAGGGACCCTCTGAAAATGCTCCAAAGATAGGATCTACGCTAGAACCGGTGCCCCGCTAGAAACCAAAAATCCCTGTTTAGGTGCGGCCAAAAGAATAATGCGAAAACCCAGTATTCCTCATCTTATGCAGTTTTTAGATAGACAGCATTGTAATTTGCTTGTCTGTAGTGAAGGGTCTTTTATCAAAGGCATTAATAGAATGCGAGCAGTCTTTTATTTTTCTTGAATCACGCTAAATCACGCGCATACGCGAGGGACCAGCTGGGATGCATAATTTTACTTCAGTTTTGGCCAGCGGCGAATGGCTTTGAGGAAGGAATGATGACGGGCGCGATGTAAGGTTTTAATCATGTTAACTGATTTTCTGCTTAACAGTTCGAAAACGAGAGAAAGAGAGAGCTCTAATTGAACACGAACTTCCGTACGATGAAGAAGAAGGAGCTTTAAGCGATGAACGGTAAGAAACCATCGACATCAACACGACTTTACAGCACGTGGAATTTGCCATTTTTTGCAGATCTCAGGGCTGTCATTAATGTTAATTGTTAACCAAAGAAGAGATTGCAATCCTGGACTCAAAAGAGGGCAAAAGGATAACAAGTTTTATAACTGCCTCTTTTGTGCTGTACCTCCTAAAATAAAGTTTATTGACCGCTCACACGTCTGACTAGTAGGGAAGGATAATCCTCTTCAAAATCTGTCACAATTGACGGATAAACAGATGGATTAATTCAGACGAATTGTTCATCCAAAATTAAAACCGTTCCATTTTCACATTAAGACTTATTATCTGTCCCGACACGAATTATGCAACGGATAACCTGTCTCAGACGGATAATCCGTCTCTAGTGTGAAAACGGCCATTGTGTTGTACCGAAATCAGTCGTCGAAATGTAAGGAGACGTTCTACGTGATATGCCTGCTTCAAAGCTTTATGGCAGCCTGGAGTTTGGGGTACCGTCGGATGCCATAAGGGATATGTAACGTGCAAGTGACGTAGCGCGTTCGGTTAAACTGCAGATACACAAAACCCTATATCAAATTAAAACTTTTGGAACTGGCTACCTTAATAATAAAACTAACAATGTTTTAAATTGTTGGTTTTTAATTAAAGCCATTTAGACACTGTATATTACAGTCGAGACCATTATTATCCTATATGGTATGCTGTCATGAATTATTGGCCAATATTCCATCCACCAGGGTAATAACTGTTAACAGGAAAGTCTCGATGAGCCTGGTACCTTCCCTGGGGGTTGAAGTGAATGAAACCTCTGAGAATGACCCTTTGGCGTTGTTAATATCTAACATAGATTTTGCTCGCTTTTAGCCGGGTGGAAAACCCTCCACCATACCAGAGCCAAAGTTCACTGCGGAGGATCCCAGAAAACGACCGCGACAGTTTGGATGATTATGGCGAGGGACATCAGTTTGACGAAGATGGCTCTTTCATTGATGAGTATGTCGAAGGAAAGAATAATTCCCAGGACGGAAAGGATTCAGCTTTGGCGACATTTGTTTGAGTTTCTGCGTACACTTAGCCCTTCAACTGGAATTCTACCGAGAAGACTAAATTCAAGTAACCATCCAATTCAGTCGTGTTCACTAGTTGAAGTTTCTCATTAGATTGTTCAGTGGGATCTAACTGTAATGTTTTACGAGTTCGACAGTCAAAGTTATTTTTTAACAGAGACTGAAGACGGTGGTGAAAACAATTGTACGTTAGTAACTGAAATGAATTGATTAATCCCACTAAATTGCCAATTTTCAATATTATTATAGCCGTTATCTCGAAAACCGCAGAAGAAGAGTTAGGAAATATTCAGAAACAAGTCATAAAGCAACAGAATAATGTAAAAGTTGTTTTCAAAACAGCTTATTATAGGGTAAATCACGATTATTTGTTGTTTGAAAGTGCACAGGTAGAAGGTTAGTCACTGTTAGCTGTTTTGAAGAGAAGGGTTAGATTTTGGTGTGCGAGTTTTCGCGTTTGGTTTGTCAGGCGTTTTAATGTCAAAGAGGCAACAGAAAGGTATTTGACAATCTGCGCATCAGTCAGTGAAACTTTTTTCTAAACCTCGGGCTCTTCGTCATCGGTTTTAGGCCCAGTTTTGTCAAGTTACATCCAACATAACATTCTCACTTGCAGATATATATATGTTTCCTACAAGAATATAATGTTGTAAATTTTACGAAGGTACATCAGTGAGTACTTTAAAAATAAACCCTTTTTTGAGCTGTGAACGTGAGTCCCTTTGTTTTTTTACAGAATGATAGCTCACGCGTCGCATGGAAAGCTACTTTGTGGGTGGGATTTTACCTGTACAGTCAACGGTCTCTTAACGAGCACATCAAAGATGGGAACCACCCTAAAATAGTTCCTGCTCCTCCCTTCAGTTTCTTTAAATGTTTCCCGAGATAACAATCTGTAACAAAGAACACTCGCCATGACTAACCCTGAAACCTAGAATGGAAAAACAAACCAAAAATGTTCCGTACAAAAGTTCTCAAACTGCTCTTACCGTTTAGGCCGTATAAAAGGTAGGCAAACATCCGATTAAAAGCGATTTCCGAACAGAACTTAAAACCTTATGTGAACAAGACAAAATGGCGATGGCGTCACAAGAAATTCTGTTCCACGGGAGTGTTTTGATGTTGTTTCGGTGTAATAGAGCTGGACCATGCATGGATTCTGCATCAAAAAAATATTTTTAGGTACCTTTTAATTTCAAGATAATTTTGCGTTAAAAAAAAAAAACAGTAAAAAGCCGCGCGTAAGAACAAATGCTGGCAGAAATTTGCCCTTTCATACCCAAAAAATATTGCATGTTTAGCCAAAAGAAATCAAGCAGATTCTTACATTTGCGTAAAAGTTAAATTGTGATTAAATTGTTAAAAAATTTAAGCAAGGAGTTTGACTTTGACGGATTGCAAATTACCGGAAAATACTTTACCAAACTGTAATTATAAATAAAGGTATTACTGTAATTCCTACCAACAAAAACAGGTTTATATAAAGTCGGTAAAGATTGTAATTGTTATCATGGACTTTGCATATTTGGAGGTTTGCTCTTTATTTAAGGAGTAAACTGCACAAGTTTCTTTGTTTTTCGGATAGTTAACAATGATATCTCCATCATGGTTTATACATTGCCCATAACAACTCCAAAATATTATTAAACCAGAATGTAAAATGTTGCTTCCTAAACGCGGGTTTTTACTGTACATGTAGTGACCCTTACAACGAAAAATAGCTAGAAGAACGCATGCCGAGAGCATAAAGGCCGCATTCATCAGTGGCGGGTACCTTGGGCTCATTGCGCAGGTCGTTAACGCAACAGTCAACTTCACATTTGTTGACTGTATTTCCTGCTTGTGACACTGTCTTGCAGTGGTCTTGGTCACAGAACGATATGACGGTACACGATGTAGCAAAAGCTTTCGTGGAAATGTTTCCCACGTTTCCATCAACAAAAGCTTTGACGCAGATGTCGTTATCAGAATAACAAGTCACTTCCACCTTGTTGGAGGCACAGTCATCCCAACTCTTCGTTGACGCACACTGGTAGCACTTGAGACCATATCCTGTATAATGAAAAAAAAAAAAAAAGGAAGAAAGAGAGAGGAAAAAACTGTTTCTCCAGAGGCCTTCTGCATAGTCAACTTTCTATGAGTCGTCAAGCAACGCTTACATTCCCAGGGTTACTGATATTCCGGCCTTCGATTTGTGGTATGAACTACAAGCAGTCCGTTAATTTTTAGTTTGTCGAGTCGAGGCTTGGCAGGACTTAGCCTGTGTGACAGGCGTTTGAAAGGAATCTCTCTAGCGCGGTCTCGCACCCAAACCTTTCGAATGCCTGTCATGCGAATTAGCCGAGAAGGTTGTCTCTTACAACGATTTTGAGGAACTGCTCAGCATAGGCGAATCTTTCTTTTTTTACATTTTTGCCTCATTAGCATAAGCCTTTTATTCTCTGATCAAGCTTTTTTTTTTAAAATAGAAAATATCGAAAGAAGATAACAAGTTCAGTTGCCTGTGAAATTTGAGCCCGATATACCGAATAGCTTCGAAGAAATTATCTTTCAAAAACTCGAAACTTTACAAAGAAATGTTATGGCCGGGCTCATAAATGCTTTTGTTATTTTGTTATTACTTGTAAAAGCTGGAAATTGTAAAATTTCTCAAATTAACCACCTCTGACTTTCACGACCGAAACCGAAAACCACCCATGAAAGGCCTCTGGCTTTGCAGCCGTTTTTAGGCTCGTCACGCAACGGGAGGAGCGTTGCGTGACGAGCCTAAAAACCCAGGGGCAACAGTGAAACCTTCTCCGGGTCAACCTCGTTCCCAGGGTTCTCTCCTATCCGTCCCTGCGGAGCGAGAGGGTAGGAGAGAGAACCTGGGAACGAAGTTGTCTCGGGGTTAACTCGTATGCCAAAAAGGTAATAACGTGAACGATGACCTCAGCAAAGATTCGCAATAAAGGTGCTGTGTCATTGCGGTTTGGTTTAGGTTAGCTTCAAAAATACACATTGACAAATTATGGAAAATGTTCCCTTCAATATAGAGGAGCAACAATATGGAATAGTTTAGCAAATGATTTAAAGGAATTAAAATCCAGTAACGCATTTAAAAAGCATTAATTGCATACACATGTACAATCAGCTAATAATACTCTTTGATACAAGTATGCTTTGATACCTTGCTTATGGACTATGTAAAGTGGTACTCATTATGCCAGCTTTTTTTCAACCTAGTGTAAAGAAAGCATTGGAGAACCTTTAAAGAGCTCATCAGAGCTAGTTGTGTTTCCCTTGCCTTAACTATATATATAGATTATGTACGATGTATGAAAGTTGGCAATAAACCCATACCTAAATAGAAAAAGCCAGCTGCCCAACCTCGTTGAGCAGCCCGTGATTAACGAGGGAAAATAAACTCGGCAATATTCAAGCAAAAGCATTTACGTGCGCTCGAACACAAAGACTTGGACGCCAAGTGTTGCATCCGTCTAAGTATGTTAAATAGGGTTTAAAAGAAGCTAACAGATAAGGTCGATAAGCGAACGATCAGGTTTACACTTAACTCATTACCTTTCCCCATTTTTTGGTATTTTTGACTATGCAACTTAAAAAAATTATATCTCTGCCGTTATTTACAGTTCCATATCAAGCTATACCTCATTGGAAAGGGCAAAAATTAAACTTTCAGAACAAAAATATTTCGGCCTCAGGAAACCCATCGTCCCCTCGTGGCACGATGTTTACTTTCGAAAGACGCTTTATTTCTTAGCTTATCGGTGAAATATCGAGTCAAAAACAAGCAAACATGAATTCACTGATATAATTCATCAAAATAAGCAAGGAATTGATGGCAAAAAGCGAAGCGAAGGCCAAGCGGCAAGGAATTCATTGCGTTTGAACAACATGTGCTGCAGACTAACGGCCGAGTTGGCTATCGGCACGCAAGATTCAAACTGTTTTCTTACCTCGATTTTCCCGTTTGTTTTGTTTGTTATCCACCAAAATCCTTCAAAATAATTTGCTTGACTTGTATTTGGTTGAAATTCGTCGATACAAGCTTTCATTCTTCGCAAAACACACGACAAAATTCTTCCCGACAGAAGCGACATTTTCAGTCGATTTGAGAGAATCGTTGCGTGAAGCTCAAAACTCCCCAGGGGCTGGAACTAGGCACATAATTGGCTAAAACTTCCTGTGGGCCAAATTTGGAGGCAATCGGAAGTAACGCGATTTTTTGCGAATTTTTCTCGTCTTCAGGAAAATTCTCCTGAAATTTAGGAGCCCCGAAAAAGACTCAAGATAGATACAAGGAGAAATCAAGCGAAATTTTATTATGATTCTGTAATGGTTCACTTGTTAGAACTTCCGTTTCGTAGCGTCGTTGTAGCTGAACTACAGTAGTGTTGCTTAACATAAACTTTGTCTTACCGTCGGAAATGGCACGGAGAAAAACGAGAGCAAACAGGATATTCATACTCGTGACACACACAGTAACAGCTTCAACTCTTTTTTGTTTGACAGTTCCCTATCACTGGACAACTAAACAGCAGTTCTTCGGGAGGTCACGCAACGCTGGGACCTCTCCACGCGCACGCACCTGCTTACATAGCTGGGTATTTTGCTGGGCGGGGGGTGGGGGGGGGGGGGGGGGGGAGGGCAATGGCGAAAATAATAAGAACCAAGGGTGGGAAAAGGAAAAGACACGATCCTCGACTGTAATAGATTTTGGCGCAGGTATCCTCATCAGAATCGCAAGCCACTGCTTTCTGGACAGAGGCACAGTTAGTCCAATTTTTCGTAGATATACACTGGTAGCACTTGAGACCATATCCTGTAATTAGGAAAAAAGGAAGAAAGAGAGAAAAAAAACTGTTTCTCTGGAAGTCTTCCACATAGTCAACGTTATATGAGTCGTCACGTAATGCTAGCGTTCTCTTTTGCCAGGCTACTGGCGCGTTTTATGGAGGACGTAAACAGTCAAGCAACGACGAATTTTTATCTCTTCTGAGCTTGGATATAGTCACTTGAAATTCAGCTTCAGGTGGGTTCGCCTACATTTGACAAAGTAAGTGGGTAGGAATAATCGCAACTTCACTTTTTATTCGACGTTCTCGTTGCCATCGCGTCGTTGAATCTTAAAGTCTCTAATGTACCAAAGCAAAACTATTAACTCCTGCTAATGCGACCCTCCTCCGGTTGGACTAAAAGTTTCTTTTCCGGTTGTGGTTTCGAATTTTCGTGGTTTTTTAGCCGGCAAAGATGAAAACTTTTCCCAAGTGCGACCCATGCCTTATTCACAGGCAATCATCTGCGACTCAGCGACAGAAATTCCGTGCTGATGACGCAAATCAATGTTTACATAATAAATCCGGTAGTCCATCATCAGTATGGAATTTCTGTCGCTGAGTCGCAGACGTTCCTCCGCGCGAAACGTTCCCAGCGGCGAAGAGCGAGGAGAAACGGGATGTTTTCGCACGCTAGTCAGTACCGACAATTTTTGAAAGAAGAAATGTGAAATGTCACACCCTGTCCAAAAACTCTTAAAAAATGAAGCTCATATGTTAGTTAAATGAAAATTGAAGTACACGCATGATCGGTTCCAGCGAAAGGAGTTTAATAATAGGAATGAACGTTTATTCTTTTGTCTCACGATAGAATCGCTTTGAGATATTGATCGCGACGTTTCGACTGCAATACTGCTAGTCTTCATCAGGCGATGAGGTCGATTGTTTACGTGTAGCTATTTATGCACGTTGGTTCACTGTGATTGGTGTATTTCGATCCTCATTATTCCGACTAGCAGATGATGTTCCCTCAGGGGTCCGCTTTGTAGTTGAACGGCTGTTGTGCTTTCTGATCGTAGGCATCCATGCTTCGGGAATTTCGATTCCGTTGTCTCTATTGATGTTATTAGAATGAAGTCTTATTTGGATAGCCTCTTTGACCCTACGTGTGTATCGGTGAGGGTCACGATCGATAAACTTGACTTGATTCCATAAAGGAAGATGCCCCGTTTCGTTTGCGTGCTCCGAAACTGCGGAGGTTTGTGTATGAGCAAGCCGTATATCTCTGTCATGTTCTTTTACCCTGTCTTGCATTGCTCTCCCTGTTTCGCCTATATATACTTTGCCGCATTCACATGGAATTCTGTATACAACACCTTCTTGTTTACCTGGTTCTAGGGCGTCTTTCGGTCGTACTAAGTAAGACCGAAGAGTTGTGTCAGATTTAAAGACGGTGCGAACGCCTTGTTGTTGTAGGCAGCGGCGAAGAACCTCTGATACACCTTTAATATAGGGTAAAACCGCAGTAGATATAAATTCCTGCGTGGGTTCGTTGTTGGCTGTTGGTGTTGTGGTTTTAACAAGTTTTCGTATGAACGAAGAGGGATAACCGTTGGAAACAAGTACCGATGATAAATGTTTCTTTTCTTCAGAGATAACTGATGGCCTTCTTACTACCAGTGTATACAGAAAGCCCACACACACTGATCAATACTTAGCCTATGACTCACACCATCCTCAGTCAGTGAAGCGTGGTATTGTTAAGTGTCTATATGACCGAGCCAAACACCTCATAACAAAACCATCAGTTATCTCTGAAGAAAAGAAGGGGGGAGGGGCGGAGGAATTTGGGGGGGATCACTTGATTTTTAGTAGAACAAAAGGGGGTATCAGTCGTAACTGAGAACCCAAAAGGGGGGATCACTGAAAACTTTGGAAGGATTCAGAGGGGGACCACTCAAATTTGTTTGGAAAATGAAGACATGGGCGGGGGGATCGCGAAAGTCATCAAATGTTATTAGGGAGGATCACTCAGTGAAGTAACATTCAAAGGGGGGATCGGCTAAATTTCACCTTGTTGAGCCCTAAATCCTCCGCCCCCCTGCGGGGATACATAATGACCGGTCCCTAAGAAGGACCACATAATGCCGGTCTCAAAAGTGTCCGTGTTAGGGAGTGTCGACTGTCGACACATAACTGCCGACACGGAAAGCTATCCATTACAGTGTGTACACCTATCCGATATGTGACCCTCCACTTGGAGATCGTCGCGGCGCAGCTTCGCCCCGTTAAAGAAATCGCGACGACTGGAGAAATCACCGCTTTTATGTGTGAACAGAGCTGCTATCTGGTATGGTTTTCATGCCGGCGCAAAAGGTATACGGTATAGTGTAAACGTAACCTCAATGAAATGAGCTTTTCAATGTTTCATGCTTTGGGAAGTGACGGAAGACACTCTCGATGTAGAAGAGATTATCTTTTTGCGGTACACTCTTCGTCAGTTCTAATCGGAGTACATGGTTCTACAAGTTCGATTCTGATGTCAAACCAGAGTCACTAACAAATTTGCCAGTTTGTTCAAATTGACTTTCATCACCCTTATGGTGGCTGTGAACATGTTCGCTATTAATGTCATTATTTTTGTCGTCACCATCACCATGAAGATCACATTCCCCATCAGCATCATCATCCACAACGAGCCGCATCGTCTTAGCAACCAAAAAAGTCTTGGGCATCCAGCTGAGATAGGAGACTAATGGTCCCCTATCCCAGCTGGATACTCAGAAGCTAGTAACATTCACTATTCTATTTATCTCTGATCGTATTTCGCATCTAATACGATAGAGGCGGCAACTTTCACGTCGTCATGTCATCATTCTAGGGTGAGAAATTTAATTAAAAGCGCGGCATTCAACAAAATGTACAGCTCTGTTTTCGGATAAAATTATTCAGTGCCGAGTAAGTAGATCTCATTTCTAACACAGACAAAAACGCTTGAATATCTACTACAAATTTATGGCCTGAATTTGTTTTTTCTACGGGTCAAAATGCTAAACGTGCTATATCCTAGAAGCTCTCAGGCATAATAATATCATGCAAGGACTTCTACCTGGATGAACCAGAAAGGATATAGAACAACTGCCTATTTTTTTCTACGCGTCGAAATGCTAAACGTGTTATTCTTAGAAGCGCTCAGGCTTAATAATATGCCAGGATTTCTGCGACTGATTTTGCGGTGCGCAAGAAGGGATAATTTACCCGACTTGTAAACAGATATATTTCCTTTAGCCGATTGAATCACTTGTCATGCAGGAGAATGTCTGCGTTGTTTTGTTTCTACTGAAGTTTATCAAAGAAAGCTTAAGCGAAAATAGTGAGATCGCAATTTATACTCTTACGAACTATAAATTAGGGCTGACCTGGAAGACTCGTTGAATTCATCCTTCATATATAATCTGGCTGCGTTTAGGGAGACAATTTCCTCTTCCATCTAGATTTACTTGGTATGTTTGTTTGCTAAAATCTTCAGACAAAGAATTGGGTATACAAATTCGAATGGCTTGGCGATACTTAGTGCTTAAGTCTACTTACCGATCACAACATCAGTTTTGGAAGTATTGAGAAGCGCGCCAAACGAGGTGCCCGCTTCTATTCCGTGTTTTGTGATTATTAAGATTAGTACAAAATATTTTATAATCGCTTCAGTGTGATTAGAATAAATAACATCTCTACCTTTTGAAAGTGTTTAAAAACATCCCCAAACCACGCTTTTTTCTTTTCCACCGCGACTGACTGACTTTATAGCACTTAGGTCGGACTTCGGCCGTGAAAATCACTTCCGCTGTCCACGCAGGGGTTTTAGGGGAGTCGTATTTCTTCCCTCCTCCCCCCAAAACGCATGTTTAGAAAGGGTCTTCATGAAATTTTCAAGACAGATTTTTTTAAATTTCACAAGAAACTCGTATACAGGAATACTTTATGAAAATTAAACACTTTCATAATTTACATTATAAAATAACTAAGATAGTACGCGCGCTCTTATTGGCCGAGAGGAGTGTTTGCATGAGAGTATGTACATGTAAACATGGTTTTGGCGTCAAGATGTTTTGCTTTTCGAGCGCTAATCAAGCAAGCAGGAATTTGAAAAAGTTTTGGAAGTTCAAAACTCGACAAGTTTACTTTATTTACCCATTCCTCCGTCGGCTGAAACTTGGAAAATCGTTACAAAGAAGGTGTGTCAATTTTTTTCGCTTAGGCTGACAGTTTAAGCAAGAATAATGCGTATTTTGAATAGCATCTTTTTGCAAAACAAGAACTGATTACCCGTGCAAGACTTCGTGTACAAGACTTTGCGACTGGTAAGAATTTCTCTTTTAATCAGTGCCATAACAAAGAGTTTTGCGTTTTTTCTCGGGAAAGTTATTTTATAAAAGCAATAGAAAACGTTTTTCCTGTGTTTGCATAGCCTGATATAAACACTCGAGGGGTTGCGAGAATTCGAGACAGTTATGAATTCTATTCTTGAATTCTCCCAAACCCTCTCGTGTTTATATCAGGCTATGCATGCACGGAAAACGTTTTCTATTGCTTAAATGCTATGCTAAAAATTGCTTTTACATAATATGGTTTCCTTCTTCAAAACTAACTTCGCTAAAACAAGACTTGATACATAAAATTAAGATAACGTCTACTAGGTCGTTACAACAGAACTACAAAATCACTTCTCGCCCTAATCCAAAGAGCTATTAAGAACTCAAAGCTTCACAATTTACACTTTCTGAACAAAAGAACGCTAAAAGGGCGCATGCCAGGAGCAGAATGGCGCTGGCCAGTGATACTCTGGCTCCATTGCACAGGTTACCGTCGCAGCAGTTGACTTTACACTTCTTGATTGTAGCTCCTTTTGGAGAAAATGCCTTGCAGAGCTCCTTGTTGTCACAGGCTGATTTTGCGCTACATTTTCTGGCATAACCTTCTACTGACATAGCCAGGTCTTCCGATTTTGAATGGTAATGAATATTGGCGCAGGTGTCCTTACCAGAATCACAGGCCACCACTTTCTGGATAGATGCACAGTCATCCCAACTCAAAGTTGACACACAGTGGTAGCACTGGAGACCGTATTCTGTGATAACAAAAAGAGTAAAACCATTGTTCCTCCTGTGATCTTTATATGAGCAGTCAAGCAGCGTTCGTTCTTCCTTTTTTAGACTGATATTCCTTTGAGTCGTGGTAATATATTAGGGAGCTTAAGCAACAACGCCGGCCACGGCTACAAAAGCGTCACTTAAAAAGTGAATTCGGGCTGCCTCAAACTTTATCGCGCCTGTTCCATCTCGTTTTATAATCCGTCAAATATTAGCAATGTTTTTGGAGTTGAATTCTAAAGGACTCTATCATAGTTCAAGAAAAGAAAAAGAAAGTTATTGTCTTGTGATCCCATCCTCGACAAAACGTGAAATTAGGCACTTTCACGTCGTAGTCGTGCATCGACGGCTAAGAAGTAAATGTACAAAAAAGCGTGATGCACGTGCAAAAATGTTGTTTTGACCACTCCAGAAAATACCATAACATACCATAATGGTCTTTGTTTGTCACCCCAAAAGTTTGCATAAGCATTGTCTTCAGTTTCTCTTGGGAGTTAAAATGGCCCCTAGAGAATCTGAAAACAATGTTTATGCAAAATTTTGGGGTGACAAGCAAAGACCATTATGGTATGTTATGGTATTTTATTTTGCCCTTCTCGTTGCAGTCGCTGTTGTCGTTGCTTAACCTCCCTATTTACGTGGCTGTGTCACGGCTGGCTGGTTCAATTTGTTAATATTTATATTTAGTAAAATTCAACGAGTGGTCTATTATCAATGCTGTGTTCTGATTAGTTGAGCAACTACTAGGCTATATGTTATAGCCTGCTAGTAGCGAAAAGCGCCGGCTTTGAAAACCAAACCAATGGCTGCTGAATCGCGTTTCGTTAGCTAAAGTTGTTTTGTCTCGATATTTTTTACCAACTAGTTGGATTTTACTAAAACAATTATTGCCTCTCGCCCTCATGGCCTCTGAGTCAATAGTCCATGAGGCCGAAGGCCTCATGGACTATTGACTCAGAGCCAATTCGGGCTCGAGGAAAAATTGTTAAATATTCACCGTGCTAGGCGGTAAATATAAAGCAAAACAAACTCGCCGTCGTAAACTGGGTGTTTTGTCAAGTCAGAGTAAGAACTTTTTGAAAATACAAGAATATCCCAGTGTTGATGATTCTGAAGGTAAGAAAAGACTTCATGGTGTTTGAACAGCGTGATTTATTTTTATTGTGAAGTGATTTACTGTGGCTGACGCCCGTTTTATACGCTCGAAGCAATTTTTACGACTACAGAGCAAAATTGCCGAGGCTGCATTGTCACTGTTTTTTCCTCGCAAGACCAATTTTGCCTATAAATTGAAGTTAATTTATGGAGAAAAAAGGGAGGCACATATTTTCGAAAATTGTACGTGGCAGCTAGTTAACAAGGCAAAGAACACCGTAGATAAACAACACTCACCTCGATCGTGGCCGCTGTTACAGTATTTGCAAGAAGCGACAAAAAAAAAAAATAATAATAACTTTCTCATTCACGTTGAGTTGACGGAGGCAAATAAAGCTCTACGTTTCTTTTCAGAAGGAATAGTAATTTAAACTTTGGACGTTTTCTTTTAAACCAGTAATGCTTAAGCGTACAAAAAGATTTAAACTATGATTTGCCATGTTCGAAGATACTGTAAAGAGGTAAATGCATCAGTCAATTCCACCTGCGCCCAGCCCCCCCCCCGGGCTAACCCCCGGGAATTAGCCTTTTTTTTCTCATGGATGGCAAATTCCCGGGGGCTGGAGCACTTAAGCTGTCAAATGCCCGGCGGTGGGGACGAAAGTAGAGGGCGAATGTCCCGCCCCCGGGATCGTTTTAATGCCAGTTTTCATTTTCGTACGCTGCAATAGATCGCTCCTAACTTTAAAATTTTTGGTTCAAAAACGAAAGCCAAAGGACTTCTCCTCGTGGATAACTCCATGCAAACGGCCATGACTTTCTTAATATTCATCGTTCAAAAACTAACGGTAGTAAAAACCGATATACTATCCGTGAAAAGGTCTTCCAAATTTGTATCTTTTACAGTAATGATAAGAAACACTTAAAAAAAGAACTTTTTACTTCTAAACGAGGAAGAACTAATATAAGTTTCAATACCAAAGAAAACAACGGACTATTCCTCCTGGATAATTCCATGCAACCGAGGGTCTCTTTCTTTATATCATATTCGTTTCAAAAACAACGGTAGTAAGAAGTAATATACCAACTTAAAAATGAATCAAATGCAGCCTGTTGCGAAAAACTATACAATTCATTCACGCTCTCGCTACTTGCTTTGAAATTATAGCTTTTTAGATTACAGTACATCGGAAATTAAGAAAACATACCTTTAAAAACGTCGACAAGTTTTTCTAGCCCTTGCTGGACAAGCCAATCCGCCACAAACTGCTGATCTTTATCTCGGAAATTCTCTATGTCGACCACGTTTTAAAGTTAACCACGTGCGTGTCAAAAGCCCGGGGATGCCCCCGGGGTTGGCCAATGCCCGGCCCCCGGGTCGCGCTAAATTAGCTAAAGCCCCTCCCCCGGAACTGACAAGGCTGGCAAATGCCCCGCGGTTGCCCGGGGGGGGGGGGGCCGGGCGCAGGTGGAATTGACTGATGCATAACTTTTGCGCATCCACTGTTTACGGCTACATAATCACGCATTAATTCACCCGTCAATCAAACTAATCGTTTCTTTAACGGTTTCCTTTCCGATTCTGCTGAGATCACTTCGAGTGTATATAATAAAACAATTTTCACCTAAGACTCAGTTGATGTCGTTGAATATTAACTTCTCCTTCGGGGAATAATTCTAAATTAGCCAAAAAGGCGTCCTTACTCGTTATGTAGAAATAAATCATAAAGGGGCAGGGGAAGGTGGGGGGGGGGGGGGGGGGAGGGTGGTTGAGGACAAAGTATTCAACGCTGAATAAATAATTACAACCGTTCCATTTTGATTTAAAATGTTCTTGCATCAAATGAGTAAAGTTAGCAGCGAGAGTTATCAACGAACGGCAACAAGAGTGAAAAAAGATAGTTGATGTGTCATAGTCAGCATCTGGGAGGATATCTGTAAAGTGGTAAGCCTTTTTGAATTCTTAAGAAAGGACTCTACTCTCATGTACATCTCATAAGTTCAATAGAGACGTGAGTACATATCTATATGTTTGACTTGTGTGCACTAGAGTCGGGGATCAGCGTATCTCAGTATCGTAGATCGCATATACCTTTTCACCGTTAATTCTCTTTAGTGCATAATCTTCAATCTGAAGTCGCAGTGGACACTGACGTGGCGAGGAGACGAAATGAGCACAGTGGCGACTTTCTAGTACGATCTTAAACTGTTTCGCTCAGTGGCGCTTTCTAGTACGATATTAAACTGTTTCGCTCAGTGTAACTTTTAATTTTTTAAAGACGAAGAAGGCGAGGCAGCCGTTATTGTTTTAATTAACCGCAGATTATGAATCTTCGAGACTGCTGCTCTCTAAGCTCCCAAGCCTACTTGGAGCTGGTTGTTAAATTGGTTCGTAATATGCAGTCGGCAAAACGTAAGAGAGGTCCTCTAGGGAAAAAGTGTCTCAAGTAACTTTGTCGCCGATTGTAGCATTTTGTTCTGAGAGTCCGACAAATACTGACTATACCTTGCAGAGGTCGTCCTTCCCTGACGTCACTGGCGGGGCTCTCTGATCTTGAATTGACGTTATTATTGTCTGGATAATCATTTCTGCCAACAGTTTTAAACTCGTAAAGCTCATTATTTAAGCTTCCAATCTCGATGCTCTGCGTTTCAAAATGGTTCACCCAGCTGGTGTTCTGAAAAGCTTCTCCTTCCACTACAAAATAAATTCATAATACAGAATTTCAGATAATTTATACTGAACTGAGGAAAACGTTTCATTTCTTTTTCTTCTTCTTACTCGTGCAATTTCATGAGCATTAACAAACTTTTAAAGAGTCCTCACCTCTCCAATTACCAAATTGGTTCGTTTGTTTAACCCTAATCATACCGGGAGGGAGAGGGTTAGCCTCCCCCTCCTACTAAAAAGTTGAATAACTTCCAAACTGTTCAGCTATGACCGCCAAACTAAGCGAATTTTTTGAAAAACAAGACGCAATGGAGCGTACACTTCGACGTCGAGGTTGTCGAACTGATTAATTGTAAATGCGGAGGAATAGTAAGAAATGATAAATGGTGAGAGTAAGGTGTCAATTTGTAAAATTATGGGATTTGTTAGGATATTCTGAAAAGAGCAACATTCAAGAGGACTACTTGCCAAAAACTAGCAGTTCGGGGCAAATTGTCTCTGAGATATTAGCCCAGTTATGCTGTGATGACTCCATACATATCCTTCTAAAACGTTTAGACCCAAGTCAAATATGAGGTTACTGGCGGTGATTAACAAGTCTAACAAAACAAAGAGTGAAAAAAGAATTCTCTATTCTGCTTTTTACACCAGGCTTCAAAAACAGCATAACGGTCTCATGTACTGATTAAAGATATGTAAGGCATGGTTAAGGAGTCAGTTACGTTGAGCATGGAATTGGCTAAAACTCAATATTTTGAGTTCGAATGTTTGGAGGATAATTATTCACTGATTATCAGCACGCAGGGATGTCAGATTACCACAAGGAAGTTTAATACAAAAGGAACATAGTCTTTACAGAGCTTTAAAACACAGCATCCGCCAACACAAACTTGACTTGAACTTAAGTAAAACGAATCAGCCTCTGCCAACAAGATATATTAGATTTATCTTTAGATATCTAAAAACTTGTAAATACAGAACTTGAAAATCGACGTTCGTCACACTTGACTAAGCATAGCACTCCAGCTTGTGGGAGAAAACTTAGTTCGTCAAAACAACTCGCTTGGAACTTGTATACCGTTTCACATAAGGTTCTAGAAAATACTAAACAGGCGAATAGTAGTAGCTCTTTGACATATTAATTTTTATGATTTCAGTAACTGATGCAAATCTGCTGACTCATGCTGAAATGTAAACATGCCCTAATTAATTATTCATGAATGATCCAAAAACGTAAAGAGAACGTTCGAGAAAGTCACGCAACCCATGACAGCAATTTTACTACGTAACACTCAACAAAGACAAAACGTCTTTGTGAAGCAGCCATTTTGTAACTTTTATATTCATCATAAAACAGTTCGAAAGGAGCGCTCACTCGTGAAATGTTTTTCAACACTCGAAGAGACAATGTAATATCCTCTTTTTGTTCCTCAAGTAAATTAAAGACTAAACTCGATGTGATCTCAAGATATCTCGAAGTAATTCCGGTCTCATTTCGTGAAATAGCCGAAAAGTCACGAACTTGCGAGCCCAATCTTGTCCCGATTTCATAGCTATTTTTCACATCCCAAACTACGTTAGGTCGCAGAGGCGCAATCGGCTAATCCCTTAACTTAGAGTCTCCTCTGATCTGACCGGTCACACAGGGAACTCGGTTCAAACCCTAGGAAAGCCAAAATAATAATTCTTTCTTCCTCGAATAAGTTAAAGAATAAATAAGAGAAATCGAAGTGATCTCGAGATATCTCGAACTAATTCAGCTCTCACTTCGTCAAATAGCCGAATAAAACAGAAAACCTACAGACTTTGCGTGCCTCTTGTCACAAAAAGGCAGCTTTGAGACATTTCTAAGCGTCGCGAACGCTTTACTTCGCGCTCCGCCGAAGTAAGTATCTGGGAACATTTAAAAGTTGAAGTGATGTGAACGTCAACCTCGACGTTACCAAGGCCACCGAGTTTTGACAGCCATTTTTTGTTTTTAAACGGTGTTATTTCTATTTTAATTTACTTTTTGAACTATTATGTAACACTTAATTTAGCAACTTGGTGACCGTATCACGAGCGGTTCTGAACTTAGAGAAGGGGGGCCTCTGAAACCCCTCTCCCCCCCCCCCCCTCCGGTGGTCGCAGGAAGCAAAAAGAGCCAGGCCGAAATAGGGTTAATTCACATGGACAGTAAATTTATCTCGCGCGACCACCTCTGGGAACAGCATCAAGTCAGCCTCTGTCCTACAGAGGTGCCAGCCTTATGGAAAGTCAAAGACAATGACTGAAGAAAAAGGTGCCCGTCACAGAATTTGTCTGTAAAAGAGCGTCGACTTTGCCAGTAACATATGACCCTTTCGCTCCCAAAGAGGCAAAAATTCCAAAGTTAATTAATTTGTATAATGTAAAAAAGAAAAGAAAAGAAAAGAAAGAAAAAAAAAACATAAAAGAAATGAATGGTACAAAGTGAAAGTACTACCATGGAAGTTTCATTTGAATTGTCGCACCATAGAATTTTGTCTTCAGACTTAAAAGATAGAACGATATACTCAAATGTTAGAACCACCTAACATGCCTCAGTCATTTACTCTGGGTGTGTAGGGGTTAACAAACGAGCTTTCATTTATTAACATCTTTAAAAACGCTTACATTTCCTTCGATACATGACCAAGAACTCATGCGTGTAGCCTCCACCCAGGCCAAATTTGTAAGTAACTCTTACTTTATCCACAGCGATTCCCTCAGCGGTGGGCCTTTCTGGTTTGGCGGGAGCTGAGAGAAAAAATCAATTTACAGGCCTCTAAATGTAACTTGACGGAATTTATAACAAGCTGAAAGATCCTCTACAGTCCATTAGTGTTAATTAACATACATGCAGGCGCGAGGAGTGCACGTGCTCTAGAATAGAAGGGCCCATTATTAGTGGGAACAGCGAGGAAGCCTGAGCTTGTTGCGCCTCGCATTGGAAAATTACGCGGATCGTCGTCGTTAAGTGAAGGCAAAGAAAAACACCACAAAGTTTGATGCAGTTTTACCGGGGGTATCCATAATAGGGGGGATGGCTCAAAGAATGCCCCGTCTGGAAGTCTGGAACCAATAGATTTTCCTTCCGGGCAAGAAAGATTCCATACTCACTTGCTCGATGGTAAAGGGCCCAGGTAAGTTTGATTGTAACTAAAACGTAATTAAGACAAGCCTGCAACTGACATGGGGTAAAAATTCAAGGGCTTTTTAAGCCCTCAGCGAGATCACCGCAATGAGAGAGTTGACTCCAGATCTAATCAATAAAATATTGAAAAATTACTTACGAGCATGTGCCACAGTTCGAGTTGTCTTTCCGACTTTACCTCCCCACCCTTTGCTTGTCTCTGCTTGTATTTCTACAACATAATTTCTCTCTGGCGTCTGATTGTCCAGCAGCTTCCTAAAAACACCTGGGCTGACTTCCTGCCAGGATACCTGAGGATCGTCGCTCGGCTGCGAACCTTGGTACTGCGCCGACCTCACTCGATATTTTGTAATAACACCGTTCGGTTCCACAGGAGCTTTCCATGTAACCATGATATATTTTGCGAAGGCATAGACGTTGACTTGTGATGGTGGACCAGGTTCTAAAAGGAGGAATAAGAAATGACAATTTAATTGACTTTGAAAAGAGCGAACCTTTTCTCCGGCCTTGACACTTATCGTGGTAGTGAATCTTGTGTGCCTAAACCCTTTCAATGCCAATAGTGACCAAGGTAAAATAATAAAAAAAATGTCTGATCGCCCAATCGTCCGATCGTTCCACATGGCGTCATGCCGATTGATACGGTCTCCTCTTTCCAAGACCCGCACGGTGGTTCTGGCACAAATTCAATTTCTTAAGTCCAAAAACCGATGTCAGTAACTTCTGTTTGATTCTGAATTTAAATATAGATTAAATCCAAATCCGATTCTGAGAATTCATAACTCACGCAGTAGTAGTATAGTAGTAGTAGTAGTATATATGTTGTGGTTCAATTTTATCCTTGGTTTAAATTTTATTTTCCTTTGTTTTGGGGTATGGTAATGTATGTTAATGAGTTTGAAACAAAGGAAAATAAAATTTGAACCAAGGATAAAATTGCACCACAACATATATACCATAAAAAGAGTACTTTAATACCTGAGAAATCAATGGTAGCAGATGCTTGATCTTCAGATCTTATTGGACCAGAAGTAAAAGCCACACAAGTATAATTACCAGCTTCATCAACTGTAATGTTAGCAATTGTCAGAACCTTAGCTCCTTCAAGCCACTGAGTTTTGTTGTTGTACGCTATGATGGTATTATCCTTTTTCCAGTAGTATCTTAACTCAAGAGCCGGGTCAGTGGTTGCCTCGCATCTCAGATGAACACTAGTTCCCTTGTCAATGCTTTGATCACGTGGTCGAACGACAATTATTGTTCTCTCTGAAAAACAAAATCATCAACAGTATTAATTTTACCAAATCAGAGGATACCAATTTCCGCTAGTTTTGATTAACTCCCATAACTCCTTGGCTGTTAGGAAGCTTAAACAACCACGACGACGACGGTTAGCAAAAAGGTCACCAAGAAGTGAATTAGCGTTCTTTTAAACCCCGCCTTGGAGAGTTTGTCAAATGCAGGCGAGTTTTCCAGGAGTCAAATTCTCAAAGACTCTATCCAATTTCAAAAGAAAAAGGTCAATTTATTACCGTGTATTGACGTTCATTAAAAAACGCTGTACATGGAGGTTTTACGACGGAGTCCTGCAATAGACGGCAGAGAAATCTTCCAAAGGAAAGCTTAAAATGGAGCCCATCATGAAATTGAGTTATTTTAATGTTCAGTCGAAGTTCACAAAATGACATCTTACACATGAAATTTTCAGAATTTTACCTGTGTTTTCACAATTCTTGTGAACTTTGACATATATTTTCTCGGGCTCCCTTGAGAAATTTTCTATGGTATTATTACAGATAACTAAAAATATCTACAGCCCTTGAAAAAAATTAAAAAAAGAATGCGATATTGTTTAAATTATTCTGGTACAAGATTTTTGTCTACTGAAGATTGAAATTACTCAATTTCCTGATGGATTCCGTCTTTATGCACACGCTTAGATAGCCAATTGCGTTTTTGATGTTGTCGTTGCCTTCATCTCTGCTTAAGCTCCCTCCAGGGAAACTTAAGCCCCGTTCACACGCATTCGGGTATTTCTGAAACCGCAACCTTTTTTACTCGAATCGGCCTCCTGTCCACAAGAAACCAGTGATTCCGCTCAACGGAACCGCATTTTTTTGAAACCGCTCTCCAGAGTGTGTTTGTGTGTACGTTTTGTTTTGTTTTGTTTTTTTGAGTCCAACGGTTTTGCGAATTTTTGTAGACGAGATAGTCATCGTTTGTTTACTGATGCACTGAGACCTCAACTTCTACACCGAAAAAGAGTTGGACCGGCTCGCAATTTTAGAGACATACTCGTATTGGACTAACCTGCTCCACAGATGAAACTGAACCTGCGGGGTTAATGTACGTCTGTGATGCAGCTAGTACTGGGCAGGGACTCTGAGCCATATCTAAGGCTCGCTTATTTAAGAGACATATGTGCATGGTATTCTCACCAAGAACTGTAGCTGTTGCTGTTGCCTCATCGTTGCCCAAGAAGTTCTCAGCATGACATTTGTAAAGACCTTCGTCTCGATTCTTGTCAACATTATCAATTATCAATGTACTGAATTCCCCATGCTCTATTCTGTAGGGTGGTGATGATTTCAATAGAATGTTTCCTTTATACCATTTATATTGGTCTTTACTTGGCCGTGGAGCTGCTTTTGAATTACACTTCAATCGCCCTTGAGTGCCTTTGAACAAGTAGAATGGACCAAATCCGGACTCCGCGAAAGATGGTTTTATGGCTACGAAAAGAAAAATTCGCGTGTGAGAACGCGTGAGCGGAAATGAAACGCGCAAAAGGCAGTGTTTATTGCATAAGTTTGTGCGGTAATCTCAACCTGATTTGTTTGCGGTTTGTTTGTTTGTTTTCCTGCATATAAGCAATGTTTAGTATTACTCATTTTATACAAAAGTTGCAGTGTTAAGTTTTCCTTATCTAACACGCCAGTATTAGAGTGGAAATTTTACTATTTATGTATAATTTTCCAAGTGCTTACCTAGAACTTTGACATATGTAGACGACACGATCATTCCATGTGGATTCTCCGCCACACATTGATAAATTCCAATTTCATCTGGGTACCTCACATTCTTAAAAACCAACCTGTTGCCACTTAATGTTACCTGTACACTGTGAAATACAACATTTTATTGTATAAACACTGATAAAATACAGGTAAGATTTCGCGCGAAAACATGATATCTTCACCATGATGTGAAATAACATGTATTATTATTCATTCAAAATATTTCCACGATTCTGATTGGCTAAAAGCACACGTTTAATTCACCATAACCAGTTACTGATGACCAAATTTGGAAGAATTTTGACTTTAAAATGACGTCAAAAATGCAGCGTTTTCGCAGGTTAAGGCACCGTTAACCGGGAAGACCTGGGGACGAGGCTGAGTTGTTTTGATTGTGAACTTGAAAAATGGCGGACATTTCACTCGTTTTAAGAGTAAGAACTAGGCGGAAAAGTAGATTAAAACATGGCAAGAACAGCAAGAAGACAACTCGAAGGGCGACATCTGCTATTTGAAGAATATTTGCGGGGCTGGACAAACCTAAACGTACACTATCGAAGATGAACTGAACATCGATGGATCGATGGAGGTAAGCATGTTTTAGCTACGTTTTCAAACTAGGAATTATTTTGAATGAATAATAAAACAGTTATTGAATTCGGCTTTCGTATCTTATGAAGAATTATGGAGATCTCGGAGGGTGTTATCCGCCTCAGCCTACGGCCTCGACGGCTAACACCCTCCTCGATCTCCATAATTCTTCATAAGATACTCAGCCTCATTCATTAACTGTTAAATAAATCGCGCCTTTCACAGCAAAAACTATTAAAGTGAAAAAGATTGGTATTTCAATGGTGTTTATGGCCGCTTGGAGATGCGAAATTTCACTTCTCGTGCTTAAGGACATTTCACTTGTTCGCTGCGCTCACTCGCGAAATAAGGGGGTGTTTACATGACAACGGGGCGACTTTCGCTCCGGAGTGAGTTCACTCCGGTTCCCTCTCATGGCTCTACATTTGTTTACTTGATACCACCACAAAATGTCATGCCGGAACGAGTCAGCCCGGCGTGAGTTCACCCCGGTTGTTGCCCCGGGGCGACAAGTTCACTCCGGTACGAAATCTCGCAACGGTATCATGTAAACGCGAAACGACCACACGTTTCGGTGTGAAATCAGTCTGCCAGTAGACTGGAACGGGTAGCGCATGCGTAATGTTCGCGATTTTGAATCTTACGTGTATTTTATCAACATGAAGCGTATCATAATGTAAACACGATACGAAAAAAAAGTCATCCCGGTATGAAACTCGCCCCGGTGCGAGTTTTCTCATGTAAACACCCCCTAATTCAACACTCGAAGAGAAATTTCGTATCTCCGCGCGGCCATGTAATATCCTCTATTTCGATGATAGGTGTCATACTACTGCAACTAGCAATAAAAATAATGTAAGCAAGGTAGGGAGGTTTAAGTGGAACACTGTCAAGTTTAGCCTGCGAAAACAGCCGTTTCTCCTCGTTCTTCGTCGCTGGGAACGTTTCGCGAGAAGGAACGTCTGCGACTCAGCGACAGAAATTCCATACTGATGACGTAAATCAATATCCGATAGTTATGGGTTTGCACATCCAAATTTGTTCAATTTTACGTTTCTCCTGGTCGATTTTATTAGCAAAACTCAAATGCTTCTCCTAGAGAAGAATATGTTCGACCAATTTTGACTGTTTTTTTTTTTAGAGATTCATCGCGTTTACATTTGACCTTCGTAGCCTTTTGTCTTTTGCATGTCATTCGTAAACAATTTTACGTTATCAGTATGGAATTTCTGTCGCTGAGTCGCAGACGATATTCGTCGCGAAACGTCCTCAGCGGCGAAAGGCGAGGAGAAACGGCTGTTTTCGCGGGCTATGTCAAGTTTAAATTGATTTTTCTGATGAGTGCAAATCTACATCAGTGTCATCATGCCTCTAGGGACTTTTTAGCTTCTTTCTTGGGATTGCTAAAAACTTGGACAACAAAAACAACAGTAGTAGAACCTTTCCCAATTTTGACCGTTGACCTCTTAAATAATTTGTTTTCACGTTGCACTTCATATTTTCTTCAGCG
Organism: Porites divaricata; assembly: GCA_038088405.1. Classification (NCBI taxonomy): domain Eukaryota; kingdom Metazoa; phylum Cnidaria; class Anthozoa; order Scleractinia; family Poritidae; genus Porites; species Porites divaricata. The sequence continues at coordinate 1,781,897 of JBBMOI010000022.1, forward strand.
TTTTGGTGCAAGAAAAAATCTTTTTTATTCACGCCTTTACACAATGTATTATTATTATACCTCTTTATATTTAAGTTATGGACGTCATACAGATAAATTCCAAATGCAACCTAGACTGAATTATAACTTTCCAGTGCAAAACGTTTAGCTCATCTTCTAGAATGTGTAGAATACTAAACTACATGATATTCTTATGCATTCAGATAATTCTTGAGAGCACTAAATTTTTCTCTGACTCTTAAAATGAAATCTAGAAAAAAAAAATCAAAAGTTAGCACTCATGACAACGTGTGAGAATAAAGACAGGGTGCAGTGTGACCTTTACATTTACCAATTCACAAAGCGTGTACTAAGAGAAACAATTGTTACAAAACTTACGTTGATGTTGTGAGTTGGTTCCCATTCTTGTACCACTTAAAAGATGGCGAAGGGTCTGCAAATACATCACATGTTAAGCTGCCATTGCGATTAACATCAATTTCAACTTGCTGCGGAGGAGATGCTGTAAACCTTGGAGCAACTGCAAAGAGAATTATTAAAATAATCAGTTGCATTGTATCATCACCAACTGTCTTTTCTTTAAAATAACTATGCCCCAGCCAAAATAAAAATGTCTAAATGTTAATCATAGCATCGTTAAACGTATTTTAGTACTATTTGAACGGTAGATATAGGCATATTTTTATCCCCTTAAAATTTTTCATCTGTTCCGATTTTCTAGCTGAAAGTCTAGTGATCCGAAAATTATAAGGATCAAAACTTAGCTTTTCGAAAATTTGAGCCAGAAAAAAGGCTCCCGAAAATTATACGTGACCTTTTTAGGGTAAAATCAGTCAAAAATGGGCAATTATACCATTTTTTGAGATGTTCGAAAATCCTAGGAGAGGCTTGAGCGCAAGAAATTTTACAGCAAATATTCCGAAAATTCTGGCACTCAAATTATCTTCCGAACAGATATTTTCCAAAAAACTGACGTTGGGTGCCCCTGTTTAAAAGGCCTTTTTAAGGTCCACATTCCGCCGATTTTCAAGGACCACCTGCCAGGAATACATTTTACAGATTGTACAAATTAAAATGGGCATTCCAAGTCTGTTCAAACAAGAGTTTAAGGCTTGAACTGTTTTCTTTACCAACTTCGCTACATTCTTCGTACTTTATCTACATGTAAATAACCTTTAGACAACCAAAAAGCATCAAAAACACTTTCTGGGCCACTAAGGTTGAAAGTTGAAGACAATTCAATGACTTTTCAAGGATTTGCACAGAAATTTAAGGACTTTACAAGACTGTGCAAACATCATGTTAAGTACAGTTACGTAGAACCCCAGTAACTCGAACTTTGAAGGGACACGAAAAACAGTTCGAGTTAGATGGGGTTCGAGTTATCGGGGTCGACTGAATCTTTAATTTGCCGTGTTTAAAGCAGAAAAAAACTAAAACGAATACGCTTCATTAAAGAACAGCCACAGAAATCACACGAACAGGCTATTCTACCAAAAAATCTTGAGAATCTTCAAACCGATCGATCGTTCTTTGCGTTTTACTGTGTATTATTAAGATTTGTCCTTACAGATACCCACCCACCCACCCCAGGAAAGGGTTGCCACACCACTGCGGTCTATGTCCCTTACTCTTTTCGACCAGTTGTGTGGGTTCGGGTTTTACGTCGCACCAAAGGAAGAACCAGATAAAAGAAAGTGTTTTGAGACGGAACATGCCGTCTTATATTTGGAGGGGCTTATCTGAGAAGACTAGAAAAAATAACCGTTTGCAGAGGTCATTACCGACAAAGGCAGCACTTTCTTCTCACACTGCACGAAAAAACGGATTTAAACAGGATTGCAACAGAAGTAAATATGATGCAAATTTAGCCCTCTAAATTTGACCAAAATTATCACCAGAAGTAATTATGATGCAAACACGGATGTTTATTCCGTTGAAATTGCGTGCAAATACGACGTAAACCTGAAATTTACTTTACATTTGCTTTGTATTTGATACCTCCGCAAATCAACAAGTCCGGTGTACATTTACTCCGGATTTGCTCTCTGTGGAAAAATAATTTTTGCTTACTGCAAAGAACTAAGTAAACATGTTGCAAATCTATATGTATGCATCACTGTTTTCCAACGTTTACCCAAACTACATCCAAAAACTTTCGCGCGCGTTTTACTCATGTAACATGTGCAAATATTTACTTTTGGACAAAATTTGCATTACTTAAAAATAACCAGATTTGCGAGTGTTTCCTCACATTTGCTTTCGGTATACTGATAGTATTCGTTCTGATGAGGGATGAACGTTCGAAACGCCATCTTTTTGAGGTGACAATGTCAACCAAGTTGACTAAACAATTTTCCAACTTCCACTCCGCAACCGACACAGCATCAGTCCACTTTAAAGGAAAACTAACCCCTTAACAAATTTTGACCATGAACTGAGGCATTTCGATTCGAAGGTAATAAAAAAGGAAAGAAGGGTAATCTAAAGTGTGTATAATGAAAACAAGTCATGGGGTGGATAAAGATCCCCCCTGAAAGCATAACTGATCAGTTGTTTAAAGACCCTGAGTGTTAGTCAACCCGGGGTTTGATCCCACGTACTACCACTCAGCAGACCAGCAAGTGAGTCTCCCAACTAAGCTACCGTAAAATTCCGAAAATAAGCCCCTCCAAATATAAGTCCCCCAAACCGGTAACGTAAAAAACCCTCCGTTAAATCGCCCCTCCAAATATAAGCCCCCCGGGGGCTTGTAATTGGAAAATTGCCCTCAAATACAAATTAAAACAAAGCAAAAACAGTAAATTTACATCTAACTATAAGGCTAGCTCAATCGATTCTGAGACACACATTTCCCTCCGTAGATAAGTCCCTCAAAAAGGGCCTTTGGAAAATATGAGCCGCGGGGCTTATTTTCATTTAAAGGAATTGGTGAATGTGATTGAGACGGCCCTAATGCCATGCATTTACCTTCAATATTCAGCTGTATATCATGGACCAAGGGGCTTCCACCACTTTCAGAATTCTCAGCTTCACAACGGTACCTGGTCTCATGCATGCTCTTTTTAACGGCTATAATGTTGAGCAGTCTTCCTTGGAAAGCACTAGAAATCTCAAAACTATCTTGTCCATGTACAAGGTTTTGCCAGTTTCCACCTTTGTTCTGTATTTTCCAAGTTATCGTTGGCACAGGTCTGTAAGTAACAAGAGAACGGGCAACAGCTTTGAACTATAAGATGTCAACTGCATTTAGTTTTATCAGTCACTAAATTGCAAAGATTCCTGTGACTAGGCAATGTTTTAGCGTGTTACAGTTAGGGTTCGTATCCTTTTTTTGAAAAAAAAACTTCACGGACTTTCAAGGACTATCAAGGTGCATGCGAACCCCACGCTCCCGTTGCTACGGACAATGAGGACGCCATGGAAAATGTCCATATTAAGCGGGTTGAATTTAACTAAAATGCAAGGGCTTTCTTTGGATCCCCAGGGATGAAGCAAACTGTCCGTAAGAAATAACGAGGCATCCGTATTAAAGTGCCGATAACCCATAGCCAATATCTTTCTTTTAAGAAGTACAAACATATACCATGCAAAAACAAGCAATAGAATGGGATTTGAGCTCAATCAAGATTTTTAACAAGCGATCAAAATCCCGGTTCACGAAGAAAAAACCGCGCCTTACGGGGGACTGGACCGAGTAGGCTGTGACGTCAACCCGGTACCTCGGCGATAACACGAATGGCTACAAGATACCGGGTTGACGTCACAAGCATTTAGTGTCCAGTCTCTCAACCACTCTTTTTTAAATAAATATGGCGGGAAATTAGCCTCAAATTGCCGATTTCGTCCTTCGATAAAAGTGAGTTGAAACGCAAAATAACTTTTATTTCTTCGCAAAAATTCTTTAAACTGCATAGATGTTCAAAATGTAATATAACTGAATACGGGTGATAGGCACTTTAAGCGGGTGTCGATATAGTACAGTTTGACTGTACTATTCTTTTTTTTCTAATTTACTGCACTTTTTACAAACAAGCGAACTCTAAAGTTCAAAAGCCGCCTTCACAATTGCGTTTTGCGCTGCCGTCAATCATAATTACGATCACAAGCAACGAACCTTGAAACACAGAAACACACAAAACGGATCGAAATCCACCAATCACAAATCAGAAACCATGACCTTTTGAACCAGTTAAAGTAAAGTTTTGTTTCCTAAGAGGTCCGTTGAGATAATGGACGGCAGCGAAAAGCGCAATCGTCAGTTGGCTTTTGAACTTCAGAATTTGCATGTTTGTGAAAAGCGCAGTAAAAGCAAGACAAAATTTATCAATTCTGCTAACAAATTGTGAGTTCCCTCATGCAATAATGTTCTTAACAGCTACAACGTAGCCGTGTAAACAGTACGGAGCAATATAAGAGAGTCAGCTTACAGCTTACCCAAACAAGCATGTACAGTACATGTACTAGCCCGAGAGTCAATTTAAGAAATAGCCCCCCAAAACTTTTGACAAGCAGGATCATTAGTTAATTAACATTACATTTTTACATTTTTATTAATTATATTTACACCATTACATGTAAGACAGTTAGTGTAATAATTTCACTACGCCAAACCAGCTTGAAAGCAGCTTAATCGATCCACGTGAATATATCAGGAATTTAAAATACTTGTCTTAAAATACTTTTGTGATTTGAATTCCTGCAGAATACTTCACTTGCCTGTCCGGCACGTTAAGAAAAGAATGCAGCTAGCCGGATCACAAAATCTACTACACTAGTTTCCAGGCTAATGGACAATTGGCTTTCTTTGTACAGAGAAAAGCCAATCACAAAGCAAATCAACGCATCAGAAACAGGTAGACAAGACATTTGAAATGGATGGAATGTACCATGAACAGTTTAATGGCTGAGGTAAAATTAATGTTTGTATGTACAATTTACATGTACCGGTAGTTTAAGGTGAACAACTGACCAGATACCCAATTTTAATAAAAGGGTGTAAGAAGCAGTTGGCTATGTGTAACTATTTATTTATCTATGTAGAATCTACAGGCCTAGTGTGTATATATTTCCTTATCTTATTACTATTTATTTATTTAAAGCCTAATTTGTAAATGTACCCAAGTAGGCACTCACCTTCCAACTGCAAGGCAATACAAAGTTTTATTTCTTCCCTCCACAGCCGTTTCTATGTTAGCAGGTATAAGCCTCCATGCAGGCGCTCTTCTTGTCTGTGGATCTGTTTGACCTGAGACAAAATACACAGTACTTTGTAAAACATTTACCCTGGCTTTATGCTATAGCCTACTAGAAAGTAAAGATACATCTCGTGTAACATCTTTTCTCCCTTTTTTTATGAAGACTTGTTCAGTAAAAAGGGCATAAATTATAATATAAAGAACCTGCACCTTTCCAAGTTAGCCTCAAAAGATTCCCACAAACAATTCTTCCAGCAACAAAATTAGCCTTATTTTTTCAATAAATTAAGAAACATAATATGAGAACCTCAATTCTTGGTTTTTACATGATGTCACTAATGAGTGTTTAATTCCATGAGGTATTAAATACAGCAGGTTATCATCTTCATTTACACAAATTTTCTGTTTTAAAGGGTTCTTTGTTTTGTGGTAGAGGACGCTTGAATTTCCAAGCTTTTGGGTGACATGGCACTTAGGTAGATGGCTACCGGGAAAGCTCGCATGTACATGTACTGTAGGCTAAAAACATATCGATTAATTTTTTTGAGATTTTCCAATCTAAATATTCCTTGTCTCAAAATAAGTATGACTTTTTAATGTGTTTGAGTTCCTCAAGCAATGGATTCATGCTTTAATTTGTAGAACACCATACTATACTACACCAACATGGCATCTCCATACAAGCAGGGTTCTCAATAAGAGCCAGCAGCCGGTGAAATTCGCTGGTTATTTCACATGAACTTGCCGCCTACTTTTCTTTGAAAATTATCCCCCCCCCCCAAAAAAAAAAAAAAAAAAAAAAAAAAAAACAAAGCAAAACAAAAACAAAAAAAATTTAATGATGTCTATCTTCTGTTCAAACACTCTAAAATTAATTTGCTACAGAATGCTGGAAATGCACTCCAAGAGGCCCAGATTTCAAAATTTTTCCAGGGGGCATGCCTAGAAACTAACGCTTTCAATTCAATGCAAGCAAGTCGCAAGGCATGTTTTTTTCCTTCTTTGCCTACTTAAAACCTTATCAAAAACCCTGTACAAAGATTTAAAATTTGGACAAAACATTTTTCCAAGTACATATCACATCTGAAATATTGCATAGAACTGTCATTCTTGGCAAGGCTTTTTTCATTCATGTATTTATCTTCTTTCATCTCCAAGATTCTGGACGTTCTGTATTGAATAGTTTCGATTTTTGTTTTTGATTGCATGAAAGTGAAATAGGAATCAATTTATTATATGGACACCGGGTCAAAAGGACACTCCTAAAATGTTACACGTAATATAGATACATGTATTTAATGGGATGGAAGTTCCTCTTTCAATCATTGAGATTTCCTTCTGTGTTAAAAGAAAACAAAGAATTCACCTGCAGTTCTCTTCTTTAACTTCAAAATACCAGAACTTTCAAATCTGTTTGCTCCAGTAATAAAACATCTGATTCCTTGGTTGTCATATTGTGCAAAATCGTTAAGGTCTTCCTGGGTAACATACATGATTAATAGTTGCCCTGTCTGTGAGATGGCTCGTCGATCATTTCTTTTGAACAGTATGTCCACAGCATTGATTTTCCCTTGCCATGAGTAGCTAACACCATAACTGGAAGAGTGTTGTGGACAATTATAACTAAACTCTTGCCCAAGATCTACAAGCACCTCCTGTTCATTTTGATTGCTGAATGTCCCTACAACTGTACAAGGAAACAAGAAAAATATTATAAACTAGTAATAACCAAAGTTTACGGAGTGCGGGAGACAACAATCGAAGGTCAAAACACTTTTGTTCCAGTGCTGTGCTTTCTGTAAGGTTCACGTGACAGATGCTCAAAACACGCACGATCAAATTATGTTCTGTACATTCCAGTCATTCTTAGTGGAAATCCAAACGAATGTTGATTACATACATGTGACTCACACGTAATTAGAAACCCGGGCCCGGTTCCTCAAAAGATGGTTAAGTCTAACCCAGGATTAAGCCAAATTTTAAGCAAGGTTTTCTTGTCTGAGAACCTGTAACTTGAGCTTACAAAACATTGTTGTGCCTTTACTTGGAAAAAAGAAATGATAACGCAAAATGTTACTCTTAGGCAATGCATACATGTACGAAGGTAAATACAAAATGTGGAACAAAATTTTAATCCTGGATTAGTGCAAATCGACCTTTCAGGAACCGGGCCATGGAGATTCTAAGGATCGCGGGCGACAAAAGGAGTCTGCAATTAGTCAGGGTTGCACTTAGTAGAATCAAGCACATTTGATTAGAGCACCTGGCTCCTTTCAGTAGGTTTTTCTTAGAGCATAGCCATGAGTTATTGACTCTTGCAATGTGGGGACTTCACTTAGGGTTATCACAAAGGACTCTTGACTTTTAACTTGCCTTCTGCAGGTTTAATTTAAAAAAAGTCAAATCCGGTAGTCCCTCGGGGCAAAGAGATATTCTTGCTAGGCAAGTAAATTTGAAACCTGACTTCCCCAATGGGTAAGGTTTAGACAAGTCACCCTCTAACAAAATTATTAACTTTGGACAAATAAGAAGCGGCCCTGGGCAAGCCCAATGTGGGGGCTGGTTCAGCGTGCAAAGAAAGTAGTCAAACAGATCAATTTTTTGATCCCATCTCTATACGCATGCCGTGGGAGAACTGCTTGTAGCGTTCCCAACCAACAGCTACCACTTGTTTACGGTGGAGCTGGCCCTTAAAGGAGTGCTTGCACTCGCCTCGGCAGTAAAGGGTCTCTGATACGCGGGTTGACCCTGCTCATTGACCCGACAGCTATGCCATGCTGATGAGCCCCAACGAGGGCAAAACAGCTGTCCATGATTGCTACTGTCCGGGTGATATGGTTGTGCGCATGCGTTAGGTCCTGGACATACCGCGGAGTTGGTAGGTGTGCTTCATTGCTGTCAATTGGTATTGTTTCAAAGAAAGTAGTGTCCGATAGCCCAGGGCTAGTGGATTTTGCTATAGGGCTAGTGATTTTTGTTCTTAACTTGCCTGACGGGAAAGTGTTGTGCTTTGGGGAAATTCAAATTACAGAAGAACTGTAATCAATCCTGCTAATCAAAAAGGATTTTGGGGCTAGTTGAAATGACTGGTGGGCTAGTACATGCTAGCTACAGCTTGCGTAAATGGCAGGCTGTAAAACTGACTTTCTTTGCACCCTGGGCTGCTTGCCCAAAGGACAAGCTGGGAATTCAATTTCTTTTTTTCAAGCTACCCTACATCAAAAGCACAACCTTGGGCTTTATTGACTTTTGGTTCAGGTCTGTTCAACTGCTTATATCAATGATACTAAAATGACTCCTTACCCGTAACAGCAACCTGTATCTTCCTGCTGAATGTCTCAATTCCAGTAGAAGTGTCCCTGACAAAACACTGGTAATGTCCACTCTGTGCACTTTCAAGATAACTTCCGTATAAGGTTCCATCGGCACCAATGGTGAACTTACCACCTGTGGTAATATCCGTGCCATTGTGCTTCCAGGTCCATTGTAAGTTACTCCCAACAGCATCGCATGGTAATTTCAGGGCGTTTTGTCTACTAAACTTAACATTCTCAGGAGCAAGTAAATCCTTGGTTAGAAAGTTAACAATTCTTGGCGTGTCTGGCAGTTGCTGACCTGCAATTTATACAAACAGAATAATACATGAACGAGTACAACTTGCAGGTCAGAAGCACCCGGTCCTTTACCATCACACCTGCGTTGGCTCATTATCACTCCTCTCCCATCAGCTGACCAAAACGGTCAGCTGATAGGAGCACCTGTGTTGTATATCCACGTACACCGCAGGAACCCGGCTCTTATTAACCGCGACCGAGGCTTCGAGGTCACACCCGCGTTGCTCAGTCTCCTGCCACGTGTCAATTGACGTATAGTGAACGCCATCTTGGAAAAGACAGTGCGAAATTGTGGAAACGTCGATTTGTGTTTGGATTTTAATAATGAATCCCAGGGGCGTAGCCAGGATTTTTTCAGAGGTAAGCACAATTCTCCAAATTGCTTTGCAACCCCCCCCCCCCCCCCCAAAAAAAAAAAAAAAAAACAACAACCCTCCTTGCTCGATTAACGATTTGGTTACGTTTTTAAGCCTAAGAGTTTTTTTTTCCGCATATGAATTACTTTATCAGGTGTTTGAGTCCATTGACTGATGCATGTCAATCATCTATCACTCGATAAGGCTACATACTTTTCCCGATTCGTTGCTTTATTTTGTTACTACTAGGTTCGTTTGTCGTTTTTAAACAGATGCAGCGCGTGAATCCGGTTTGAAAGGTGCCGATTCGGTCAAGTCTTTATGGATTTTGAATCCGAAGTCTAAAGTGAATCCGATGCCTTGTAAATTCGCAGTGTTTTGTAGTGTTAACAATTTACCCAATTTATCTGGATACTTTTCTGCATTTGATCATACGAGTTTGCAGTGAAACGGAAATGGAACAGTCACTTTCATGAATACCGGTTGACTTAGCAACGACAACGGCGAGGGAAACGAAAACGTCCCTAGCTCTCAAATGAATGCGCGCTTTTTAAAAAACTTTTTCGCTTTTATTTTCGTCAACTCTCTTAAAATGGCAAATAAAGATGAATTTCCCTATCGACTCTTAGGGACCGCACCCAATTGCGGACTCAGTTTAGAAACAGAATTTGTCCCTGTGTTGACGTCCTCCAAACAACGTCGTCGCAAAAGGATATTTACGGTTAGCGATCCGAACACGTTTTTACTATAAGCGCCTGCCATCTCTTCACTAGATATATATCAGCTATTCAAGATTCGGTCCATTAGTGAATTGCTTCGTTTCTCTGGAAACCGAGATTTGGGTGGAGAGGGAAAAAATAATAAAAAGGATTAAAATTAATAAGTCTGTTGTTTTAGGGAAAAAAAATTGTTTCAAAGAAACAACCAGACTTGAATGAATTAAGGCAAACTGTGCTCTTAAAATACTTACCTTTAAATATTTTGCTTTCTTTTTAGAATTACTTTTTATTAATTGTTCATTTTACATCTTTTTTGTGCACGACGTTTTCAGGTACGCACGTGCGTACCGTGTGTACAGGTAGCTACGCCCCTGAATCCAGAAACTACACATCCATGCACAAAATATATATGTTGTTCGATTTCGTCCTTGTTATAAATGTAACTTTCCATTTTTTTCAAACTCGTTATCGTTTGGAAACATACCCTAAAACAAAGCGAGGATAAAATTGAGAGGCAACCTAAACATGTACACAATGGTTGTCATTAACGGTAGAGCACAGCCCTACAAAGGGCAACCATGGCCTGCCATTTGTTCGTCACCATTCAAATCTGGTTGTTTCTGAAAATTGTAATACTATAAATTTCGCACCCTGTTGCAGTTGACAGGTTTCACAAAACATTACATGACTTGCGTAATTACCGTTTGTCAGCGTTGTGAGACATATGACTGAAAGACAGAGAATAATCTTCCACATTCTGAAGAATCAAATACTCCTGCAACAAACATAAACAAAACAAAAAAATTTTTCATTCATTATAGCGGAGCCTCCATTGGTATAGAAAATGGAAACCTTTCGATGCGAGGTGCGATGGTTATGACGTCAGCGTACGCCCGCCTGTACGCTCCTACAGACTGTCAGGGAGGTGCTAAGCAGATTCTGCAAGGGAGGGGAAGAACAATCTAAGACATCCAGCTTGCGTTTGTCTTGGCAAAACGTTAACCAGTTTACCTAGAGGCAGCCAAATAAGTTTTTTCCAGAAAAGATCTTGAATTTCTAGATTGTTTGCCTTACGACAGAGACCTTTAAAAAATATTGCTTTTAGCTTGGTCACGCTCCAGGGCCAATCTAGTCTGAGATTGGTCAAAGTTTTGACAGGTGAACTCGTGCGTAAACTTCTGCAGCATCGCCAAGTTTGTTTACCGACAACTGACTGAAACCTCGTGTACTTTTAAGTTTTAAACGTTTTGTGTTCTGTCAGTGCTACCACAACATGAAATACAGCCCCTTTCAAGACTCTTTTTGTTGTTGAAAGTTGGTTTGCTGTTGTTGAGGAAACTCGCTCGGTCGTGTCTTCCTGCGATCGGATATGATTACTGGACGGATCAAATACCAAGAGCAAGCAGTTGGTAGGTAAAGATTTAAATGGCAATCAGAGACGAAATAAAGTCATCATAAAGTATACCCAAAAACATTTCTGGTTTGTCCGACTAAAACGATTTTGACCGGGTCAAAAAGGAAAAAGAAAAAATGCAGGCCTCCTCTCTTATTACGATCAATCCTGTTTTATCTTTATTAAGCAGCCACGCTATGGAATGGGACAAGTGGCCAATTAAGAAGAGGTCTATTAAAATAAATGTAACGAAGATCATCGCATTTTTATTAAGCCAACAGTATTCGAAGTAGGGCTGTACTAGACTCATAAGTTTTTCATCTATCTGTACTCTTTGAGTACTTACGTGAAGAGGCGTGCCCTTTAAGGCACAAAGCTCGGGATTAACAGGAATTACGATGTACCCGGGGTGTTTTCTCGCTGTTTCTTAATCTATTAGCAGTTAACGTTCCCAGGCCCCACTGCTTCTTTTTCTGCACGCTTTTATAGATTTACAGAGACGCTTAGGAAGCCAAAGACGCTTGCTAGCTCGTGATATAGGTTTACCGTAAATTCTCTATTAAGCCCCCCCCTTTTGAGAGGAGGAAAGTTAATAAGCCCCCCCCTCTCTATTAAGCCCCCTTCCCCCAATCCTTATTCTTCACAAAAAAATTAACGATTAACGAGGACTGATCAGTTATGATTTATTCAGGCTGGAAGTTTATATTGTTTTTGGTCTTCGGCGGCATGACCTCCAACTTCTTATTCTTAACTTTCTTAATTTTGCGCTCTAGCTCTCTGTACAACGCGTAAGTCTACTCTGTCTCATACCACGGTATTTTTGCTACAGGTGATGCATTTCGCTAAATTAAATAAGCCCCCCCTCTCTTTTAAGCCCCCCCTCTCTATTAAGCCCCCCCCCCCCCTCAAAAGTGCTTGAAAAAAATAAGCCCCCCGGGGGGCTTAATAGAGGATTTACGGTATTATTTATTCAACGTTCCGGTTCTGAAGAATTGGGAAACATACCTCGAAGAGAGGAAACTAGAGAAAATGGATAAGAAACTTTGTCATTTCCTGTTGCTCCATTTTTCCGCTTTCTTGGGCTTCCGATGGTTTTTTCTCCGTTCCAGTCCTTCTCTAGTATTAATAATTAAAGCAGCAATTCAAGGAAGGAACATGTCACCCCTGAAATTCTACTCCTGTACATTTAAAGAACATATCACCTCTGTACTTCGTTACTTGCACTGGCTTCCGATTCGCAAACGCAAAATACTTTGATGACATTTAAGGCGTTAAACTGGCAGTCTCCCGTTTTCTCCGAACTAATTTGGCGTCACCAGCCAACTCGAACTTTAAGGTCTTCTAGTTGTAGTTATTTTTCGGTTACCAACTGTTCTACCAAATCATGCGGGGACAGATCTTTTACTGTTGCCTCTGCCAAGTTCTGGCAAATTTTAAAAACCAGGTTCTTACTCGCAGGTTTTTGCTGCATGATCATGGTCAAAGTTAGTTTCAACTATCGCGACCGTAGGAGACCTAGTTTTGTTTTGTTTTTTTTTTATCAACTATCATCTACTAGCCCACCCCATGCAATACCTGTTTAGCCCAAAATTTGAAACAGGCTCCTGTTTTAAAATCTATTTAAAAAAAGAAAAAAAAACCTTTACGCTTGGGCAAATAAGTCAACATTCAGGATTCTCTTTGGAGACATAGGTGCCTTACTACTCCAGCTGCAATGTAATGGTAGGCAAATTTTACATAAGGGATGCATGTAAGCTGAGTACCACCTGAAATACTCTTAGGCCTGTTTCAAATTAAACGTCGTGCTACTGTCGTGCTAAGCTGGCTCGACTGTAGCTCGACTGCAGCACGACACTAGCACGACTTGGTTTCAGACGTCGAATTTAATTCAGTCGAATAGAACGGCTGTTGCGAAAACAAAACACAATAATAAAGAAACGGTTCAGGAAACTTTAAAATGTATTCTAATGCAAGTGCAATTTATGAATTGAGTTCGGCACGGCGGTTAGCACGACGTTTGAAACCAAGTCGAGCTACTGGCGTGTAGCACGGCAAGGCTTGCCGGCTACACGGCAGTAGCACGACTTGGTTTCAAACGTCGCGCTACTGCCGTGCTAAAGTCGAATTTAATTCGATCAACTGAGTTCGCTATTTAAGAACCCAAATAGCCTAAGTTTGTGCTAATTATCATTTACGTAAAAAACCTGTTTAGGCTAACTTGGGAATATGCAGGTTCTTACTCGCGAGTTTTTGCTGTATCAATTATCATGACTGTCTGGCCCTAAAAATGGTTCAAATGGCGCTATAAATCTGTACAAATATCAGTTCAATCCACAGAAACTTAGACTCTCGACATCTCTTACCTTGACAGAGACACTTGGAAATAACTTAGAACAAAAAAAGGTAAGTTCCATACACGCGCGCGGCCAAATGGATTGCACGATTATCACCAAGATCAGTTAACAAGTTGCAGTGTTTAAATGCCGGCAAAGCACATAGATTTGGGCAGGAAGGAGAAATGTTTACCTTGGATGACGGAAGCGCGTCATATCTGACATTCATTTTATGGTATTTCTGACGAATGAGCCCGTGAAGAAGTCAGAAATAGATATTTTGACGGCACGAGATACAACAGGGCCTGGGTACTAGGCCGGGTGCACCATGGGTAGCCATATCGGGGGTATATAAGGCTGCGTATATCACGTGTACGTCATCTAGGCTTACGAACCAACCTCTCTTTGTTTTTTCTTAATTTTATGTTTTATTTATTTTTAGGAGCAACCTAGCTATTGTCGATTACATTGTAAAGTCCCGTAGGAAGGGCTTTGAGCTTGAGCCTTGGTTCCTACCCAGATTTCCTGCCCGCATTTTTTCCCTTCGGGGTTTTTTTGGGCAGGTTTTTTCTGGCCTCCGTTTGACCGCATTTACTTCAGTTTGTAAGCGGTAGCTCAGCTCTGCTAGTTTTCAGCTTTTTTCCAGTTTCTTATTTTATGTAATTGTACAGTTATCTCAGTTTTGCACCTGCTCCTTTACTTGATATATTTAGTTTCTATGTATGCTTAGGTCAGCTGTTCCGGAACCGCTCTTTAGGAGGCGACATATGTCTCGTATGACGCTGTTAGGTTGCAGGAAATGTTACAGACCCCTAGCCAGGGTCGTTATCCATTTGTTTATCCTCTAAGTCCTGCCCGAGCCTTTTCTGGCAGCGTTACTGGATACTGGGCTACGTGCCTTGTTTGGTACATTAGTAGAGATGATTCCCAGTTTTCCTGGCCCTCAGCTTCTGTGCTCCTGAAGTGTTTCCGGTCCCAGTTATCTGTTGGTCAGAGTTTTATTAAATTTCCCCAGCCTAACTGGCAGCCTAACTGGTACTAAGCCTGCGTGCTTATTTGGGAGATTCAGGTCGAGATCGGCCAGTTGTAGCAGTTCTTTCCTTTTGCTTAGCCTCTGCGCTCCTACCGTGTTCCATGTGCCAGTTATCCGTTGTCAGAGTTTTATTAATTAGTTTCCCCAGCCTAACTGGCAGCCTAACTGGTACTAAGCCTGCGTGCTTATTTGGGGGATTCAGGTCGAGATCGACCAGTTGTAGCAGTTCTTTCTTTTTGCTTAGCCTCTATGCTCCTAATTAACGTGTTCCATATGCTAGTTATCCGTTGTCAGAGTTTTATTAATTAGTTTTCCCAGAATAACTGGCAGCCTAACTGGCACTAAGCCTGCGTGCTTAACTGGCGGATTCAGTTCAAGAGCGGCCATTTGTAGCAAGAGTTTTTTCTTTTTGTGAAAGCTAGTTTATGAGTGTTGTAAATTAAGTATTCACCAGTAATCACCTATTATTGTATTTACATAAGTACTTTGTAGGGTTGGTTGTCGCCAAGCCGTCCCAAAATAAACTTATTTGCCATTACGTTTTGTCTGTTGATGTTGTGTAGTGGAGTCAAAATAATGTCTTTATTTTTTAGTATGATCACGTCGTCGACCGCACACGAAAAATCATATCCTGCTTGAAGAAAGGGTATTGATGACTTCCTCTGTGTTAATGCTAATGCATTACCCGTAATATCTCCTGTTTATAGAGTGTTTTCACATGACGTCACCGCGGCCATATTGGCGTCTCAAACAATGAAACGGCGGCCATGTTGGTGTCCCAAACCAATCCTCTGGGAGTTGTACACTTTTCTTATGCAAACGTCTTCTTTTGCTCCAATAAATTTGCATAGATGCTGGCCAAGTGAGTGAAAACACTCTATTTACACTCGCCTCGGACGCACATCCTTATGACACTAGGTTTTCTCAGGCTGGCACTTTCGCTATACAAGTCGAGAACACAGCAGAAGATTAAGTCGTTTTCTTGCTCTGGTGCTAAGGCGTGGAATTGTATTCCTCTTAATATTCGTTCATTATCAAAACATAAATTTAAGGCGGCAATTCATCGACAACTTTTAGATATTCTATATATTGTCTTAGGATGATTATGTTGACAAGCTTACCATTACCTCTAGAAGTCTGCGATATTTCCCATTTCGTTTAACATAAAATTATATTTTTTTTTCTTGCATTTTTTTTTCTTTTCCAACCCTCTGTTAACTTCAGTATATACTATATGTAAATAATATAAATTAATATTTTATCTGTGCCTGACCCGCCTCGTTTAGTGTTGCGGCTACTTTGCGTGTCAGCACTATTGTACAAATATGTATGTGAAGTAAATAAAGGTTGTTTGCCTCATAATGTCACGTAGTAGAGAAAAAAATCCGAGATGTTTCATGTTCCTTTGAGCATCTGTATCTACAAAATCACAATTTCGTGTGGCAAAATCTTTCCGTTTATTCCTGAGTAATTTTTCATAACGGGACGCTCTCGGCAATTAAACACTAATTTCACGAGGAAAATGCATAAATTAACCCCTAGAATACTGTTCATGGTTTTTTCAGACAAATTTTGTTGGTTTAGTCAGCTTCTCAAGAGCAGTCAGGACTGAGATGTAGAAGCCTTTCATCGAGTTTCCGTTTTCATGCCAGGAAATGACGAGAAACCCACAGAAATTTCACTTCATGCAGTTAGTCACGTTAATCAAAGCATCAAATTCCAGTGTTTCGTAACTTGAGGTCGAGGTCGCGCAACTTGTGTGCAAACATCCATAGATGGATATGGGCCGATTGAAACGGTTGTGACTAGAATGGATACCCCAAAGTCAGATTGTCATCTTCGCTCAACATACTTGATAGGAGTCTTATAACTTAAAGTAGCAAATAAGAAAAGAAAGAAAACAGAAGAAAACAGAAGGTAGTTCGTAGGACTTGAACCCGTGTAATTTGATATATAATCCACATCCGTATCCACTACACCATCAAGGGCTAACTGCCGAGACCGGTTAATTTTAACGTACTTTACATGGCGTTGATCATTACATTATTGAAAGCTAACCGTTTTTAAAACAGCGCTTAACCCTAATCACTGTACTTCGGTACCCTGTATCCAACTCTTTTCCTTGCACAATTGTCTTCTACTCTGATTTCCCCACTTTTTAAATTCGCATAGGGTGGGGTAGAGTATAGCGTTGTGTAATAAACATAAGGTGTCCAACCTGATTTTGAGGTATCCATTCTAGTCACAACCCGATTGAAACCGGTGAGGCCGAATGGCCCCGGGCGGGGGGATACTTGGGTTAAATGTTGCTGGGTATGTGCCGCTGATCTCTCAGAGCCCCTACCCCATTGTAGTCTATTCTGTGGCTAAACATAGACCCCACCTTAGTCATGTAATTTTCGCTATCCCAACTTAGTCACTTTCTATTTACGTATCTACCTGATATTGAATGAAGAACACTTTACTTTTCACCTACAGTACAAACACTCTGGTACGTTTGCTAACCTTAAGTATGAAGAACTGCCTTACCTCAAAAACGAGAAAATGTGCGACCCCATTCTGGTAACTCTATTGAAAATGCGACCCCATCCAGTAGCACATCCCCATTAGCATCTTATAAGGAAGTCCCCCACCTCCCCGGGCGAATGGCGTGAGGCATGACTCTTGGTATGGTAAATGATGAGTAATAAAATACATCGAACCCGCGTTATTATTACGGATACCCGCTTAAGGTAGCTCGATACTAACAATAATTTTGTAGCGACACCTTCCATCTTTGAATCCCTTATACTTAAACAAATTTTTTTTATGGTAAAAACATTATAACACATTTATTACACATAGACTAAACTTTATTATGATATTATTTGAAACTTCACATAACGGAAGAAAGCACCCAAAGGATGCGCAGCGTAAAGCATTTCCAAAGTTCAGATCTATGATGGCTGAAATTCGATTTAAAGCTAAAACTATTATGACGTTATTTCCATGTGTGGTGCAAACAAGGTATATTATGTGAAAAAGGCGAATTAACTGTTTTTTTTTTCCTCGACTCTAGTAGCGGCTCTTTTGGTCATATTTCAGACAAAAAGGCAAGCAACTATTCGACGTATAACGGCAAAGGACTACTTTAAAAATCATTAGAGGTCGTTACGTTTAATAGGTAACCTTTACCTCTGTTTTCCAGTTACCGATAAAACATATTTATGATTTGGTTTTTGTATTTAAAAGTGTTCGGAGGAGGGGGGCTGGGGGTTCCACCATGTCGGGGGGGTGTTCCTGTGTACTCCGGGGTGTCCTGGGGTGTTCTTGGGTAGCGCCTTTCTCGATAGGCCCGGTAACTTTTCTGGACAGTAGCAAATTTTAAAATCAAAACCTGCTGAATAGTAGCACACTTAACAGCACACAAACAGGTCAATTTTGCTTCGTTAACTGATAATTTCATTGTATCATTTTCAAAATTATTGAAACTTTGATCTTGAATGCATACACGGTAAACATAAAACAGCTTTCCAGGCCCGAAAAGTTACCGGGACATTCGAGAAACGGACCCCTATTCCGAATTTTATAGATAGCCGTATTCAAATGCATGAACACAGTTGATCAAACCAAATATCTTTGTTCCATTCCATCACCGACGCAGCATCAAGGCCTGCTTTTTGTTTAGAAACTTACCCGATAATGAAAATAGGAGTCTCTTGTTTAAACTAAAACAAGTTATTAAAGCTATCAAAAATATAAAACTGTTATAATATCTTAATAGAAGCACGTGTGAAGCAACAAAACAACTTACAGCCATTTATGTTTACTTTTGTATTTCATTCACCACATGAGGATAATATGCTCCTAAATAGAAGGTCTTACCTTACCTTACTTTTCGTATAACTTTTTGCTGCAGCACCGACTTCAGTTCCAGAATGGTGACAAAACATCTTTATTGCCAAAGCCAGCCCGCCATTTTCTCTTTCCACTGCGACTGAATTGGTAACCTCTCTTCTTCAGAGCAGTCCCGCAGAAATAGGCCCTTTGCATTAGATGATCACGTGATCAACTTTCGGTAAAGACGAAAACAGTTCGCTTTTGAAAAATTTTGTTTGCAGAAGCTGAAAGAGCATATTTAAATTAGGTAACCTGTAAATTTTCAGCAGTATATCTCAAAAGTAGCGGTTGCAACGGCCGCCAAAAATTAGAAGGATTTGTATGGGAAACACAACTCTTGGCACCCAGTCACGCTCGAGTAGTTTTAAATCTTTCTTTTACGTATTTACGGGCTCAAATTGCCTGCTGTGAATTAAAAGGATATTTGAGCCCCGTAATGCTTAAGGAAATATTTACACCAAGTTTGCCGTAGGCGGAAAGAGCTCAAAAACGCATATTTTCATCCTAGCACTGCACAAAATTCCCACTTTTTCTAAACAAAAATACCGTAAACTTCCGAAAATAAGCCCCGGGGCTTATATTTTTCAAAGACCCTTTTTGAGGGGCTTATTTTTGGAGGGGCTTATATTCGGAGGGGCTTATCTACCGAGGGAAATTTGCGTTTCAAAATCGGTTGTGCTAGCTTTATAGTTGGAAGTAAATTTACCGTTTTTGCTTTGTTTTACTTTGTATTTGAGGGCAATTTTCCAAGAACAAGCCCCTAGGGGGCTTATATTTGGAGAGGCGATTTAACGGAGGGTTTTTTGCGTTACCGGTTTGGGGGGGCTTATACATGGAGGGGCTAATTTTCGGAATTTTACGGTAACTAATGTCAAACCAACAAAGGGAATGTCCAAAAACATAGAAACATAAAAATATGGGGTTAAGATGTAAGCGATTTATTAGTACAGCCGATCGACGAAATATGCACTGTTTACAATACACGAAGGACAACCTTAATACAAATTCTCACTAACATTTTCCTACTCGCGAAACGCAGTGGACCGGTTTTAGGATTGGTTCGACACGTCCTAAGTTCGACGTCTCATCCAACAGACGATCTTAACTTAATTTTGGTTCTCTTAACATTTTGCGACCTCAGAAGGATACAGAGCACGGTATTGAAATCAGAAACAAAACCAAAACAAAAGAAAACAAACAACAACAGGAACTCTGAACGTGCATGACATTTTTATAGCTTCTAAGCGGCCCGTGAGTAACTAGTAAGAATAATCTCAGGGATATTCAAACAAATGCAAACACCTGCTCTGATCGCCAAGGTTTGCATCTTAAGTTTTTAAAACGGGTATAAAAGACTTAAACCTACACCAAACGTCTAGCTTTTCATGAGACGAACAACACTTATCGACGTCGGGCTCAGTTAAGTTCGTCTTAATGAGCTTTGTATCGTCCATCACGTTCTCTCCGTCTGCTTCAGACGGATAGAGCGTCTGAAGATCTTCTCCGCGACAAACGTCGATCTTCACATTCGACGAGCTAAACTAATAAACTAAAACTTTGTACGATAAAGTATATTTATCCTCGTTCGGGAGAATATTCATTAAAATTACTTTTTGGCCTGATTTAGTTGATTGGTTCGGCACATCGACTTAAGTTCGACGTCTGACCCAACAGACAATCTTAACTTTATTTTGGTTCGTCTAATGAAAAGTTAGACGTTTGGCCTAGGCGTTACTGCGACTAAAGATAGATCCACGAAGAAATCTAGCCAAATTAGATAAGGACTCTAAAATGCAATCTCATCCCCGGCTATTATGGTTCCTAACGGCTACAACTTGAGTTTCGTGGGGTGGCTGTCAGCTGTCCTACAGCAGTGCCATTTGATACAATCTATGTCTTACCAACAGAAATAAGACGAAGAAAGGCGAGAGCGAACAGGATGTTCATACTCGTGACTCTTACTGCAACTCACAGTAATTGCTTCAACTCTTCCTTGCTATAAACAGAACTCTATATATTACACTGGACTGTAACTGTTAAGTGGCTACGACAGAAAGGCGGAAACTAATGATAGGGCAGCGGCATTCCTCTCCCCAGACATCCGCTCGCCGATCTTTTTCGCCCTTTCCCCTACCGCGGAACCTCGGCCCAGGCTAATCCTAAAACAGCCGCTTTTCGGGTCGTCACGCAATGCTGAGACCTCCCCACCCACCCCACCCCAGCTTGTGAAGCTGGGGGTTTTTCTGGGGAGGGGCAATGGCGAAAATAATGAATAGAGGTAAAGCGTATAACGCGGCCGCAACTTTTCTCTCCACAATATTTCTGTAGTTGTAATCGTCAAAGTTACAGACAAATATATTCTAACGATGAAGAAAGCTTGCTTGCTCTTTAGTTACCCTCGGAACCGTACCTAGGCCATATTAACACTATGCCGAATATCTCTTCGTGCCGACACGGAAAGCTATCCATCACAGTGTGAACACCTATTCGATATGTGACTCTCGCTCCGTTAAAGAAATCGCGACGACTGGAGAAATCACCGCTCTTATGTGTGAACAGAGCTGCTATCTGGTATGGTTTTCATGCTGGCGCAAAAGGTATACGGTATAGTGTAAACGTAACCTCAATGAAATGAGCTTTTCAATGTTTCATGCTTTGGGAAGTGACGGAAGACACTCTCGATGTAGAAGAGATTATCTTTTTGCGGTACACTCTTCGTCAGTTCTAATCGAAGAACATGGTTCTACAAGTTCTGATGCCAAACCAGAGTCACCAACAAATCTGCGCGTTTGTTCAAATTGATTTTCACTACCCTTAGGGTCGCCGTGAACATGTTCGCCCTAAATATCATTGTCTTCGTCGTCGTCGTCGTTGTCGTCGTCGTCGTCATCATCATCATCGTCGTCGCCGTCGTCGTCGTTGTCGTCGTCGTCGTCATCATCATCATCATCGTCGCCGTCGTCGTTATCACCATCACCATCACCATTATCATCACTATCATCATCGTCACCATCATCATTCTCATTTCGCAGTTGCTTGTGACCGTCAAAAGATTCAGGATGATTGCCTTCAGCGTTGCTTTGGTCTTCTTTTTGAACCAAAGCAGCCGCCAATTCCAGTTCCTCTAACTGCCAAGACACGTCTCTTTTATCGACTTCAACCTGTACGGCAAAGAAAGCGGAGCAAATGCGTGTCACATAAGCTCCGTAAAATAAGCTACGCTCTCAGAGTTTGGCTATTAGGCTGCGTGAAAGATAAGGAGGGAGTTGAGGCAGCTTTTATCATACAACTAGGATATACGAAAATTCAATGTTTAGACTGACACAAGTACGGGTGATACAAAACATCTACGACAAAAAAGTCAAAGACAGCTAACTTTCTTCGTGTCTCCTAGCAGCTGATCTCTCCAAGGACAGCCAGGTTGTCATACATTTCTTTAGAAAACGCATTGGAGTGTTTTACTTGCTAGACAGGGAAACTCGCGCCTGCCAAGCTTTATGACCCAAGAGTGGCGAACCTCAATTTTCTGCTAACGAAATCATTACATAACCAAGAGGAACGGTTGTGAGAATCAATAAAACGATCAACTAAGTAAAAAAGCTTTGGTCTTTGAACGAATTCTCTCAAGTAGTTCTTTGAGGAAATGTATGGAGATCAGTTTGGAGAATTTGTAAGGGGATATTGGGGCTTAAACGGAAAAATGGCTCAACCAGGGTATCTCCTGTAACACCGCTAGATGAGGTGAAGACCGTTTAAACATGGCGGCGCGAAATCACCGACTCACAATTTAGGCCATAGTAACTAGTTTACTGTAAATACAGGACAATAAAAGGTTGACCAAGCAATAATACCTGTTCAAGGCTTTGTGTTAGAGAAGAGAGCTTCTTGCGACTAGTAAGAAAAACAAACAAAAAAAGAAAAGAAATTTAAAGAAATCCTAACACATTAATCAGCCCGCAGACTAACTGCTCACAGTTTAAGAAACAAACAACGTTGAAATTAAGAAAAAAAACAACAACAATAATTAACTTGCAGATTATAACCTTGTTTTCTGTATCCATACACAGTAATCCGTGATGTAGAGGTCATTCAACAGATACCAAGGATCGTCTTCACGGCATACAGCATGAATTTCCAGAAGACATTTCAAAAGCTGCCGGCGACCTTGGAAACACAAATTAGTTTCAATTTCGCTGAATGAAAATAGTGACAAGCAGAACACAAGAGGTACAAGTTAAACTCAAAACTTTTTCTCGAACGCAAAGCGCGGGCTACAACTTTTTTACGTTGTCGGTGGCAAACCGAGCCAGAGACCGAGAGCTACAAGAAGCGAAGGACTTTGAGAAAGTCCATTAAATGCTCGAAGCTTTGTACCGCCTAATTTCAATACTTAATTACTAATTTTGTGATCGATATTACATTTCTGAAATTTGTGAGGTATTATCGTAATCCTTGAAAATTTTGAATTTTCTAAATGTTTGTTTATAATAGCCGCTCCTTACACAGCCCTGACTAACCCCTACCACCCACTCCGCCCCCCTCGCCCCAACCAGGCTCTTCATGGGTCGGAGAGTCCACGGATCCATCGCATTGTAATTACATCACTGGCTTCCCTTTGCAGATAACACAAATGGTAACAAAACAGCCACTTTACCAAGGGAGAATATTTTTTTGGTGTCTTCTAATACGGCTACAACCAGGGACCAATGGCGATAGAGCGGGTAAGCTAACGCACGGCGAGCACAAGATATCAGCACCTCGTAGATACTGGTAAACGTCTGGTGACAGCAAGAAAAAAAAACAACACATCACTGACTGACACAAGAGTGCCACAAGATGGGTACTGTAACCAGAGTCACCTAGACAAGGTTGACCAATTGGACTCAACGAAATAAACGATACATTCCAAGAAAGTTGGTTGTCGATCATAATTACTATGAATCCAAATAAACAATTAATTACAGCCCACAGACGTGACCCTTTGAATCCAGCTAAAAAAAGTTATTTACTTCTACATTTCGGGGTTTTCGGATAAAGATCTCTCAGGATATTATTATTACTGCTCTTACTGCACGAAATCGTTTCTTTTATTTAGGAACAATGCGAAAAGAAGGCAGAAACAGGCGTACTTCAAACCAAGAAAACGACGAACTGATTCTGGAAATGGTCCAGGGAGACTCAACCTACAAAAGAAATCCAATTCCGGGTAAAATGAAAACGATAATAATAATAATAATAATAATAATAATAATAATGATGATGATGATGATGATGATAATAATAACGACAATGATAATTAAAATGATGGTAATAGTGATAATGATTATGACAATGATAATGATATTAATAACGATAATGATAATCATGATAATCATTGTTTATTATTGTTTATTATCATTTTTGCCATACACACAAAATATAAAAAAGTTAAAAAAAAAGATGAGGCAAAGAAGCCCAAGAAAGCCAATAAGGCTTATGAATAGGACCACCTTTTAAGATTATAATACCTAATTAATAATTATAATGCTGAGATCGGCAATTTAACTCTAAGTACGCATAATTTGTTTGGATCATAGAAAATAATCATTGAAATAGGATAAACATAGAAAAGGCTGAACGTGTAAGTGCAAAAGAAAAAAAGTATTTTGTAATAATAACGATACTAATAATGACAATGGCAATGATAGTTATAATGATAACGATAATGACAGAAAAAAAAATGATTATGATAATGATTTCCTGGACAAAGCTTGATTTGGCTCTCTTAAACCTTGCCGTATCTCTTTGATGCCAATTAGCTCTAATCCTAGGCTAACTTGAAACGGAGCACAGTCACATAATTTGTCAAGATCATTAACAATAACAATCACTTTGGGCATCCATCTGAACCCTTCCTGAACACAGTTCATTCTTGCACTGAGCAGATTTCCCAAAAACATAAACGATCGGTAGATTCAGAGTAATCGTTTGGCCTTTTCAACAAGCAATGTGTAACACAAAACCTTTTTTTACTAACCGTGTTTTCGCCTTCCGTGGTGCGATGATTGTACGCATAAGCATAAATTATGTCTATAAGTCCAAGGAATATTGGCAGCTCTTCTTCGTCATCCAGGAGGTTTTAGCATGGTTAAGGTAATTGAACTTTGTATTTAATTAATTAGCCCGTAGTTTCTTATTTCTCCAGCGCTCATCTTATGATGGGCCAGTTTGCAAAATGGAACGATCGTCGTGATAGCTTGTAACAAAAATCCATCGCGCGCTTAAAGTTGTGGAGCCATATTAGCTATCAAAGGTAATTCACGTTTTTCAACATTTGATCCCACTAAGCTTCATGCAAGAGTATGCTGTTATGCGGCGTTTATTAATTTTTAGCATCTCCTATGCGAGGTTTTTTCAAGGAAGGCGCTTATTTCAAAATCGCATTTCTAAAATCACTGACACCAATAACGATTTTTATGTAAAAAAAATGTTAAAAGTTCCAATTTTGCCTTTTTTATTAAGACAGAATCGTAATTCTCTGGATCCTGAAGACTGCAAAGTTCTACCGACTTTTTTCTTTTATCCTTGAATAAACTTTATGATAATCGGCGCCTGCTACACAGGCTACAATAAACACCACATCCTTCTAAAAGGTCGCGGCGTTGATTCGAGAGCCACGTTTGTTGGTAATTTGATTCCATCTGCGGCGTTTAGTCAAGTCAATAAGCGGTAATCATGCTCTGCTACTTCGCTAAAGGATATAATCTTTGTTAGGAAGTCTTCTCAATTGGTCTTTTTCTTCATCTGTAAATTGAACTAAACATGAAAAGGATTTTGAGTAAAACAAGACGTTTGCATCATAACTTCAGCAATCATAAATTCTATTCATGAAACGCGTTGTACCTTCAGCTTCTTCACTTCCGTGTTCCCTTTTGCACTGCAATAAAGAAAATGAAGTAACTTGCACACTATTCAAGTGCTCCGAACAATAATTCATGGAAAGAAAATAACAGAAATGCTACAGATACGTACCGAGATTAACTTGAAATTTTGCGAACCATTGCTTTATATCTCTTGTCAAGAATTATTGATCATTTGAGAAGTAAAATCAAACAAGGGGCGCTCAGTTTTTTCTCAGATCATTATCTGTGTTTGCTTACTTTTCCTTATTTTTGTTGATGTTGTTTTTGTTCTTACCACTTTTCTCAGACCATTCGCCAATTTAGAAACGCGAGGGGGACTGGAGGCGAAGCGTGTCCCGCAATTGTTTCTGGGATCGTTACAAGGGACCCGAAGGTCAGCTATCGGCTGATTTTGTTTTCCTTTCTTCCCAGTATTAGTCCCACAAATTTTAGCGAAAGTTAACTCGACTCAGTTTCCTTCTGGTAGGATAGGGTTTCGTCCACAGACCTTTAATCTTTAATCTTTAATTCTCGTTACGACTGGAAGGGTCTGGTCAATCAGTTCTGACAAATGGAAAGCAGTCTATAAAAGTTTGAGCCACCTCACACGGCTCCCTCATTTACTCTGGTGGGGGGGGGGGGGGGGGGGATGGCGCGGTGATGATAGTGCTCGCCTCCCACCAATGTGGCCCGGGTTCAAACCCTGGCGTCGACGCCATATGTGGGTTGAGTTTGTTGTTGGTTCTCTTCTTTGCTCCGAGGGGTTTTTCTCCGGGTACTCCGCTTTTCCCCTCTCCTTTGCTCCGAGAGGTTTTTTCTCCGGGTACTCCGGTTTTCCCCTCTCCTTTGCTCCGAGAGGTTTTTCTCCGGGTGCTCCGGTTTTCCCCTCTCCTTTGCTCCGAGAGGTTTTTCTCCGGGTGCTCCGGTTTTCCCCTCTCCTTTGCTCCGAGGGGTTTTTCTCCGGGTGCTCCGGTTTTCCCCTCTCCTTTGCTCCGAGGGGTTTTTCTCCGGGTGCTCCGGTTTTCCCCTCTCCTTTGCTCCGAGGGGTTTTTCTCCGGGTGCTCCGGTTTTCCTCTCTACCTCAATAACCAACATTTCAACATTCCAATTCGACCAGGAATCAGGAATCAGGTAGACGAAGAACCACTACGTGGATGTGCTACCTCCAAATCATTATTTATTCATTTATTTATTTATTTAGAACAAGTTGATTTCTGAGGCAGAGAAAAGACTAGGGCAGAAAAAAAATATATAAAATAAAATGTATTTAATTTAAGGCTGAACATTTGAATCGCACCTGTGGTATTTCTTTCCTCACCTGGGAAATGCTTCTTTTGTTTTTCAGGCACTCGATATCCCATGGAGGCTTGTAATCTAGTAGATGCCCGATTTGATCTTCATTGAAATAGTCCGCCCTGAGAAATTAAAGAGTTTTTCAGCATTAAATGAGGTTTAGACTATCATGTTCACCAATCACGGCAGAATTAAAATTAATGTCACATTCAGAGTTACAATCTTTCAGATTAGGAAATATAAAAATACTGTCTGAAACTGTCCAAACTAATTCTTACGGGTTATCCTGACAAGAAACTGCTAATTTTTGTAGCGACATAATCTACACAATGGGCACTCAGATTGTAATTTAGGATTTATTGTTGGGGGAGAAGTCCCGAGTGGCATGCCCCCCGGAAATTTTTTGAAATGAATATGCACTGAGATGCAATCTAGTGCATTTTGAGACATAACTTTGAGAAATGTTACGGTATTTGCACTGACTTTGTCGCGTCTGGATGGGCAATGGTTAGTTCAAATAGCGTTACAAGTTAAAGTATAATTATTGGCTTCTCTTCACGCCGAAATAATATAATAAGAAGCACGGAAAAAAAAAAAAAAAACTAAACAATAATAAAATAAAATAGGAAAAATTCACTTTCTTACAAATAATATTCCTCGTCAAATTTGCAGTCC
Source organism: Porites divaricata (assembly GCA_038088405.1). Classification (NCBI taxonomy): domain Eukaryota; kingdom Metazoa; phylum Cnidaria; class Anthozoa; order Scleractinia; family Poritidae; genus Porites; species Porites divaricata. The sequence continues at coordinate 1,809,271 of JBBMOI010000022.1, forward strand.
TCAGCTGCCCTTCTTGCATCTCTTCTTTCACTCAAAGTCATAGAGTCAGGAGCAGTTATTTCAGCTATTTCATGGAGTTCTGCCTGTTGTAAAGGAGTAGATAGTGTATAATAGACATGTACACCTGCACACGTGACCTTGACGTAGCAAACTGAAGAATGCATAGAAATACCCCAGAGTCTACCTTGGTTAACTTAAACTTTCTGCAATCCTTAACTTAAACTGAGGTAATGCTGATTGGCTAATAAATGAAAAAAAGAAATTCTTAAATATAATTAAGAGCACCTTATACTAAACAGAAATCTATTATTTGCACATGATATAGTCTACAGAACAGGTGCTCTTTTAGGTGAGCGAGGCACAGAGGAAGTTTAAAGGCATTTCATGAATGGCAGTCAAAGTAAGTTTGTTGGCTTTCCTGATAGAGGCAATCCAAAATGTTATCAGTTTCATCCTAGCTAGAGGGCTTGACTGTCTATAACTACAGAGTAATTAAAGGCCCCAAGAACTTACCTCACGCCCTATAAAGACTCCACTCTTTTGGTTCGCAAATCCATATTTTATTTCATGCAACTTAAGTCCTTCAGCCTTCTGAAAGATCAATGTTCATATTCTGTTCAAAGAATGGCCTTTAAAGTCTTCATCATAGAGTGAAACAGAGACTAACAAAAAATTCCTACGAGCTACAAGAAGACAAAAGAATAAAATGGAATATTATTAGTTTATAATAGTGTGTAGCAGTCTAAAATCTATTTCATGGGTTGAGTAAAATCCAGTGAGCAAAGAAAGAAGTGTCTGATAGCCCGGGGCTAGTGGATTTTGCTATCGGGCTAGTGAGTTCTGTTTTTAACTTGTCCGACGGGCAAGTGATGTATTTTGAGGAATTTGAATAACAAGAACTGAAATCAATTCTGCTCATCTAAAAGCTTTTGGGGCTAGTTGAAATGACGTCTGGGCTAGTAAATGCTAGCTTCAGCTTGCCCAAATGGCAAACTGTAAAAATAATTTTCTTTGCACCCTGAAAATCACTCTTATCATCAGCAAAAATTTTCCAGTCTGACCGAATACTGGGAGCCCCAGCCTTCGATGCACATTTTCTTGGGGCTTCGCCATGCATTCCCCCCACACAAACAACTGGGGAAAAAATGAAGCCTGTAAGAATTAGGAACTAATAGGAGAGTGCAAAGGACAGTACACCTAAAGCCTAAAGTACTGGACAGTACATGTGCTTGATCACGCCATAGTTAGAAGAGGAGCAATCTTGGACAAAATAAATCGAAAACCTAGACCACCCCCTCCCCCTCCCCCAAAATCAAAGATGGGAAAATGGGGCGTTTTTTGCCCTTCATGCAGCTTCATTCTTGATTTGGGGTGGAAAGGGGGTTTGCTGTTCCATTTTATTTTGTCCTAGATTGTGGTTGTACTTAAATAACTATGATCACACCTAGCCCGCACAGCTGGCTTTTTTTTGGTGTGTTTTACTTTTGTGGTTCGCAGAGTAAGAGTTACAACCCAAACAGGGCAAAAAGTGATACAATTTGTATCAACCCACGAAAGAGAACACAAAAGAAACCACAAAGAAGTTTAAGAGTTTAAGATATTCTCATGATATGAGCCTGAGTAATGGAACAATTTGATTATTCCCAGTCAGCCTTCCTAAAATTGTGCTGATTCTTAGTGCAAACAAGACAATTGCTAAATACAAGTAACTTTACCTGATTTGAATGTGGTAACTGCTGGTCAAATTCCCAATCAAAGTCATTGTCATCATCATCACTAGCACTCAGACCATTTTCACTACATTTGGAATCATCTTCAATGCAAATCAATAATAGTAATTGGATTTGTATACAATAAAAGTCTGGTTAAAGGTACATTAAGCCAAAACCTTTTGTGAGTTCAAACACTATGCACTTTATTAAAAAATATAGTAATAATAAGCACTTTATTTGAATGTCAATGTATTTAGCATAAAAGTACTAACTGGGACATTATTTTTAGGTCTCCAACTGGAGACACAACCGCCATTTGACAAGGACATTTCAGCCATGTGAAGGTCACGCTAGAGTACAGTACACCCTTCATTTCTCAGTTATGTTACAAACGTAAGACCCTGAATATTGGTCCGACCCTGACAATCGACCTGCAACCTGCCACTCTGCAGTCAAGCGCTCTACCGACAGAGCTAATCCTGTTACAGTTGAATGAATGGGGAAACAATGCTTTTCTTTCCTTTTACTCTAACATGCACAGAAGTGGGAAAAGATCATACATGTATCAACAATACTACAGCACCAAAGATTCATTAAAGTTTTCTTGCTCAAGGCCTCCAGCTGTGTAGCAGGATTAAAGTAAGCACAATGGTTAGCTTGTTAAAAAAAAACATTGTCCATCTGCCTGATAGGGAATTGGTTGAGTACATTAACCCATTCACCCCTAAACCGCCCGTAACCGCCAATGCGGATCCACGTCCTTTTTACCCCTTGTGATGTCATCAGTTTTAATGGTCAAGGCCAACTTTGTCTGCTAACTTGTGCAGAGTGAAGAGATCTTTCAAACCATACCAGAATGAGCACAATTCTGTCAAGGACACCGGAGAAAAAGGCAAAAAACCATGCAAAATTGACCTGTAAATATCCATGAAAATCTTGTTCCATTGCCCTCCTACCTTTCCTTTCACCTAATCCTAAGACCCTAAAAGCTTTCCTAAAAACTCTTCCCATCAAAATGAAGCCTACTAAATGCCCAGCAAGAGAAAACTAAAAATAAATTAGCAAGAAAAGCGAAAAAAGACAGGAGGAGAGAAAGGGAAAAGTAAAAGTCAACACTGCTGTGTCACTTTTAGACCCAAAAACTATCTTGAAATTTTGCTTTCTGCACCGCCCAAACTTCGCAAGCTGATATTTTGCATCTGGATCAGAAGGCCGTGAAGTGTACGACCAGTAAACGGGTTTGTGGTAATTAAGTTTTAGCTCTTTATAGCATGACAGTGACCAGAAAACCACTTGACTAGCTTCAAAATGCGTTTTTCAGCAAAATCTCCAGGAGTGAATGGGTTAAGGACCCATATAAACAAGGATGTTTGTGCTCTGTAGATACCAATTGCAGGGGTTTGATTACATCTGTGATGCAGACCAATGAACCCCTAAAGTGAAACGGAGTGATTGTTAGGGATCCACTCCGTCCCAGTCTAGAACATACATGTAAAGTAAATGTGCTTACCTGTGAGTTCACTTATAAGTGGCTTGACTGTAACAGGGGATTTTTTCTTGGGAGCCAGCAGAGTAGTTAGCAGGTCCAAACCCTCAAAGAATTCTCCCGAATTAAGTTTAGGAAGCTTAACTGAAAATGTTCCTACAATGCAGTAAATGTAAAAGAAATGATTACTTATAATTACAGTGGATAGCCAGTAAATGCTGTTTTAACATGTATTTCATATTTCCGTTCATGGCAAAATACACAAAAATATCTAACTCAGGAAGTTTTTACAGTACAGACAATTTCTTTTACAAGATAGTAGTTAGTATGGTCAAACTTCCCATAAGCAAGCACACAAAATGCAAAAACTTAGCAGTCGCTTACAAGAATCACACCACAGGGGCGCCCTTCTTGAAGGAAGTCAGAACACATCTGGGCCCAGTTGTTCGAAGACCGATTAGTGCTTAACCTGGGTTAAATTTAACCCGAGCTTATTTTTTTTGTGTGTTCAAAGGCATTTACTAGGATGATTTTTTCTGTTATTTTTAGAGCTTCCAATCATCAACTTGTAGACAAAAATAATCAACACTGAAATGCTTTTTAAGCTTTCAAATCTGAATTCAAATCTTGCACTAACCCTGGGTTATCTTAACCCAGCTTTGAACAACTCGGCCCTGATTGCATAGATTAAGTAATGTTGCCCACCCAGAGACATTTGGCTGAAAACAGTTTCATTGTTCAATGTCATGTGACCCAAAATAATTAATAAGACCATGCAAAGTTGGAAAAAATTCCAAAAGAAAATAAAATCCTTTCATTTTTTTAATTATTAAATTATTTTAATTATTAAAATAATAACAAATTTATTACAATGTAGCAGCTACTAAAGTGTTTCTCACCTTTATCAACATCATATGTGGCAGACTCTCTATCATCTTCAGTTAGTTCTCCCGGCAAATTCAGCCTTGGAAATGAGAGAAATGTTTGCTAAAATTTTCCCTGACCATGCATTTTATTTCAAACATTTTGAAAAGGGGGGAGGGGGTGGGGGGCTCCCCCATCTCCTTCCCCACCTGCTCTGCTGTTCCTGGAGTGGTGAGCAGGGCTGGTGAAGTGGTGAAAGTAACCACCTCCCACCTAGTCTCGTACCCAGCGTCTTTTAGCTTTTTGGTCAGCAGGGCAACTACAGGGATCACTGACCAAAATTAAGCCAGAAGACTCTGGGTATGAGAATGCCTCCCGCCAAAAGGGGCCTGGGTTGAAGTTCTGAAGCCGATGCCATAAGCAGGCTAAGCTCGTTGTTAGCTGCTAGCTGGTTATCTCTGCTTGGAGAGACTTTTTCTCCGTGTACCCCGGTTTTCTTGTGCCCTCAAAAAACAGCATTTCCAAATTCCCATTACTTATTTCGATATAGGTGTCTCCGGCTCACCTTAAAAAATATGGCTTCACGTAAAACTTAAATTCTGTGCCATTAATGTAGAAATCAACGTCAGCAATCTGAAGATAAATAAAAAAGTTAAAGTAAGGGCGTAACAAAGAATTCTGATAGTCAGGATGTTGAATAAAAACAGGACCAGACGTTTCACACCGATGCATGAGACAACCTTTACCCAAAATTTGAACGATACCTTGACATATGGAGTCTTAATTATCACTACCACAAAATCATCATCCTGGCTCAATTCAAATACTGGTGTAAGCATCCTTTACGGAATTACCCATCCATCACAAAACGACAAAAATATGCCTCGTGTTTCTGGACGTGCAACCGTGCGACTCGTCCGCCATCTTGGAATTATTCTCATCCCAGGCTCCTCACGGTCACAAAGACTTAGCCTAGTCTTCCGCTGATCACATTCTCGAATTAAAAAAGGAAAGGGTTTTTATTATTATTATTATTATTATTATTATTATTATTATTATTAATATGTGTTTTTGAATGTTTTTGAATGCATTTCTGTGTATACGCTTTCCATTATTTTCTCTGTAACTTTTGTTTATATATTTCTCATCACTTTTTAGTTTGAGTTAACACAGATTATCTCATTGTACATTGAGTTTTTGTCCTGCCAACTTGTGTGTTTTTAAGAGTTTTACCCTGAAAGTTTTTAATTCTCATAAATATCTTGATCAATTTTTTTTTAAATCGAAATTATTATTATTATTATTATTATTATTATTATTATTATTATTATTATTATTATTATTATTATTATCCTCACATAATGTTTGCTTAGAGTCTCTAGGGCCGAGATCAAACCATGATCCTGGGGCACTAGAGGATAGCCAGTTTTTAGCTTGATAACACCCTCCTCAGAATGTGTGCTGTACCTAGCAAGGTTATCTTTTGTAGTTCATTGGTGCTTAATTGGCCGGGGATTCTTCCAAGATAAGTTTCTAGTCCCTTTTTGATAGCTCCAAGTGCTCCAATGATAACTGGTATCGTTTCCGTTCTCATGCCCCACATTCGGCTTGTTTCAATTTCCAAGTCCTTATATTTGGATAGTTTTTCAGTGACTTTCACGGATGTGT